>SJYO01049755.1:31037634-31637634 GCA_006410555.1 Capra ibex | reverse complement strand
AGAGAGAAATATGATCCACCATTTTATTGTCAAATAGGAAAGAGGATGTAATGTGGAAAAATCTGAAAAATTATTGATCATTTCTCTGATTTAAGGTGACTGTCGGAACTAAAAGACCTCCTTTTTTTTTTGAATGTTTAAGGTTTAATCACTAAATATTTGACTGAAATCTGTGTCCGGTAAGTATTTAGTTACTGAGAATCATTACTGGTTCATCTTATCCGCCTCATTCTTTTTCGTACTTTAACATAAAATTTGTAAACATGACTTCACGAACCGAGCGAAAGGAATCTAATATTGTACAAGACAGTACGCTCGGGGTGAGGGAGTGGACGGGTCGACTTGTTCTCCTTTTTAATTTGTTTTAGAGTCTCCTTTCACTTAGAAGTGTCACAGAAAACCTGGAGAAATGTTTCTTCGACCTTTCGTATAAAGACGAAGTTACCCAAGGAAAGAGGTGGAGTTATATTACGAATCATTTGTAGAGTTTAAAGTTAGACTTAGTATTAATATATATTCTGTACGTCCCTTATGAACTTCATCAAAATCTTAATTTTTTTGTTGACGAATTGTTTCCGTTTTGTTTGTTGAAATCGGGAGTCTCTCGGATAAAATTTTAATAGTAGGTTCTAGAGTTGAACCCTTGTGAAGATTAGTTAAAATTAGATAAAATCTATGAAATGTCATTTAAAATAAAGATACTTTCTACTTTTGATTTAGTTTATAGTGTATGACTTATAAAATACAAACTTTATCTGACTAAACGGTCTTCTCCCGTGTTAGATAGATGAGAGATTTACAAGAAAAAAAAAAAAAAAGATATCAAACATATGTGTACTTTCGAAACTTTTGAGGGGTGTTAAAATGTACTTATGCAAAAACGTAAAATTTAAAATTAGACATAAATTTATTTTCCGTTCTTTTTAATCTCAAAAATGCAACAAAATCCTTTGACTTCATGTAAAACTCTTGTTTAGTAAAAAAGTTATGGAGGGACGACACTTCTTTGATTCAATAACAATGTTAATTTTATCTTGTTATCTTCTCTTACACTTATCTACTAAATTACTGGAATTTCATAAACAATAGGGAGTAAAGAAAGAAGGCGACTGGACTACGTTAAAAATAGTAAATTGTCTAAATAGTCACAACCTATTACAAAAACTAGGAATGACGAACAAAAATGTTATAGAATTTTTATATCGTCTTTATATTATCTAATTACCAGCTGTTTTAATTAAAACTGATCGGTAAGTTAATCTTATTTCCTAACTATAGTCTATACAAAAGGGAATAAAAAAGTGAAAAGTAACGGTGAATGTTATAACTTGTGAAATAGAATCTACCTGAACAGGTTTTTACACACAGTTGTTAATAAAAAGTAGAATTTTCTACTACCTTTATAAATAAAGTTCACCGAACAAAGTATGGATTTGATAACAGGGACCATATATTCTACGAAAACTCTAATTTAAAGAGACGAATACAGGAATTACACTTAACGGACTGATATATTACATAATCTCAATACCTTCTGTATACTTTATATCTTAGTGCTGATATGTCCACATTGTATTTATGTGGACAATAAAAATTTATGTCTTGATTGAAAAAGTCTTCGAGATAACTCCTTTCCGTTTAAAACCATTGATCCATAGTACCTATTTGATAGTTGGATTCTGGACACTTAGTCCTTCTTAATTAGACGGGAAATATCGACAAGTGCCCCGAGGAGACTGGTGTTCTTGGTTCTCGAAACGGTATAACGACTTAGACAAGAAGTCACAGAGAAAACTCGTTTTTCCGTGAGGAGTCGAGTAAGTCAGAACCCTCTCTCGGAACCCTTCTTACCTGCGTTAGGTTCCCACAATGACCTTAATCCCGAGGTGTCCCGGTCCAATCACACTCGTACCGACACCAAACCAAAATTCCCAAAAAATAAAATAAAAAAATCAACGGAACACTTCGACAGGGGTAAACTTGGAGGTCAAGGGAGAAGGAGTACCGGATCTACCTTTCCGTTATTCGACTTAAAGTGTAATTCGGGATAAAAGAGGATACGGTTTATGCTGGAGACCAATATTGTTGTATATACAATACAGTGAGACCCTCCCATTGGGATCTGTCCGTTCCTAAGAAATTTTGTGGTCCCAAGGTACCTCGAACACCTTTCTTTATAATTACCATTGGGTTGTCACTTAGTTTAAGTGTGTGCAATGTAAGTATAGAGGATAAGTCTCTCGTTAAATCATTGTGTCTCGAGAGTGTCAAAGATCAGAGTCACAACTTCGCAGAAGGAGTATGTAATGACACCTCATTACTTTAAGAGAGGTTTCTATTATTTCGTCAAAACAGTCCGATTCAATGAAAATCTGTAGTTACTTTACTGTAAACCTCAGATTAAAGAAATTGTCGCCTCTCGTACTCGAAACCGCCCTTCCACCGCAAGAAAAGATGTTAAAGGTGATTTCTCCTCTGAACTTAAAGTCCGACCAAAAGTCCCTCCGACCTGTTGATTCTAATAATGTCACGGTTTTTCGTTTCCTCGTGGAGGAAAGGGGTCGAGAAATAAGGGTCGAAGGACTGAAACTTGGAGGAACCGTACGGTATCACCCACCTCCCGTTCGACTCATCTCCGTCTAATCGACTTCCCCTACTTCCAGTTCGGAGTTCCAAATAGCAGATGTTCCAGGAAACGTCTTTATAGTCTTTTCCGAGATCGTTACACAAGTGTCCCATAATACAAAAGCATTTTAAACGTTTTAGAACATAAGACTACTCAATTCTTGAGGTAGTGTCAAATGGAGACGTCCCACAACTACTTTGTCGGGGACAAACACAACCCCGTCATCTTCAACTCAACTTGTCAGTAGGTGGATCAAATCTTATCCGTCCCATATAAATATATCGAGTCCTAGAGAAGATCTATATTAACAATAACGATTGACTGACATAATCTTTACGGAAGAAACTAGTTGGTGTGACTATGTGATAGAAAGCTAATAGAGATCCTTTATAATGTTCTAACAACAGTACATTTCTCCATTAGTTTCTGATACGTCAGTTACTACTTTTCTAATACATAATAACTTCACAAAACATATCGTTAACTATAAAAAGATCTAAAACACTATAATCACAATCGAAAAATTTCAATGTAAAACGTCATATAAGATTGAATAAAAGAGTAAATTTTTATACGTTGTACCTTAATAAAACAAAGGATTAAAACAAATTCCTCCCTTGACTATAAACAGATTCGGTTGTGTAAACAGTGTTTTCGACTGAACGGGACTGAGTCTCATGTTCACCTGAGGACTGGTATGGACTACCAGGTCGACACGAACAGCCTTAGACCTGTGGAACACGGTTCGTGGAAAAGTAACGTTACAAGAGGACCAGGACAAGAAAATAAAAAAAGTGAAAGAGACCCCTAGATTCTCCGAAGGACGTTATGTAGGATCACCCAACGATAAAGGAAAGACGGTCTTACTGATCATTATTGTTTAGGTGCACAGTTGGACCCTAGGAAATGAGATCATCCCATTGTGTAGACATCCCTATGGGTACCTCTCGAGGGTCAAGACCAACTGAAGATCCAAGGACACACTTGATCAGTCGTAGGGGTAGTTTCTCGTAAATGACTTACGATTGGTCCATACATGGAGACGATGTGATGCCCCATACTTCTAACGATTAAGGATGAGTCTTTAACAAAGAAAAAAGTTTTGCTTTAACACAGAAACATGACTATTTCAAGTAATATAAATCGTAGTGTAAACTGGGAGTTTTGCGAAACGTTTTCCACCTAGAGAAAATCTCTTTCTATGTGGTTCCTACTCTACCAATTTATCGTAGTGGCTGAGTTACCTGTACTTAAACTTATTTGAGGTCCTATATCACTTCTTGTCCCTTCAGACCTCACGACGTCAGGTACCCCAGAGTTTCTCAGTCTTTGTTAAATTGATGACTTATTGTTATGATTATAAGTCTCTCGAAGACACTGAAAAGATTCAAATCCGATGAGTATTTACCGTTTGGAACTCTAAAGGGACCACTAGGTCATCTATGTTTAGACGGACGGTTAAGTCTCCTGTGTCCAACCTAAGAACCAGGTCCTTCTAAGGTGTACGGTGCCTCGTTGATTGGGGTACGTGGTGTGCTTCGGACACGCGGACTCGGACACGAGACGTTGTTGTCTTCGGCGACGTTACTCTTCGGACACGTACCGTTACTTCTCATAGGAGGTGAGTGGTGTTGATCTCTTTCGGGTGCGTGTCGTTACTTCTGGGTCACGTTGGTTTTTATATATTTATTTCAAAAAAAATTACCGTCTTAAACCTGACCTGGAGGATGGACCTGAGGAGTGGTGTGGAAGGACGACACGGTGGTTACGACGATGGTCACACAAGGGACCGAGGAACAATTATCCGTCTTCTAGAACAGTTTTTTTTAACCTTGTATAGTCCAGACACAAGATTACTACCGAGGGAGTTGACGATCGATACTCAATCAATTATAGACAAAAACAAAGTAGACTCTCTACAACACTTGTAAATATCTCTATAATTCTCGTACTCAAACCTCTGTACGGACGGTTTCCTCTCTCCACTCCTCCACGTCTTTCGCGTGTCAGATTTCAATGGGAGAACTGAATCGAGAGAAAAGAAAGTTGTCTATCTACGTCTGTTTGGAAACTATGGACACAAGGGACTTAAGTAAGGGGATTGGAGTAAGGATTTCCGTTGGAGATCAGATTCGACCATATATAGTGAGAGTACGTACAAAATATTGAAGAAATAATAATAACAAGTCAACCATTCAGGACAGGATTCGAAACACTGGGGTACCTGACGTCGTACGGTTTGAAGCGACGGGTTAGCCATAGAGGACCTCAAACGAGTTTGAGGACAGGTAACTTAGTCACTACAGTATGTTAGTAGTGTAGGAAACAGAGGGGGAAGAGGAGGAGAGGAGATAGAAAGAAGTCGTAGTCCCGGAAATGGTTACTCAGCCGTCGAGAAGTGTAGTCCACCGGTTTCATAACCTCGAAGTCGAAGTAGTAGTCAGGAAGGTTACTCATAAGTCTCAACTAAAGGAAATTCTAACTGACCAAACTAAAGGACAACAGGTTTCCTGAGAGTTCACAGAAGAGATCGTGGTGTTAAACTTTTGTGGTTAAGAAACCACGAGTCGGAAGAAGTACCAGGTTGACAGTGTAGGTATATACTGATGATCTTTTTGGTATCGAAACTGATATTACTGGAAACAGTCGTTTCACTATTAAAGAAATAGGTATAAATTTAAAGATAGTCATTACCGTACACGAGTCGTCTCAAAAACCGTAGATCATTCAGGGTTATTATAAAATATGGACAAGGAGAAAAAGATGTAGGCCCAGTTTATAACAGTTATACTATCAAATTTTAATGTAAATAATAAAAATAAACGTAAAAGGAATGATGATTATTCCATTATTTTAAGTACCCGAAGGGTCCACCGAGTCACCATTCCTTAGACGGACGGTTACGTTCTCTAAGCTTTGGGTCCAAACTAGGGACCCAACACTTCTAGGAGACCTCTTCCTTTACCGTTAGGTAAGGGCATAAGAAAGGACCTAGATACCTGTCTCTTTGTACCCCAGCGTTTCTCAGTCTGTGTTGACTCACTGACCCGTGCTGACTTTAAGGACAAATGAAAGGTGAGTCAAAAGGATGAGACAAGGACCAGTAGAAAAGACCAACCCGTCAAACACAAAAGTAACCATTGAAAACTTAAAGAAACGAATAAGACTTATGTTTAGATAGTCAATATATTCAATGTTAATGGAAGAAACTTAGACACCAAACAAAAATTTGTAAAACTACTAAGAAAATAATATGATTTCACTAATCAATAATAGTATTACTTTGAATTGGTGTAAAAGAAAACCCATGACACAACACAAAAAATTTCTTCTTTATTTTAAGAGAAACAAACGTCGACTGTATTAACTTTTATACATCTTTTATCTTTTAGGGTTGCATGACTATATTTTTGAGGACCGTGATCTATCGTCAATATTATTCCAAAGTCCTATGTTCTAATTCTATGTTTTCATTTAACTAAAGTATATACCCATGACACTAAAAAGATAGCGCAAATTCTTAAGAAAGAAGTGGACTACAATTTTTCGATAAAGTGGATATAAATAAGTTGTTCAAAGTTCGGGGGGAGGGGGCCGGCGGTACAGAAATTATTCTGACTATAACAAAAACAAACACTATACTTTATTCATATCTTAAAGTACAAAAAATGTTACGTTAAATAATTTACTAGGTCAGAATGAAAAAATATATATTACAGTGTGAACTATGTATGGTTCAAAGGTTTATCCATACCAACACAACACAAGACTGGGTAACCAGTTTGTTAGTTAGGGACTTGGTCTTTCGTAAAAATTACTGTCCATCTTTCTTGGAACACTTGAAGAGACCACCGAGTCTATCATCTCTTAGACGGACATTACGTCCTCTGGGTCCAAACTGGGGACCTAGGTCTTCTATGGGACCTCTTCCCGTACCGTTGGGTGAGATCATAAGAACGGATCTCGTAAGGTGCCTGTCTCCTCGGACCGTCCGATGTCAGGTGTCCCAGTGTTTCTCAGTCTGTACTACTTTTGCTGAATCGTACGTACGAATGTTTCTTTCCTGAAGCAGTTATCTGACATTGATTGTTCCTCGAGACGTCGGTTGGTGTACACGTCGTGACCGACGAAAAGGAAGTCTAGAAAGTGGTATAGTGAAGGTATCATGCCCTTAGTAGTACCCAAAGATACATGTTTCTCACCGAGGAACAGTTGAATCACTTACTGAAGAATTGAATGACTGGTGACAGTGTCCATAAATAATTATTGAAGAAAAAATTTTCTATGTACTGTTCTTAGGTCAACTCGAAGGTGTAATGATTTGGACAACGTGGGAATACCTATACTAGGGACTTTTTTTTTTTTTTCTTTTCCACTTGGACCTTTCTCTCTTAATCTTTTAGATGACCTTTACAAGGAAAAATTTTGTTAAGGAGGTTCGAAACGGTTGGTACGACAAGGTTGTACACCAGCCTTCGTAACCAAAACGATTATGAAATCCTAAAAAATCAAACAAACCCTTTCAAGCACAGACGTGGTACGAAACCCGAGTCTTCAATTTTTCTTACTAAAACGAGACACCTTTCTTAACTTTAGGAGGATGTAAGTTCTTTAAAAGTGGGAGTTTGATCCGAGTCGTTTTTTGTGTCAATCTGTTGTTTCCAGGCAGATCAGTTCCGATACCAAAAAGGTCACCAGTACATACCTACACTCTCAACCTGACACTTCTTTCGACTCGCGACTTCTTACCTACGAAAACTTGACACCACAACCTCTTCCCTGAGAACTCTCAGGGAACCTGACGTTCCTCTAGGTTGTTCAGGTAGGATTTCCTCTAGTCAGGACCCACAAGTAACCTTCCTGACTACGACTTCGACTTTGAGATTATGAAACTGGTGGAGTACGCTTCTCAACTGAGTAACCTTTTCTGGGACTCCAACCCTCCCTAACCCCCGCCCTCCTCTTCCCCTGCTGGCTCCTACTCTACCGACCTACCGTAGTGGCTGAGCTACCTGTACTTAAACCCATTTGAGGCCCTCAACCACTACCTGTCTCTCCGGACCGCACGACGTTAAGTACCCCAGTGTTTCTTAGCCTGTTCTGACTCGCTGACTTGACTTGACGTGACTCCCTGATTGGAACACCAACTCACCAATTTTGAGGCACGAAGGTTGTGTCCCCCGTACTCAAGTGAGGGACCACCCCCTTGATTCTAGGAAGTATGACACTTCGCACCTTTTTCTATTTTTATTGTTGTTAACTTTTTGATCTTATATAGACTTTTGGAAGGTAGATCCATCTCATTATCTCACCTTGGGTGACCGAAGTCCGAATATTGGTCTGTCAAGTTGGTAGTTAAAGTGATTTCTGACATAAAGAGGTTACTCCGAAGGGACGGAAAAGAAGTATGATACTCGTGAACACCGTCCCCTCCATAGACCAGAACTAATGCCAGTTTTCTGGTGGTGACAGTTCCGTTCGGAATCTTAGAGTGGATTACGTTGAAAGTCCTGATTAAGAATCTAAAGTAGGTCAACCACGTTATTAAGGTAATCTTCAAGTTAGTTCATCTTTCATGTGACCAATATCCAGATCGGTAAGTTGAAAATGTGTCTTATTTTTGTTGTGACTAATTAACCTAAAATAGACATTTCCATAAGGAGATACATCTTTTCCCTATGAAGGTGTCATTTTTTATTCTTTTCTATATCTTTTACAGGTACACACGTCAGAAGGTAAAAAACTTAAGTAAGAATGTAGTCAATTTGGTAGGACTAAGATAGTCTGAACCTAGGTCTTCGTTTCCAATAAATAACATGATCTTTAGATCTTTATCAATACTTGGTTTTTTTTTTATCATTTCAACTGTTTTATCCACCTTTATAATAGAGTCCTATGTCTTGGTAATAATCAACAGGAATCGTGTGTGCTACCGGAGATTCAAACGGTATAAATTAATTTACGTATATTATTACTTTACTATATAACTTGGGAAAACCAAAACTCAATAATAGAGGTCACTAAGTTGGAGTTCGGATCTTACTGGAAACCGAAAACGATAAAAGAGTATCAGTACTTTCTGTACTAAGAAGGTAAACTCTTGTCTGGTTCGGTTTCGTTTAATAACGTAAAAGGACCGTCTTTTTTGAGAAAATTCAATCACTTAAAGTTAAAATTTTTTGACTGTTACAAAACGGTTATTAAACCGAATCATGTACATATACGTATTTTTTATCACTTACCAATAAATAAAAAGTTATTCGTACTCATTTCTTTTAACAAAAATTATACGAAAAATGATATAGTACTACCGTTGTTATTAAACTTCAATGAGTAAAAATATTAGTGGGATTCCATAAATGATACAATAATATTTTACCTACTCATTCTCTTTCGATTTGATCACTTATTTTAGGTAAAGGTCTCCAAACAACTGCGAGAGACATCCATAAAAGTACCACGACTAATGGTTACCTTTCGTTGGTTTCAGTACATCTGAATACTTAGTCATTCAGTATTAATGACTCATAAGTACTTTACGATTCTGTCTCGATGAAGACAAATTCTTATAATATAAGAGGGAATCTGTCGGTGTCATCATGTGACTGCGGTCCCAAAACGGTGTTTGACTCCTAGTTATCGTTCCATATAAAATGGTTTAATTTATCGATTTTGTTTAAGGTTTTTTTCCTAAGAATTAACTTACGTACAAATTCTATATTTGTGACAATTATCATTGTCATTTTACTCTGAAGGGTTTTCTTCAACTGAAAAATATTCTCTGTCGTTTTTACCTTATCACCTATCTTAGTATTTTTCCTTTTCCCACTTTCTTTCCCACATAACATATTGTAACTTAATAAAAAGAAGTACAAACGTAAGGAAATTAAGATAAGGATAGGAAACCAAATTGTTTCGTTCGGTTCCTGTCTGAATTTTGTTTGACACTCTTCGGTTTTCACCTTGTCCTTTGGACCAAACTATTTCGTTTCCGTTAAACGACTTGTACACCCTCGTCACGAGGTAAAACAATTATCTACCAGACACTCGACTTAACAATGATTGTCTATTCGATAATTAAATTTTATCTTTAACTTAGACAGAATACCCTAAACGTTTTCATTACCAAAAAGAACGTATACGGAAAGGTCTACAAGAAGAATATTGATGTCCGCTACAATTAAAAGTTTATAAGGTTTACATATTAATTTCAACGTCAAAGTGGAGTGTAAATTTCATAATTTAGAACTTATTTGAACCTTTCTGAGACGAAACCGTTTTCCTCTTTGCACAGAACTTAAGAAGACTAAGGAGGAAGTCGGCAGAACGGACGGTAGACCTCTTGACGGTAAGAAGTGGAGAGTTTTGTACGTGTGGATGAAGAAGGGAGGACCGTGTTCGTACTGGGATGAAAAGTCTTGTATTGAAGGAAATATATTATAACAACTCCCGTCTTTCGGAAACATAAAGTAAAAGGTAAAAGGTTCTGGTTCTTTGTACGGAATGAAACCTAAACTCGGACATACGAAGGACAACAAGTAAGAAGTAAGTTCACTTACATGAAAAAAAGGTAGTAATCTGGGAAGGTTTGAGTTCTTCGGGGGAGTCCTAACTTGGTTAGAAGGTTTCAACAAAAAGATAGTACATGTTTTGGTACTATAAAATTTTTATATATTGTAATAATAAAGAATTGTATATTGTAATGGCCCTCAACTGATTTTGTCTTTAAATAGATCGTTTAAAAATTTAGTTCTTTAATAAATCTCTTCACTATGTTAAGAAGTTTCTTCCTCGTCAGAAAGTAAAATCTGTTAACATCTTGTAGTACTATGTTAGAAAGTAGGAACAAATGAAAAACCAATCTATACGTCTACGGTGATGAATATGCATAAACGATAAAATAATTCTGAGTCTTCAGTCGTAAAACAGGTCCGAGGGTTTTTACAAGAGTTTATAATTTTCAGTGTTTATTCGTTCTAAATCTTTGAAGTTTTGTTTTACGAACCGTGTGTACAAGAGATAATCAAACGATGAAGAATTGAGGACAAGGGATGAAGGTTAAAAACGCAAAAGATTTCTAAGAAATGAACGTGACTTTTCTCCTACCTCGTCTCCCCACCCATCCCCGTCCTCGCCAGGGTCTCTCTACCTATAGTACCATTCGTGTAGTCGAAACTCCTTTTCTAAATGGTAGTTTATGACACGTCCAGTGAAATAGAACGTATAGTCATTAGACATAAAGTGTCGCAATAATATTAGAACTATATAATGTACATTTTCATACATAGACAGTCAGAGAAAGAGACTATCAAAACACTTCGTAAGTTGTTACTTTAGGTCTCCCTATATCTTTATGAATAACCCACAAGTCCCTAGACTGTTCAACCAAGACCAGAACCGACCGGAGTCGACTTGATCCGACCTGAGGTCCCAAATTTTAACGAAGTATAGATGGATGTTTTCGTTACCAATGGGTCTGTATGAGAGGAGTACCTTCTTCCGTCTTTGAGGTTCTTCCACGGAGGTTTTCAGAATCGAAAATGAGAATAAGAAAACTCGTTTCGTTCAGAGTACCGGTTCTAGTTTCAGTTGCCGTTCTCTTTTTAAACACTCGTTTGTATCAACTGGGAACTTGTTGAACCCTCAATTTCGGGGGGGTTGAAGTCAGGTACGTCAGTTTTGAGGAACACATTTAAAGGTCAGTCGGGAAGGTCAGGTCTAAGTTGGTGAGGTTAACCCACCATGATATTATGAATGAATAACTTTTAAAAGATACACATTCACCTGGGTGTGTCGAGTTTGAGCACAACAAGTCCCAGTTGACATTAAGTTAGATTGTAATCGACCTTATACGCACCAAAAGTTCCTTTTGAAATTTTTCATTCTTGGGTAAACATAAAAACGTGGATGTGAGATCTTTCATATATAATTTAAATTAAGACGAATAATATTCGTAGAAGACTTATATCAAACGATACATAAAGAAAATATGTTTTCACAAATATAAAATTTCTAGGTTTATAGACCTAGTGGTCCCATTAATCGGGAAGGTAAAATTCCTATCACAGAAGAGTTTAGATTTTTCGTACAAGAATGTAAATTGGAGCCGAAAAAAAGGTACAAAATCCCAAATAGATTCTCATATCGATCTAGTGAAGATAACGGTAAATCAGTGATTCTACACAGGTTGAGAAAACGCTGGGGTTCTTGACATCAGGTAGTCCGAGGAGACAGGCACTTCTTAAAGGGTCCGTTCTTATGATCTCCACCCAACGGTAAAGGAAGAGGTCCCCTAGAAGGGTTGGGTCCCTAACTTTGGGCACAGAGGACGTAACCGTCCACCTAAGAAATTGTGACTCGGTGGTCCTTTCTGGTGAAGATATATTCCTGTTAATCTTGTTACAGTACTCTCTCAATCCTAAACTCCACTTTTGAACCTTCCTTCCCCGTCTTTCTATGTACGTCCTTAACTCCTATTATAATATTAAACCCCTTCTTAAACCCAGTTCCCGTGTTTCTTTCTTTACAAGTCCTCCGTTACGTTACAGTTCTCACCTATGGAGTCAATTCGCTTGTCGTACTCCGTTCTGTCTCGTCTTCGTTTTCCGTGGAGGTACTTATTACGTCAATGTGCCATAACTCCAATACTTACAAAGCCTAGACAAACACTTTCGACAAATAAATTCATATAAAGGAAAATTTTCTTAATAACCTCATGTCAACGAAAGGTTACAACACAATCAAAGACGACGGTTGTTTCGCTTAGTCTATATACATATGTATGTAAGGGAAAAAAATTAAAGGAGAGGTAGATCCAGTGGTGTCTCGTGACTGATCACAAGGGACACGACATATCATCCAAGAGTAATCAATAGAAAAAATATCATATATATACCCGAAGGGGTCACTGAGTCGTCATTCCTTCGGTGGACGTTACGTCCTCGACGTCTTCTGAGCCAAAACTAGGGGTCAGGTCTTTCTAGAGGACCTCCTCCTGTACCGTTGGGTGATCTCATAAGAACGGACCTCATAGGGCACCTGTATCCTAGGACCACCCGATGTCAGGTATCTTAGCGTTTCTCAACCTGTGCTGATTTCACTGAATCGTGTGTGTCATATATATACAGTTAGGGTTAGAGGGTTACGCAGGGTGTGGCTGGGGGGAAAGGAGGGAATGACAGGTATACAAAGGATAAACAGGTACACTATCCCTGTCTCATTTCCCTGTTTATTCACTGATTTATCAATCAGAGTGATCCCCCGACATTCATCTCTTTTGTACCCTCTGGGGACTTTCAATTACAAATGAGTTCTTTCGTCCAAACGAAGTGGTGTTTTGGTTTGTCCGTACGACTCGTTGCTTGGTGCGATGTCTTGTTCTCTGTACGGGGGGTCTTATTTTGTTGCCACTGCACTTTGGGCACAGGACGGGTCACTCGAGTCCTTCAAGTACTAAGGATCCTGTACAATAGACGTGTGTGCTTTTTGTTGGTAGATGTCTGGATCGAACTGGTGTGTCCCTGCTCTTTTGAGGGGACGGGTCGGACCTCCTCCCTGTCTGCTACCTTCGTACTACAAATGAGTTCTTTTGTTTCTTTGAGAGGAGGAGGGGTGAAAAGGAAACTAATATTTTGACATCGGGTCATTCAAGAACCCAGTACCGTGGGGAGTGAGCGGACGAATATTCGAAGTGTTCGTCGGAGCAGATTATTTAGTGAAGAATAGATAGTGAAACAGAGAACGACTTAAGAAAGGTACGACTCTGTCTTTCCAGAGACCATGGTCTGAGAAACCTCGGGGTCTTTGTTGTAGGTTTATCAAAGTGTACACGAAGCAAATAACAAATATTTCAATAATAAATATTTAACAAACCATCAACAAAGTAAAAGAAAATTAAGGTTTCGTAAAGATTTTAGAGACAATTAAGAATAATTGTCTCTAATACATGAATAATATCCTCTTATGGATCTCCATTGTATATTGTCCATTTTTCGTCACTGAAAAGAAGGTAATAACGTCACAAAGAGATATTGAATAGATTGATTTCAATTTAAAAGAAATTAGAGAGAGTAATCGATCACTTTATTACAAATTGTAAGTTACTGATGAATGTGTATATGTACATACATACATTAAAAACATAAAATATTAATATATTTTTATTAAATTCACATCTACTATATTTAAAAGTCCTTTTTGTAGTCCCTAAAAGTAAAAAAAGTGAAAACAATTTACACGAAGAAATTTTAGTGGTAATTTTCACCCGACACTCCGAAAACAGTTGATAAAGAAGTACCCAATCAATTACAACTCCTTCAAAAGTAGAAGGAAAATAATCCTACTTTTCGGACAGAGACTGTAATTACGACATCTACTTTCTCATGTATAAAAAGGAAAATATTACGCACGGAAAGTTGTCGGGGAGGTCCATTTGGACTTTCCGTTGGAGATTGGGTCCGTGTAACACTTCGTGAAGACGTCTAGATCTTTCTTTTCACTAGTAGTCTTCTACTTCGACGTCGGTCTCAAGAGTGCAGTGGGACTTACATGAAGTCTCTATGAAGAGGTTAAATTTTTCTCAAATCAAAATGGATGACCACCGAGTCGTCATTTCTTAGGTGGGTGTTTGCGTTCTCTACGTTCAAGTCAAGGATCCAACCCGCCTAGGAGACCACTACCTTTACCGTTGTGTAAAGTCATAAGAACGGACCCTTTGACGTACCTGTCTCCTTGGACCGGTACCCCAGAATTTTCTCAACCTGTGCTGAATCGTTGATCTGTTGTTAATGTTGTTGACAATACCTATAAGACTAAATTTCTTTAATTTTACGTCACAAAGTTGGTGCTACCTGTCAATTTAGAAAAGCCAAAACGTAGATGTCAAGGACGATACTAGACGTTCAACGTCTACGATTGTTATATGTCCACGGTCTAACAGTATTTCTCCGACTGTCTTATATTCGGTAGTTGTCTATTTTCACTGTTTCATCTTGTAGTTATTGCATCACGCTACAAGACTTTTTATGACAAACTGTTTACAAACTGAAGAAAAAATGAAATCCTTTGTAGTGAAAGGATACTTAAATTTTTACTATTTAACTTTTCTTATTCACCAAATCTTCACCTGACGTAAGAAAAATTTTTTTACAAGTGTGTTTTTAAAACAGTTATTTACCATGTCCCGACATGAGTTTGAGAAGGTGACTTTTTACCAATTACCATTACCCAGACCTCTATAACATCTTTTGTGAATACGGTACGGACCAAAAGTAAAAATTTAATTAAAATTAACGGACAGACGAAGACTCTAGTAAATACTGTATTTGCCGTTAAAAAAAAAGTTATAATCCATGAAAGGGAGTTTTCGTTTTAAGGATCCACTTCAAGTAGAGATCGTACTACACCTCAAAACCAATAAAACACTAAAAAAAAACGAGGACAGGTGTTCGAACATGTAGATCCGTGTACCCACGTGAAAAGACCCGTTATACCTTATAAGGTTTTCAGGTTTGAGTTAACAAGTAAATTGTATATAATAGTATACAATATACATATATAATATACATATACAATCATATTCATTATGTTTTCAGTTTATTTGTACTAGAGAAAAGAGTTCCTCGAAAATCGTAACAACCTCTCTATTCCTTTATATACTTATCAATATTAAATATATTAACTTTAACTATTCTAAGTCTCCTTTTATCTTCTCTCTTTTATTCAGAAACACCTCTTCTTACTAAACTCACACTTAAAAGTCTTTTCTGCAATTGTTCACTCTTGATACGGTTCTTTGCATGTTTTCGTATATGTCTTCAATGACTTGTAAAATAAAAAGTTTACGTATCTCCATCATAACCACCATCATCTATTGAATTTTTACTTAGTGACGTAAATCACTAACGTCTCGTTTGAACTTTACCTACTGTTTTTTTATCTAGAAGACATTTAGATTTTTCTTCGAATTTTATTAATGAAAGGATTGTAGTCCTCTGTCTAATTCCTGAAAAGTCCAATACCGTAGTTGTACCTAGAGTCGTAAATATAAAGATTTATTAGACTAATTTCGTAGTATTGAGACCTAATTTCTTGTTGCTGTAAATAGATAGAGAATTAAGACTTTAAATATAAGAAGGGTCTTGTTTAAGCATCTCAAAATATCACTACGAATATTCTATACGTCCGAAAATTAAATTAGTGAGTTTATAAAGAAATTTTTAAGTTAATGAAAGAACAGTATTGTATTTTTCGGTAAGGTCTACCTTGTTTCTAGACTAACATTTTACATTTTGTTATTTCGATCTTCTATTGTATCTTCTAAAAAGAAATAGTAAAACTCTATTCGTTTATAAATAGGATATCCAGTGTGTATAGTGATTGGTATTTCCTTTTCTAACTTTTTAACCTGAAGTAATTTTAATCCTGTAAGATGAATAGTTCTCACAGGATTAAAATTACTTCAGGTTAAAAAGTTAGAAAAGGAAATACCAATCACTATACACACTGGATATCCTATTTGTAAACGTAAGATGAGTAGTTCCCACCTCTTCCGTTACCGTTGGGTGAGACCATGAGAACGGACCTTCTAGGGTACCTGCTTCCTCGGACCATCCGGCGTTAGGTACCTTCCCATTGTCAGTCAGTGCTGGCTCACTGAAGTGAAATCCTTTACCGTTGGGTGAGGACACAAGAACGGACCTCTTAAAGTCCCTACCCCCTCGGACCACCCGACGGTAGATACCCCAGTGTGTCTCAACCTGTGCTGACTTCGTTAAATCGTCGTCATCGTGAGTAGTTCTCTGTACTAATTCTTTCACTTTTACGTTTTTCACTTTCATTAATCTTTTAATTCTATAAAAATTTTCCTTTATGTTGTCAATGTTTTCTAACGATGATTAGTTATTCTTTTTCCATATATTAAGTTAAATAGATGAGTTCAAAATGTATCCATATACAATCATGGGTCTTCAAGATGAGACTCGATATGTCGGTTATTTTTTTTTCACACTTATATACAAGTTTTTGCGTACATGTCGTTACAGAAATCGTCTTAATAAAATTATCAGATTTGACCTGATAATTGTAAGTCGTTGTCTTACCCAAATTTTTTACATCTTGCGAGTAGTTTTTTTCTTTTTCTTGTTTCACAACGATGTATGTTGTTTTACCTATTTAGAACATCTGTATGACTTATTTCCTTTTTTCTGTGTTTTCTTCGGTCTGTTATTTTAACAGATGATATACTAAGGCACGTGCATTTCTACGTTTTTTGTCCGTTTTGATTAAAACTTATTCTCTAATCTTATAATGAATGGAAGCCTCTCCTACGTGGTCCTTTTCCGTAAACTCACCAAAAGTGCAACACACAAGACAAGTCAAGTCAGCGAGTCAACACAGGCTGAGAAACGCTAGGATACTTGACGTCGTACGGTCCGGAGGGACAGATAGTGGTTGAGGACCTCAGGTGGGTTTGGGTTCAGGTAACTCAGTCACTCCGGTAGGTTGGTAGAGTAGGAGACAGTAGGGGAAGAGGAGGACGGGAGTTAGAAAGGGTCGTAGTCCCAGAAAAGTTTACTCAGACATTTTAAAGGGACTCGACATGTGATTTGTAAAAAAGTGAAGTTACGTACATACAATGAAAATTTTTGATTCCAAATTTATTAATAAAAGTGTAAACATCAATCTCGTCTTTCTACATATACATTGAAAGAACTCCACCTCTGTTCAACGATGAAACCTATTTTTACCCTTGACACAGGGTGGTATTTGTCTTGTCCTAGGAAATATTCGACACTCTACTTTTAGGTGACTCGTAACGGTCTCTGTAATGTCTAACAAAAGTAGTACAAATACTGGTCAATAAAGTTAGAAGATGAATTTTTAATTAGAGGATGTACCGTGTTATGAAACTAATTTCGGGTAACTCAAATATTTTATCGTTGTTATTTAGGAGATGAAACCAAGAATATTATTGTTATTATAAATTGAGAAGAACTCGTGAGAGATACGTAGACAAAGTTCACGAAGGTACATAATTAAGTAAAATTATATGTTTCACTGTTTCACTCTATCGATGACAATAAAGAAGGGAATTTCCCTTTTCCTAGGTCCCGACCATCTCCAGTTCATCGTATTTGTTCAAGGTTCCTGGGTCACTGTGAAGTCCATAGATTAAGTCCATGGATTTAGTCCATAGAATTAAAATTTAACACACACACATGCACACACCATCAGCGAGTCAGTACAGATTGAGAAACACTGGGGTACCTACAATCGGACGGTCCGAGGAGCCAGGTACCTTAAGAGGTCCGTTCTTATGACCTCACCCATCGGTAAAGGAAGAGGTCCCCTAGAAGGACTGAGTCCCTAATTTAGGTCCAGAGGACGTAACGTCCGTCTAAGAAATGGTAAACTCGGTGATCCCTTCGGTCTAAATTTTAATGTACAAAATTTTGTAACTGATATAACTAAGGTAGAGGGTTTTGTGTGGTGTTTAAGATAAGGATGTAGAGGGGTCGTCTCCTACCTGAATGATTGTTATACCACTACTTTGTCGGTCACACGGACAAACTCTAACTCCAAACCCCGGTACTTTGATACGTCACCCAAATTATGGATCCCTACTTGTATATGGGTTAAAACTTTGTACCCCTATCTTTTCGGTATCTGCTTATGTGAATTCTATTAAGGATTCATACGTCCACTCGTCTTGTATTATCGTCGTCGTGTCTCTTTTCTGTTGTGACAGTTTCCTTCCATAGGAGAAACATCTTTATCTAAACAATCTTACGAGACTCGACGTTCATTGACTTAAGGGTTCAACCACACCGAATTTGTTATGTAAAGGACAGAACGTCCCAATCATTTTACCTCCGATGCATAAGTTACTGACGAGTCACCGTCCCTCTAGTCCGTGACAGACAGAAAGACGAGTCGGTTCTACTATTCGGACAGAAATCCGAACAGGGAGAAACATACTGTTGTCCACGTATAAATTTAAAGTGTTTGAGTATGTAATCGTGGACTCCCTGTAAAAGAGAAAAACATAGAGAAAAATTAATGTTTTATTTTGGGAATGGTTGGAAACAGAAGTGGGTTCGTCTAAAGAAGGAAGGAAAATCCTAGATCCCAACATTCAGTATATATCTGATTCAGTTAATGACCATCGATTCAATACTGGTTGGATCTGTCGTATAAGTTTTCGTCTCTGTAATGAAACGGCTGATTCCAGACAGATCAGTTCCGATGCCAAAAAGGACACCAGTACATATCTACACTCTCAACCTGACACTTCTTCCGACTCACGTCTTCTCAACTACGAAAACTTGACGCCACAACCTCTTCTGAGAACTCTCAGGGAACCTGACGTTCCTCTAGGTTGGTCAGGTAAGACTTCCTCTAGTTGGGACCCTAAAGAAACCTTCCTTACTACGAGTTCGACTTTGAGGTCATGAAACCGGTGGAGTACGCTTCTCAACTGAGTAACCTTTTCTGAGACTACGACCCTCCCTAACCCCCGTCCTCCTCTTCCCCTGCTGACTCCTACTCTACCGACCTACCGTAGTGCCTGAGTTACCTACACTCAGACTCACTTGAGGTCCTCAACCACTACCTGTCCCTCCGGACCGCACGACACTAAGTACCCCAACGTTTCTCAGTCTGTGCTGACTCGCTGACTTGACTTGACTTCAGTCGATGACCATCTCACAACTCCCAACGGAAAGTGATCAGTTGTAAGTAGAAGACTCCTATCACACTGTCTTACACTCGTTTACTTGTGGGGGTCATTTAACCGTCGATACCCGAACCTTCTTTTCCCCACCTTCCGACCAAAACCCAATCCGCTGGTGTCACAGACGGTACTCTTTCATCGTTGCGATTTTTGTTGGCACCGAAATGTTCATAGTCAGAATCGGCGTTTCGTTTCACGTGGAATATGTACTTAAGAGACTGTAAAAGAAATTAGAGGTGTGCCTAAAGGGTTGTTTTTTAACTTTTCACTTGTCATAGTAAAATCTGATAAGGTCTTGTAACACAAACTAATGAGAAATTTTACTGTAAGGGTCGTATATGTACTCTATACTGTATAATAGTTTCACAATTACAAACTATGACGATTACAAATTTAGTAAGGGAAATATATTTTTATACTGGGTGTCCTCGTCTAATCTTCGGTTATCTTCGTGATTCTGCTCCTTACGTTTGAAAATAAAAAAACGGACCTCTTTCAAACCCTTAATTTTAGAATTTTGGTTTCAATTAAAAGAAATTACATTCGGAAATCCACACACTAGACACATAAAACACCTTTCAAAATACTGCCTTTGTAAGTTCTCACTTACGTAAATTGAAGTAAAAATTGTAGAATTAAGGCAAAAAGGGTTGAATTTAAGAGAAACTTTTACAAAGTTCATTACAATAATGAGAATCGACAAAAAATATACTATGAGACATATGAAAAGTTGGCCCGAAGGGTCCACCGAGTTCACCATTTCTTAGACGGACGGTTACGTTCTCTGTGTCCAAACTAAGGACACATCCCTTCTAGAGGACCTCATCCTTTGCCGTTGGACGAAGTCATAAGAACGGACCTTTTAAGTTACCTCTCTCCTCGGACCACCCGACGTTAGGTCCCCCAGCGCTCTCAGTTTGTGATGACTCGCTGGCCCGTGTGTATGTCTGTATTAAAGACCATGTAATTTTAACGTCATATATTTTCACAAGAAGTAGACTATACTGTTTACTTTTAAGAACATAGTGTATGAAACCCCAGAAAGTAGTCATAAGTTCTCCCTTTTAGTTACATTTTTCAATATTTATAAACTTTTCACGTTCACATTATTCAACGATGTTTACTGTGGAAGATACTTTGACCAATACACGTAGTTACGAAAAGTGGAAGACACAAGAAGACGATCCGGTATAAAGTAAACTCTCCTTCGTTCCAGAGTACAAGTGGTCTCCGTATCTAAACTTAAAAAAACCAAGCTACTTCATTAACGCACCACCCTAAACCCTTAATGAAAGTCTCAAAATGAAATAAACTAGTATACAATATCTGACATCGAGGGGACCACCGAATCCACCATTTCTTAGACGTGTGTTGCGTCCTCACTTCAACGAGTCAGCACAGTCTTAGAAACACTGGGGTATCCGACATCGGCTGGTCCGAGGAGACAGGTACCTTAAGAGGTGCGTTTTTATTACCTCATCCAACGGTAAAGTAAGAGATCCCCTATAAGGGTTAGGTCCCTAAATTGGACCCAGAGACCTTAATGTCCTTCTAAGAAGTGGTAGACTCGGTCCTCCTTTCGGGTGTCTCCCTTTCATTTCCATTTATTTAATTTTTTTTGCGAATTATTTTTTACATGAACATCTTCATCGTGGTGTAATTAATACCACTCGGAAATACTTGAATTTTAATCATTAAAAGGATGAAGCTTAAAATGGTACTTGTAGATCCTCTGACTGAGAGTAAAGTGATAGTGAAGATCCAAACCCATAACTTAAGGACAGTTCCATCGAGACTATTTAACTCCGATGAGAAACATAGTTGAGGTTTTTACAAATGTAGTAATCTTCCTTTTTTTTCCCCCCCGACGACAGTGAAATCCTTCGCTTACGTTGTATAAAATTCCTACTTCACCCCGAGAGTTGACAGTCGGTTGGGACTCAGTGTCTAGTAGGCAGTGAGATACTTTAGGAACAGGGTAAACAAGTAGTAGTAGTTACAAGATTGCGTCTTTTTTTTTTTTTTGGAAAGATTAAGATCTGTTGACCAGAACCATTACCTTCACTAAGGGACCTCTTTTATTTTCCTGTTCTGAAGGCAAGGGGATGGGATGCGAGGGGACGGGGTCAATGGAAAGGGTCAAAGGTTTCACAATTGGGGTGAAGTGGCCGATGCGCGCGAGAGACCCTGTCGAGGAACAAATCGTGGCTTAGACGTTCCTTGATCCTCTGCCGAGAGAGCTTTCAACCGCCTTGACGCTCCCCCGCAACCCTCAAACTAGGAGGAACGTGTACCGGAGAGTGCCCCAGGTCTGGAAGGTGAGACCAGGGACTTCGGTTTCGATGGCGGTGTTTCCGCTCCGCAGGACTGCCGCGACCCGGCCCCCCGCCCCACGCCCCTACCACCCACCACTCTTCGGCCCGCCGGAGAGGAGCGAGGGCGGCGCCCGTGCGCAGGTTCCGACCCGTCTCCACCCCCACCCGCTCGTCCCCGCGAGTGCAGTGCACGCGCGCGCGCCCCTGGCGTTATTTACGGGCCCGCGAGTGCCCTCGCCGCCTTCGCGAGACGCGGATCGAGACGCGCGGCGCCGACGTGGCTCGCCCTCGCGCCCCGGCGGACGTCGGAAGCGGCGGGTCGGACTGGGCTCAGGGGCGGGGAGAGTGAGGACGTCGAAGACGAGGCTCTGCGAGCCCGCGGGTGGGACGTCTCGATTGGTCCGGCGACGGCAAGGTGGGGTCGGAGCCGGAGGGTTGAAGCGGCACGAAACGGGTCGAGGCCGAAAGTCCAGG
Source organism: Capra ibex (assembly GCA_006410555.1). Classification (NCBI taxonomy): domain Eukaryota; kingdom Metazoa; phylum Chordata; class Mammalia; order Artiodactyla; family Bovidae; genus Capra; species Capra ibex. Next base: position 31,615,487 of record SJYO01049755.1, on the reverse strand, counting down.
CTCCCCTCGGCGGCTCCGGCTCCTATCGTTAGGGTGACGTCCGTCGCGGCCTCCTGCACGCTGGGGGCCCAGGAGGGCTTGGCCCGGCAGACACACGTCCGACGTCCGCCGACCCCTCCGGCCGGCAGACCAAGCCGACTAGGTAGAATCCCTTGAAGTGTGACCTCTCCATTTAGCAGTTCGAGGGTGGGAGAAGATAGATGAAAAAAGAAGAATTTGAGATGAATTTTTTTTTTTTTTAGGTGAACGTCTCTTGCCAGCTAGTGCCTCCCCACCCACACATGAGCCTTTCGTCGGTGCTACCTCTTGAGACCCGCGAGGACGAAGAGTCACTCAAACACTCAAAGTGGAGGAAACCAAACCCACTTGCCACACGCGGACGCCGCACACCGGCCTCTCCGAGGCTTTGGCGGGCACCCGACAACAGAAGTAGCCCACGCCCGATGTCCAATCCGTGTTCGAAAGATCCTTTATTACTAAAAAAAGAAGAACTGGACACGGACATACTCTTCTATGAAGGGGGTCACTGGAATTGACAAGTGAACGTAATTAAGTGACCAGGGAAATCTTCAGAGGCACCTGTATACATACGCATTTTAACACATGAAGAAATTTCGTAAGCGGGAGCTAAAGTATTAAAACAACTGTAAGACTTACAAACTTGGTCTCTACCCCGCCACTCTATTTTATTATGGAACTTTGTCTCTCTCTTTGGACCTGGAGACCTAACGGACTATTTTGTAAGATCCGATTTCGTAAGATCCTAGGAAACGTCCGAGACACGGTATTTATCGGTAACTTTCTAAACATTAAGTCTTTAGAGAAAGTTCGAAATTAAGAAGACCCAACGAAAACGGTAAACAAAAATCGTAGTACATGTAATAGAACCTTGTACGTCAAGAAACAAAACACCTTTTCCACGTGACACTTTTCAGGAGACCTCATTTTTACCTAATCTCTTTTAAGTAAAGTTTTAAATAAGGCAAAGGACCTTAATACATTTGTTTAGTTTGACCGAGGTAGGGAAACACTGACAACATAGTAAAAATAACAATCTTTTAATTACACACGGTCCTAAAAGTGGGATTAACGTGATGTACAGGAATATCGGTTTTCCTCACCTTCTCGGCCACAACCTCTAAAAGGGCCCCTTTAGGACTCTCGTAAGTAATACTTCACATGGCACGCCCTCACCAAGTCTCATTGGTGTCACGAGGAGTACCGGGCTCGCTAAGGTCGGTACCACCAAGGATTACGGTGAAATAACCTTTTTGAAAACCTTTTCATGTACCTACTCCTACCACACACCACCTATCGGTTCGTTTCTCCCTTTTCCCGGTAGTGTCTGTTACTGTACGTCTCATAGAACCTAGAAGTATTATTCAACGCTTCAGTCCATATAGGATGTCGAAGATTATACCTCATATACCATTCTTGTAAAAAGTTTACCATACATGTATCTTTACAAATTACTACGAAAATCGAAGACACCAATTTTAGGTAGGACGACCATAAATTATAAAATTGTAAACAGGACATATTTTGAAAATTTTTCTAAAAGAAGTTCTCATAAAAGAAGACGTATAAGGAAAAAAAGTAAAAAATTTCAAAATAACCTGATATCAACGAAATATTACAACAATCAAAGACGACATATCGTTTCACTTAGTGAATATATACATCGACAAGAAAAAATCTAAGAAAAGAGTATATCCAGTAATGTCTCATAACTCAGTTCAAGAGACCATGGTGACAAAAAAATAGGTAGAAACTAATTTTAGGTAGAAACGTTAAAAGGTTAGAACAATGACGTGTGTTCGTCACCAGATCGGGACATATAAACCAAAAAAAACTGATACGGTGTTCCGAATACCCTAGAACCGAGGGACTGGTCCCTAATTTGGATCCGGGACCTGTCTTTTTCGTATCTCAAGATTGGTGACCTGGTGGTCCCTTAAGGGTCCAGGATATATAAGAAGAACCTCTTCCGTTACCGTTGGGTGAGGTCATGAGAACGGACCTTTTAGGGTACCTGCCTTCTCGGACCATTCGACGTCAGGCACCCCAGCGATTCTCAGCCTGTGCTGACTCGCTGAAGGGAAAGTGAAAAGTGAAAGTACATGACCTCTTCCTTTACCGTTGGGTGAGGTCACAAGAACGGACCTCTTAGGGTCCCTGCCCCCTCGGACCACCCGACGGCAGATACCCCAACGTGTCTCAGCCTGTGCTGACTTCACTGAATCGTCGTCGTCGTCGCATATAAGAAGATGTATAAGATAGTCACAAGGAAAGTAAAATTCTCGAGAAATTTAAAGTCTCATTTTATTTATGGAAGTCTATATTACAAGATTGATTCACGAAATTTAAGACGAGAATCCTTTTTCTAAGGACAGGGGTTTTACGACTCGTCAACTAAATAAACGAAAATTGACTGAATCATCTTTTTAACAAAGGATTAAGGATTAACTACCTTAGAAGAATACTTACCACCCGGACTTTTTTTAGTTCCTACTTATTAAACTTCTGTGAAAGGTCTACTGACTACACACACATATATGTGTGTGTGTGTGTGTATACACATACATCTGTCTATTATCTATCTATCCATATCCCAGAGGGTCCACCACGTCACCATTTCTTGGGTGGACGATTACATCCTTTGTGTCTCAGTGTTCAAACTAGGGACCCAGCCCTTCTAGGGGACCGACTCCTTTACCATTGGGTGGGGTAATAAGAACGGACCTTTTAGGGTACCTGTCTCCTCGGACCATCTCGATGTGGTACACCAGTGTCTCAGTCTACACTGACCGTACGTGAGTACAAGTATTTCATATATATATATATATATGTGTGTGAATATATATATACATCAAAGATTACCCGGTAACAAAGAATCTTCATACGTTTACTGTACAACATTTCATATGTAAAGACACCAACAAAATACAATTCCTTATGAAACCGTTATTGAAAAATGGGAGACTTAAATAAACACTTGAAGTTTCACACTTTTATGCAAACCCATTTCCTAAGTTATTTTTATGCACTATATGAATTATTGGAATATACTTAAGACTCTCATTTAGTCATTCAAACTCTTTGTTTTAATGAAAAATTTCTGACAATTTATAATGAAAAAGTTCTGATTGAGTAATTATAATCCTATGAAGTATGGGATTTATGTATCTTTTAAAAAGTTTTTAGAAAGATGAATAATCCTTACGTGATCGTTTCTGGTTATTAGAAGTAACTACTGTTGTTTGAATTACTTGTAATTACGATTGTAAAGAGGAAACCTGTGTAACGTCCCAGGGCAGTTAAAATTATATAAGATCGAAAAGGAAAAAAAGGGTGAATGTAATCAAACCTATCTATAAGAGATAAATTCATTGAAACTACTTTGTATCTTTAAGATTCAAGTGTAATATATAATGTTTTATAAAGGAATATAATAAAATTGAAAAAGATCTTTTTATAAAATGGGATTTCTTACATCCATCATGCGTTCTCTTCAGTAGTCTCTATTCCTTAGTCAGGGTTGGTAGTCCGACATCCCCAAATTTAAGACCGTGACTATGAGTGAAGACCGAAGAGTTCACCGAGATCCTCTTTTCCTGGGAGGGGGTTTACATCTTCTATATTCTCTGTGCCCAAACTAGGGACCCAACCCTTCTAGGAGGCCTCTCCCTGTACCGTTGGGTAAGGTCATAAGAACGGACCTCTTAGGGCACCTGTCTCCTCGGACCGCCCGATACCAGGTATCCCAATGTGTCTCAGTCTGTGCTGACTTCGTTGACTCGTACGTGCGTGCGTGGGTGATCGACACACTGAAACCCGTTTAGGATTTAACGGGAGATGAAGTCAAAGGAGCACAGATTGTGCACGAGAATGGAGTCTCCCCACAACACTCCTAATACATTCTTTACTCTACCGGACACATTTGAAATCGAATAATAGTTGGTACAACGTTAATGTTCCAGGGACATTCATAGTAATTCTGTATTTTGGTTATAATATAAAGGAATTATGGTAAATTTATCGGGTAGACTTTAAACAAACGAGAAAAGTTTTAAGACACGGTACGTACTATACTGTAGTCATTACAGAGGTAAAAGACTGATAAAATTTTGCAAACAAGTTTCATGTCCTAAGAGACTGAAGAAGTAGACACTCGAAAGTTTGTCTTTCTCGGTCAATTAATACCTCAAAAGGGTTCATCCGGTGGGATACGAATAAGGTACAACTATCCATGAGTCAACGTAAAATAAGTTTTATTCCTTCTTGAACCCTCAAGTTTGGGCGTTTTTCTTTAGACTCTTATAAACATCCACAAAATTCATTACACCTTCATTACTTTCTTGTCAAGACACTAAGCAAAAGATACAGACTGAAGGTTTCTTTTATTCACGGATAACATACTACAGACCAGATCTTACAAATATACGTAAAGAAAAGTTAAAGTAACGAAAGTAAGATAGGAACTTTACATCTAAGTCTTTGGTCGGTTCCAAATACAACACAACGGGAATCTATGACACTTGTGTTCTTGATACAGAACCGATTATTGAACCGACGTCTCCTCAAACAAAGGGCTACCATTGTGTCCTTGTGTAAAAGATCTTATGTGTTTCTTCCCCTTCAGATTTTCTTGCTATGACGAAATAAACTTTGTGACAACTAAATATAAAATATATCATTATTACATTCATGTCTACAACTAGCTGGGTACCTTTCTTTTAACCAAGTTTATCAACTGACTTCACATAAAAACTCCCTCTTACCTATGTACATGTAATATACTGACTCAGGGAAGTGACAAGTGGACTCGATAGTGTCGTAACAATTAACCGATACTTCACTTCACTTTCAGCGAGTCAGCACAGACCGAGAAACGTTGGGGTACCTGACACGTCAGGTAGCTTAAGAGGTCCGGTCTTATGACCTCACCCATCGGAAAGGCAAGAGGTCCCCTAGAAGGGTTGGGTCCTTACCTTGGGCCCAGAGGGTGTAACGACCACCTAAGAAATGGTTGACTCGATAGCCCCTATAGGGTTATTTTTTATTTTTCTAATTTTTTTTAAGAAAGTCCCCTGAAGGGACTACCTGGTCACCGATCCTGAAGTACGAAGGTTACGTCCCCGGACCCAAGTTAGAGACCAGTTCCTTGATCTAGGGCGTACGGAGTTAATTTCTAAGATGTACGACGTTGGTTTATTTATAAAAATTTTTTCATATAAAACTATTTTACTTTTCGATTTCTCGGTGAAGGATATCTTAGACGTCACGGTACACCATTCACACGGCGAAAACCGGTGAATGTGAGGAGAAGAGGTCCTCTAGAAGGGCTACGTTCTTACGTCGGACCCAGAAGACGCACCGTCAGTCTACGAAATGGTCGACTCGATTGTGTCTTTAGGATATGGGACAATATGACGTAACTTTCAAGCTTATCAGTCAATGGAATACATGTAAACCACGAATAAAATCAGACAAAAAACACAAACTTATGACGTCGCTTCGGTGTAGGTACAAATAATTGTAGTATTGGGACGGGGGCGAGATTCCGAGTAATTAATTATCCCAATTGTTACTGGAGGTCTTCCAGTGCAGAAGTGACCTTCTCGAATATCCGACCAACTATTCTTTCTTATCTGTGTAAACTTGTAAAAGTTCATCCGTCCCTGTGCTTTAAGAAGCAAGTGTACACACTAACTACCGTCCCCTAGTGTCTTATAACCTTATAAGGATGTCCTCTCAATTAGTTACCCCTTCTACTGCACATACAACGAAGACCGTCTACCAGTCCTGGTGTTCGATACCGGTTCTCACTTCCCGTACAGAGTCGACCTTCTCCTTGGTTGTACACCTTAGATTTTTCGTTTCTATGTCTCATCGAATAAATGTTTTGTCTTTGTGTGAGTCTCTGGATCTCTTACTTGAATGACCAACGGTCACCCCTTCCGACCACCCCTCCCTATGGATCCCTCAAACCCTAGTGTACATGTGGGACGATATAAATTTTACCTATTGTGTGTTCCTGGATGACATATCGTATTCCTTGAGACGAGTCACAATACACCGTCGGACCTACCTTCCCCTTAAACCCCCCTCTTACCTATGTACATATACAGACCGACTCAGGGATACCCCAGGTGACTTTGATATTGTTTTAACAATTAACCGACATAAGATTACTTCAATTTTTTTTTTTTCTCCTTAGCTGTTTCACCTCACCGACTGACAAAAACATCCTTTGGTCTTCGTCTCATCCAACTACTTTCGTTTCGGGACACCATCTTAGTCCCTTTCCTCTTTACGTAATAATTATTATCTTTGGTCATTGGATTCGTCTCCCTAATGGTCACAAATTAAGTCCCATGTAACTTTTTGACTTCGAAAATCCAGTAGTTTACTTCGACAATGACTTCTCCGGCACCTATAAACTCTTCCTTTGTAACGGAAATCTGGACACAACAGAGACGACGAAGGACCGTACACTTCAGACTGTCGTTGCTAAACCCCGTAACAAAAACAGTAACCATCTGAACCATATCCCTATGGTTAAGATATGGTCGGGTACCCGATATATAAGGATACATATATCTAAATCCTTATATATCGGATGCCCGACGTCACTCTATTCTCTAAACTAGGACAACTCATATGACAATAAAAAGAAGTTCGGAAAGGAAAAACACCCAAAATCGGGGTAGTGAACCAAGAAAATAAAAATAAAAATGAAAAACCAATAAAGAAGTAGTACAACAACAAGTCAGCGATTCAGCACAGACTGAAAAACACTGGGATACCTGACGTCGTGCTCTCCGAAGGGATAGGAGGAGATAAAGGACCTCAAACGACTTCAAGTACAGGTAATTCAGCCACTACGGCGGATTCGTAGAGTAGGAGACGGTGGGAGGAGAGGAAAACGAAAGCCAGAAAAGGTCGTAGTCCCAGAAAAGGTTCCCAGAACGAGTAGAGAAGTTTGAAATGAAAACCGGGGGTACCAAAATGAAAACCAAAAGAGGGAAGGACCCCTTAAAATAGATGAGGAAACTGAAATTTATGGAAGACAGACAACTACCGAGGCACCACTGTGAGGTAGACTGTCAGAAGAAACTCGTAACAAAAGTACAAAGGATGACGGGTGACCCAGTAGAGAACTTAGAATTTCATTATAACATTATAACGAAGTTCAAATTCTACAGATTTTTCTTTTACTCGACGAAAACAAGGTGAGAACGGGTACCAGGAGGAAGGGAGGGACGTAAGAAAGAGTCACTTACAGTATCTGTAGCCGGTGCAGGACAGGTTTGTTTTTGTCTAGCAGTCCCTGTAGAAGTTGAGAACGGAACGAAAGTAAGGGAGACAGGTGAAGGTACATTATACATGTGTGTTTATGTTTATGTGTCAATGAGCGGTCTCAGAATCTAAGACAGAATCTTTACAAACTTAGGTAGAGAAGATAAAGTAGTTTTGGATACAAGAAACAGAGGGGTTCTACCCGTAGTGTCGAAGGGGTCGTCTTCTAATATGGTAGATCAGAATCCAATAAAGATGAAATTAGATGGAAAGAGTGACGTTGTGTTACACAGAAAAGGGAGTTTGTTTAGAGACCACGAATGAATTGACAGGTTTCGAAGACAATTGAAGACCGACGAGTGTTCAATTTCGGGTAGAACTTCTTGAATGTCTTCCTCCGTCCAGATCAGGTCATTCGGGGTATCGGGAGTTAAGGGAAACGACGACAACAAGTCTAAGTACAGGTAACTCAGCCACGACGGTAGGTTGGTAACGCAGAAGACAGCAGGGGAAGAGGAGGAGGGACGTTAGAAAGGGCCGTAGTCCCAGAAAAGGTCACTAACCCGAGAAACGGCGTCCACCGGTCTCATAACCTCGAAGTCGAAGTCGTAGTCAGGAAGGTTACTTGTAAGTCCCAACTAAAGGAAATCCTAACTGATCAAATTAGAGGAACGACAGGTTCCCTGGGAGTTCTCAGAAGAAGTCGTGGTGTCAAACTTTCGAGTTGAGGGAACGTATATTAACTTAGACACAAGTGTAATTCGGTGACAAGAAAGAAAAAATAAATAAATTTTAAGTAAACCGACACGACCCAGAAGGAACGACACTCACACGACACGAATTAATGAGTCAACAGAGACTGAGACACTGGGGTACCTGACATCGGGTGGTTCGAGGAGACAGGTACCCTAAGAGGTCCGTTCTTTTGACCTCACGGAACGGTACGGGAGGGGGTCCCCTAGAAGGGCTGGGTCCCTAGCTTGGGCGTAGAGAATGCAGAGGACGTAGTCGTCCACCCAAGAAATGGTGATCGCGGTGGACCCTTCGGTTTCATTAAATAAATTCGGACAAATATCATAACTTCAAAACAATGTTAATTTATATATGTACAGGTAAAAGGAAAGTTCTGACTTAAAGGACCTTCCTATTCCTAAAAGAATGGAAATATTGGCATACAGACTACGTGTCTACATGAGTCATTTATAATTATAAACAACTAACTTATGACAACTTACAAGTCATTTATACACAACTTATTTCCGTACCTACCTTTTATCTATTTTAATATACTCTATTTATATTTCCTGTTCTTTCTCCTTAATTTTATTCTTTTCAAGATATTCATCCTACAGTAGTTGTGGTCTCTATCTACCTTTATAGTCTCTACTTCTTATTTAGTTCATTAAGTCTTAACAAAAAAGACAAAAATTTTTATAAGTACCACATGATTTTTAACAGGATATTATATCTCGACGACTTGTCACCATTTCTGCAAGTCTACGAGACCTTAAATTTATTATTTAATTACGTATAAATAGAGAACATTGTTGAGAAACTATTCAGAGAATTTAATATCTAACCGATTTTAGGTTTTGTCGAGTGACACTATCTTTCACATAGATTCAGATCTTACAGGAAATCGTTGTAATCCGGTATAAGGGATTTTTAAAATATACAAAGGAAACAGAAACATTTACGAGTCAGCACAGGCTGAGACGCTGGGACACCTGACATCGGACGGATCGAGGAGACAGGTACTCCTAAGAGGTCCGTTCTTACGACCTGACCCAACGACAAAGGAAGAGGTCCCGTAGAAGGACTGGGTTTCTAGTACAGAGTACTGTTAATATGTTCGATAAAAGGTCATAATATTGATAAAGGTACAGTCAGTGTCTTGTCAACTGTCTGTGAGACGACCCTCCCAACTACCGACATGGACGAACGACAATGAAGTATATGCTACTCTGATCCCTGTCTTCAAAACGTGTCGTAAAAAGACTTACATCTTGTTTTATGTAGATCGATGGACAGGAAGGTGACCCGTTGGTCTCCGAGGTTCGGTTGTAGGTCAGTACGAACGTCAGGTACCATGTACAAAACTATGTTTGTTACCGAATCATGGTCTAACAGTGAATTTAAGAAATATACCGGTACGAATTGTGACCTTTACTTCACTAAAAAAAAAGACACGTCTAAAAAGAAGATATGTCGTCTATTGATGTCTTTGACCAGTTCCCTGTTACATCGGGGGTAGGGTCCCACTACAATCAGTCCCGATGATCGACATCAGGACTCAGGTTCGGATTTTTTTCAATTAAAATCGAACACTCAACGAGAGTGTTTCGTTGAGAATGTTTACATGTAAAAGACTGTAATAGACGGTGGTTACTGTATACAGTAACAGTGACTTATTTTATTATATACCTATAACATAATAGGTATATTATGGGACTACTACCCTTTTTACTTCCGTCCTCCTCTTCCCCTGCTGTCTCCTATTCTACCAACCTACCGTAGTGACCGAGTTACCTGTACTCAAACCCGTTCGAGGCCCTCAATCACTACCTGTCCCTCCGGACCGTTCGACGTCAGGTACCTCAGCGTCTCAGTCTGTGTTGACTCGCTGACTTTATGTGACTGTGTTATAGGTCTTATTTACGTTAATTATTTAACTACCGGAGTATTGAGTAAATGGATCTCGAATTACAACTGTTTAAAGAATGGAACGATTTTCACCGTCCTTAAGTGACGTTCACTCCAAAATAAAGTTCACAACTAAGGATTTTACTAATAAAAAGATACATGACCGTGAACGGACTATCAAAAGTTTCAATTTATAAATGTAGAAAATTCCCGTACGTCACATTAGATATACGTGAACTTCCAAGTACTTTATAGACTGAGTTATAATCAGAATAAATTTCAAAAATTTCAAAGAAAGAAGAACTAAATGTTGTGAATTAAAAGAATTTGTCAAAATTGAAATGATTATAATAAATCTATATTATTTCGAAAAAAAACAAACAAAACCAATTAAACAGATGTCTTACCTTTTCAAAAATTTGGAATTAAACCTATGTATCGTAAAAAAAAAAAATCGTAACGGTAAAGTTTAATTACATTAAAAGAAAAACTTTCAACGTGAACATTTACCGTTATGGACATCCTTCTCTCACTGTAATGTCGAGCCAAGACAACTTAAACAATCGATGGGATATTAAGACCCTCTAATTTCTAAGGAGTAATTTACTTTCGTCGTCTAGATCCTAGAATCTTTCCGTTCTGTACTCTTTGTCAAGTAGTCCTCTCACGTTTAAAAATTTAACAATTACAACAAATAAGGAAGTAAACTGTTCATAATCAAATGGTTTACGGCCCGTGACAACTCCCGGGTCGACATTTATGTTGTTTGTAAGATTGAACGGATCTTATCCACATTTTTGGGATTGAGAGGGTTGAGTCGTTCACCGGACACACCGATTGTACTCACACTTTCAGTACATCTTTTTTCTCCAGGGTCGAAAGTGACTCCTCTTGTCTATGTGCAGTGATCAGCAACATTTCTGAGGGAGACTCAGGTTCACTGTTCTTCAGTAAACTCGTCTCCTTATAGTACTAGAATAATTATGAATGTGATGAGTCTTAGTTGAACTTAAACAACTCTTATCTGAAATGTACCACCCTCCACCCCGGTATCATACCCGTCCCTAAGTTCCGATAACGTCACTGGTCAGGTCATCAACTACCACCGATCCTCACCCTACCATCGGAACTTCCACTACTCTTCACATATCACACTTAGGTGTGATTTAGAGTAAACATCAGTACTGTAGTTGAAACTATTCAAGTTCCTTTGGAACGACGTTCTGAACACGTTAACCGAACCGGTCGGTCCGTCGGTTCAAGGAAGTAGATCACGTTACAGATTTAGGTGGGCTCGGACCTGACGTCAAAAACTTGTGACCACCATGAAAGGTAGGACCAAACTTATAGTCACCCCCTTTTTTTTTTCCTTTCTTTTTCTTTTAGTTACCCCTTTAAAGTTGAACAGGACTGAAGACCTTACCAATATCTCTAAGACCTTTAGGCGTCCAATGGGTAAAGGTAAAATGGGTGGGTTAAGGTTCTTACCTCTTCTCTACCTTTGTTTGAAACAGAGGAGTGAAGGGTCCCATGGTTACGAACGACAAAGGGGTACACCAGACGGGAGTGAACGTGAGATGAGAGGGTAAGGGAGATTTTCGTTCTCCTTCACTCTTGGAATCGTCTTTCTCTGTCACTGGATCAAGGACGACAAGTAATTTGTGGGTAACGTGGTAGCACCCCATAGAGTGACCCTAAACTAAGGTAGAACCTCCATTATATCTGTATAAAACCTACGAGTCATGTCGACTTTTCTAAAACGGACTCTTTGACCTTTCATAACCTCAATGGTAAAAAATTCTATACCTTCTTACACCGAACTCGTCGAAAACCATCTCTTTCGATCTCGAGTCAAAACCTATTTAATTTGAACTCTAAAGGGAATTTATAGGTTCACTTGAAAAGTACACACGTTGAACTACATACACCAGATTAGACCTGGTATTTCAATCCTAAGTAGTCTTAAATCTACTACTATTTCGGTGTCCTCTCTTCAGTAGTCCCCTTGCTCATATCTTCTTCGACACGAACCAACGAGTCAACACACTGAGAAACGTTGGGGCACTCAACGTTGAACGGTCCATAGAGACAGGTACTCCTAAGAGATCCGTTCTTATGACCTCACACAACGGTACGGGAGGAGGTCCCGTAGAAGGGTTGGGTCCCTAGCTTGGGTCCAGAGTGCGGGACGTCCGCCTAAGAAATGGCAGACTCGGTGGCATCTTCCTTCTCTATCAGTGTTTCACTAGGGTACTGTATGAATTGTCACATCTCAATCCCTTCCTCTCCTCCTTGTAGTTTACCTCAACTCTTAATCCCTTTTTTTGTCACTTCATTCTACAGGACTTCAGTTTACTTCTTTCCGTCCTTCCTACTAGTTGAGACAATTTACAACGAATATTTCTAGTTCATTCTACTCCTGGGAACTTAAGACTCTATATTTCCGATATGACCTCCAGAGTATTTTGTCAAACCCAAAGTAGGATCATCAGGTTCCTACCAAGTCCCTTCTTACCTACCCTCTGTGCTAGTTCGAACAAGTGGGTGAGTAAGTAGTTTGTACTTGAAAGAGGAGACCCAGTCCACTATAGACGTCGGAATTGAGAAAAAATTAGGTTTCAAAAGTCGAATCAAAATCTTCTACATTCAGTCAAACCCTTGTATAGGGTTTAAATATTAATATCAACCATCCCTTTACGTCAAAGAAACGAATTAACAAAGAACCAATGGAAATGACCCACGGAGGTAATTTTCGTTGTACCAGTAAATATTAGTAAATATTATTGTTAATACTTATTGTAAATCAAGTTCTTGTAAGAAACGATAACAAGTGGACACAAGAGAGTGTATGAATAGAACCCTTAAATACGTTGACTCATTAATATGTCCTAAATTTTGAATTTAAGAGTAGAAAAATTACTAAAAATGATTGACTTAAATTCAAATATTTTGATCGTAAAATACCAAAAGACACAACAGCACATATTATATATTTAACAACAATTCAGTGCATTCAACACAGACTGAGAAAAACTCCTGGGGTACTTGTGTTATATACGAATACAATGTATCTCATATATCAAGTAACCTTCTTTCACACTTTTAAGTTCACCATTACTTAACAGACCACTTCCACATTGTCATTCATACAAATTCATTGGGAAAGAAATAAAAGGATTCATAGACAACGACAGGATTAAAGTTCTTCCATATCTTTCCGTAAGCATTAACTCATTTTGTTAAAAAATAAGATTAACTATTTAAACACTAAATGTTTTTTAAATTAAGTTGTTTATGACTAACTCGTAAAAACATGGTCCGTGACAAAAACTTTTTCAAGTTGTTCAATTACTTTTATTCGTTTCACTCTACTACCTCGTACCGTCTACACCCCCGAAGGCTCCACCGCGATCACCATTTCTTGGGTGGACGGTTACGTCCTCTGTATCTTCTGTATCCAAACTAGGGACCCAGTCCTTCGAGGGGACCTCCTCCTGTACCGTTGTGTGAGATGATAAGAACGGACCTCTTAGTGTACCTATCTCCTCAGACCGTCCGATGTCAGGCATCCCAGCGTGTCTTAACCTGTGCTGACTTCACTGAATCGTACGTACGTACTATCTCCACCTCGATTGTATGACTCATCAACCCCTTCTGGAGAGATTTAATTACTGAAAACTCGACTCTCAATTTAATCTTATTACTCAGTTGATTTGTTTCGATATCTCTAGATCCGTTGTCCTTATAGTCCATTTTCCAGAAATTCAGTCTTTACTTCACTCTCAGAAGTCCCTGGTGTTTCTTCCGATCCTGACTGGAAACCAGAATAAAGGTCAAAATATATTAATGAGACACGGAACCCCTCACCCAACGTCCTCCTAAGTATCACTTTCGTGTTTCTCTATCCATCCTTCGGTAACCATATAAGATTACTCTCTACTACTACCGACCCCGGTCCCACTGCCACCATTTGTACCTCCCTCCACCCACCAAAGTTCAGACAAATTTATCGTAACGACTACCCAAAAACTATTTAAATTATACTTCCCACTTTCTATTCCTCCTGAAAAATTTCTAAAAATGAATTCGTATTTTCACTTTCACTTTCAAGGAGTCAGCACAGGGTGAGAAACACTGGGGGACCTGATGTAAACAGGTACCTTAAGAGATCCGGTTTTAAAACCTCATGGGAAAGGGAAGAGGACCCCTAGAACGGTTGGGTCCCTACCTTGGGTCCAGAGGATGTAACGTCCGTCTAAGAAATGGTCGACTCGGTGTTCCCTTCGGGTTCTTACGACCTCACCCGTCGGATAGGGAAGAGGTACCTAGAAGAGTTGGGCTTTAACTTGGCCCCAGAGGACGTAATGTCCACCTAAGAAATGGTTGAATCGATAGTCCCTTCGGGTTATACGAATCAATTCGTATAACTACCTATTGTTCGTAAATGACTCTGTCCTTCTCTTTGTTCTCTTCCATTCCTACTTTAGTCCCCAAAGGAAATCTGTTTCGAATAAAACGTAACGGAACAATAGGAGTCGACTCAAATTACCAGTCACCTCTTCACCCTGAACTCTATTTTCACACCTTTACTACATACCTACGACAATTCTTGGTAGAATTGACTGACCTATTTTGGTAGGTTCTTCTAAAAATACCTACTTCCAACTTACGAAATTTAACTCGGTACCGGGTCGTTATACATCTCCAACTCGTCTTTCCTCTTTATTCGTTTCTTTCGATTCTTGCTAAACTCCTTACCTTAATCGATCGTGATGTACCCATATACCGTTACAAAAACCAAAACAAAAAATTTCTCACACGAACCTTCAACCACCTTTATGTGTTTAACATTTTCGCGAACTGTACTCTCCCTCTTTTATATTTACGTCTCAGTCAAAAAAGGAAGACTGTCCTTCCCAACTCCGACATCCATGTAAACCACATAAATCACCTTTTTCTCTTAAAAGTATACTTATTAAGACAAAAAGGGTCACTTCATACCTCGTTCTAACAGTCGACTCTAACTCTCACGTCCTTACCTCACACCACACTCCTACCCTATAATACTTTTCCATAAAAACCCCAATAATGTATTTCTAGAGACACCTCAGTTTACGTACTCTACAAAACTCCATGAAACATAAGTAAATAAAGTGATACGAAATTCAATGTTTTAGACTATCCCTTCAAATGATGTCATACATAAGGGTAGTATACACCTCACCCCACGGTAACGGAAGAGGGGATAGTATACATCATCAGTTCTTAAAGGTTTTTCGTCCTTCTAAATTCCATTATTAAAGAGACCAAACGGTATCCAGTGTGGTGAGAAATGTCGGTAACGTGCACCACAGTGGACGAACTGGAGACTCCCGTAAACTGATCCGTCGAGGATCTCTGCACTTACTCTAATTTCAGTACAATCGGTTCCACCCTCTTCCTCCAACTAAAATTTTGACAAGTCTATAAGACATTATGTTTAGTTCATGTCTATGTCTGGTGTATTACACAAACTCCAAGTTTAACGTCTGACCTCCAATTTATGTTGATTAACATACCCTTGAGGTTTTTTATTTAATACCCTTACTGGGTCTATACACTGAACCTAATCACCCAATAATTTGACCACTCAAATTATATTCTTGGATCTTGATATTCGGTTACTTAGAATGAAAAAGAAAAGAGAAAAAGAAAATTAACTAATTGTCTTAGTTATTTTATGTTAATTTAATTGATTCAGTTGAAAAAGAACTATCGAATAATGCTTTTTCCGTTGTCTAAAAGAAATAATCTTCGAGTAGTTGGTGTTTCCGTTTTATACTTGTACCTATAATAGATTATCCGATCTGTCCAAAATACAAAATTCACAAATTAGTTTCTTTTAAAAGTTAGTGGTCTTTTAATTCCCATCGTTTTTACAAAAAGTACCTTTTCGTCGATCCATACTAAACCCCTTATCTTTAGTCCACGAAATCAGGTCCCAGTGAGTTCGAAATGACACGTATATTTAAGGGACCCTTAGAACAATTGTACGTCTAATACTGAGTCCTCCAGACCCACCGGGGGTTATAAGACGTAAGGACGGTTCGAGGGTCCACTACACCGACGGTGACACCGCCAGGGTGTCGGTGACCCTTACCTTGAGACTCATCTTTCGAACTCCGACAGGTCTCCTTCACCTCAGATTTTTCTCTGTAATTTTTAACTGCGATCCTAGGTCTAGGAAAAAGTGGAGTTGAGAGTGTAAGTGAAAGAGAAAAAAGATTCCCTCGTTGAGAATTAATAATCACGTCCTTCTATCTTTAGTGAGGGAAAGTACTTCACGAATCTTTGGTTTTTCTGTCTCTTCGAATTTGTTATTCTAAAGGGTTCTGGGTGACAAATTTAGACAGATGAACCTCCTCACCACCTTTTACCTTAGAGTTTTAATCAATTACCGTGTCAAGACACCCTATCACTTTTGTCTCCACGTCAGTTACTGTCCTATTTGAGTCTTTCGGTGTACTTACTCTTCCTTCTTTCATCTTAAGTCTTCACTCGTTCTTGTCTCCACTCCCCAGCCCCATCTCTACCCCCATATCTTTTCCAGTCGATCTTGTCTATTACTCGATAATCTATTCTGGGTTCTTACTCGTACCCTCAATGAAAAATATTGAGAGGGGAAACACAACGACAACGTTGAGTTTGTCAAGTCCATTGAAATAGATTTGTCCTCTGTTAGGTTATTTCCACGATCCTTATTTTATACTGTGACAAAGAACACAAGCAAGTTCTGCACCGTTTAGGTTTAGACTTTATAACTTACTAACTGACTCCCCGAGTTTTTTTGGATATCACTCTAGTCCACAACACGTCTCTGTCCTTTGATTTCGGTTTTTTTCTTTCTCCACCCCCTCCCCTCCGAAAACTTACTTCTATTTCATTCTTGGAGTCTTGAGGACAGATCTTTCTTTTCCGACTCTCTTCTCAAAACAATGAACTCAAGTCACTTACGTCACTTATGTAGATTTGTTTACTTTTCGTCACGAGAAAGTATTTTAGTAGACGTAGCAATAAGGTATATGGAACCCGAAAAATCCGACATCCGTAGAACGGTTCGGCAACGAAAACGTCTACGACCTTACTGAATACACGTAGAACAAAAAAGAGGTCACTTAAAGAGGGGAAGGAAGTCCAGAGTGGATTTCTGATTAGACGAAAAAAACAGATTTGGGTGGACAGGTTTCAATCCATGTGAGATTGGGGTCAAGGAACCGAAGATGTCGTAAAGTATGGACAGGGACGGAGACAATAAATGTAGGAAGAGAAAGAGAACGGAATTGGGAGGAAACACCCTTCCTTGACACGAAATCATCAAAGACGTAAAGGAGTCGACTCTCCGACTGTGCATGAGACTGTAGGTAAATACAATTAACCTTCCCCCTCTTTACCTTACTTATTTTTTCATTTTTCTACTGTTCTAAAAGTCGTCACTAAGATTTTACCCTAAGATTTTTCCTAAACTAATTAAGATAAAGTTGTTCCTTTACGACAATCAAAATTTTACGACAGATCCAACCAGTATTGAAAAGAAGGTTCCTCATTCGTAGAAAATTAAAGTACCGATGTCAGTAGTAGACGTCACTAAAACCTTATAATTGTCTAGTTCTGAATCTTTTGACTATCTACCATAACATGAAAGAGTTAATGATTTCCTAAAGGAATTTATGACTCCAGAGAATTTATATCAGAATTTCTAATTCACTTTCTCCTCTCACTTTTTCAACTGAATTTCGAGTCGTAAGTCTTTTACTTCTAGTACCGTAGACCAGGACAGTGAAGTACCCTTCATCTACCCCTTTGTCACCTTTCTCACAGTCTTAAATAAAAAAACCCGAGGTCTTAGTGACGTCTACCATTGACGTCGGTACTTTAATTTTCTACGAATGAGGAACCTTCTTTTCAGTACCGGTTGAATCATAAGTTTTCGTCCTGTAATGAAACGGCTGATTCCAGGTAGATCAGTTCCGATACCAAAAATGTCATCAGTGCATACCTACACTCTCAACCTGACACTTCTTTCGACTCGCGGCTTCTTAACTACGAAGACTTGACACCACAACCTCTTCTGAGAACTCTCAGGGGACCTGTCGTTCCTCTAGGTTGGACAGGTAAGACTTCCTCTAGTCGGGACCCTAAAGAAACCTCCCTTACTACGATTTCGACTTTGAGGTCATGAAACCGGTGGAGTACTTCTCAACTGAGTAACCTTTTCTGAGACTACGACCCTCCCTAACCCCCGTCCTCCTCTTCCCCTGCTTTCTCCTACTCTACCGACCTACCGTAGTGCCTGAGCTATCTGTACTTAGACTCACTTGAGGCCCTCAACCACTACCTGTCCCTCCGGACCACACGACGTTAAGTACCCTAGCGTTTCTCAGCCTGTGCTGACTCGCTGACTTTACTTGACTTGACTTGACTTGACTTGACTTTCTAATTGTTGAAGAAAGGATTTACCGTTGTTTTTGTTACTTTCGTAATATCGGAACTTAAATAGTGTTTCAGTCATTTATCTATACCGGAAATGTTTTTATTAGGTACAAGTTGATAAGTTTTTAAATAGCAATCGGATCGGATCCATACAGTCCTCAACCCGAAGGGACCACCGAGTCACTATTTCTTAGGTGGACGGTTACATCTTCTCTGTTCAAACGAGTGACCTACCCTTCTAGGGGACCTCTTTCTTTACCGTCAGGTGAGATTAAGAACGGACCCTTTAGGGTAATGTCTCCTCGGATCTCCCGATGTCATGTCTCCTAACGTTTTTCTGAATCGATTATCGATTCTGTGCTGAATCGATTATTTGTTGTCGTCGTAGTACTTATGGGAAAGTGGACTAAAATATCGTGTGACCATACAAACTACGTCCCATAATCCAAGGCATAAACACTAGGTTCAATAACGGGTCCGGTCCGGTCGACTCCGATCTCTTTTAGTTACTCATGCATAACCATTATATAACATACAGTTCAAAATATAATCCGCTGTACCTTTTGTGTCTTTTCCATACTCTGTCAAAAACTAAATTTTAAGACGAAACTCTTAATTTTAGGTTTCATCTTCGTCTACAGTCTCTTGTGTATCACTAACAACAGAAATTACTCTGTTAATTCTCTTCCCACTCCTATTTATCTTATGCATAACACCAACTTTACTGAAGGCTCTCCTCTCTCTGACAATTGTCCTGAAACCTCTTTCCTATTTCAAATTCATTGGTTCCTCCCCTCCTTTCTTTCTTGTCAGAGTATCCCCTTTTAAAGACTACCGAAGTCACCGGCTCTTTATACTTACCTGTCCATGATCTTGGAACGAAGAACTTCATACCAATAAGTGACATACGAAGACAATCTTTACAGTATTGAACCTAAAGAGAGGACTGGATGACCCAGTCTTAGACTTAAAATTATTCTAGAGGACTTCTACATGTCCGTAAAATTACAAGGCCATCTCAGTCGTCATCTCAGTCGAGTCCAACTCCTCCCCACCTACAATTCACTCCATCCATTCATTCAATATCGGTCTAAACCCTCCCGGATCCGTTGGACCTCTTAGGGTCCCTGCCCCCTCAGACTACCAGACGACAGATACCCCAACGTGTCAGCCTGTGCTGACTTCGCTGAATCGTCGTCGTCGTCCGTCCGTTCCTCTACTTTACACTTACTCGTCTGTAAGACCTCTTTCCTTTCCTAAAACAACTAAAGTGCCGAGACGTCACAGTGCTCCTGTTAAACGGCATGTAGTACGACAAGTCAGACAGACATATTACAGTTTTGTCACCCACATTGATTTTACTAGAACACTCAAGTGGGTGTGTACTTTAAAAGTAAGGTTTTTAATAAAATTAAAATCATTTGACTTCTCCGTCAAAGGAGTTAGTAATTCAGCGAGGAAACGATTCTGAAGGTTCCGAAACAAAACTTCATCTAAAATCCATTTTGTGACGGTGTAGACGGAGTGTAGAGACAGTAAAGGTCCTCTGGGAGTATACACGGAACGGGACCCCACTAGGACGATAAAAGAGTCATGGACCGTTTCGGAGAGACAGGTCTTTGTGTCCACAAGGGAAACTTTAGACTCGGAGCACGTAAAAGGGACACTGATGTTTCAGAAAAGTTTCGTCCACTTCGTGTCCTCAATTTTGTAGACTCTATTAAAGGCTCAACATTCCTTACATGACAAAAGGTCACGAAAAACATGGTCTACTGAAACAGTGTTTTTGGAGTATCCGAGAAAGTCGTATCTAACTTACTAACTAACTAGAGGAACTACAGACCGAGAAGTAATATCAAGACTATTATGGTGGTAGTCCCACATTTCTTCCACCGATTCTAAAATGTTACTCCGTAATAAAAACCTTAAACTTCGACTTCGTAACACTTGACAGTTGATACAATGAAGGTAACTCTTTGTTCAAGAAAGGATCTCGAGGTCAATTAACGACAACTCGTCTAGTGGAACTGTCGAATAAGGTAGTCTAAACCCCTAACGTGAAAGACTACATTTATCTTTTGTGTTGTCACCAAACTCTCCCTAAAGACAAAACTGTATACTACCTATAAATATTTAGACAAAAAGGTCTTCCCGACCGTCCTATTCTTAATAGAAAATTTCCACCACAAATCTTTCTCTAACCTCTTCCGTTACCGTTGGGTGAGGTCATGAGAACGGACCTTTTAGGGTACCTGCCTCCTCGGACCATCCGACGTCAGGTACCCCAGCGATTCTCAGCCCGTGCTGACTTGTTGAAGTGAAAGTGAAAAGTGAAAGTACGTAACCTCTTCCTTTACCGTTGGGTGAGGTCATAAGAACGGACCTCTTAGGGTCCCTGTCTCCTCGGATCACCCGACGGTAGATACCCCAGCGTGTCTCAGCCTGTGTTGACTTCGCTGAATCGTCGTCGTCGTCGTCGTCTTCCTCTATCAAGACATACAAAAACTAAAAGAAGTTGACGAACATGTAAGTGCTCGACCCATCTTTTAGGACTAGTAGGAAAATCGACACATCTTTTTAACGTACACATTCAGACACGGAATGAAGCTTCTAAATAGTAACCCAAAAGTCCTGATTCGAACTTCTCTATGGACCACAATTGACAAATAACTCTTATTGAAGAACAGAATGAGTCTATGAGACTTCAAAATGACCCTTCAAAATAACTTCCAAAAGTCAAAATAAAGAGACAAACCGTGTCATAATTTTGAAATAGGTTGTCGCTACTAAGTCTTTGTCAAGAGATCTTAGTATTAATCCGAAGAGACCTCCGAGTGTACCATCTCTTAGGCGGATGTTACATCCTCTGGGTACAAACTAGGGACCCAACCCGTCTAGGGGACCTCTTCCCGTACCTTTGGGTGATATCATAAGAACGAACATCTTAGGGTCCCTCTCTCCTCGGACCACTCGAAGACACCCTAGTGTTTCTCAGTCTGGACTGACTCATTGATTGTGAAACCGAAACGTCAGAACTTTAAGTGTTTAGTTGACAACGAAGAATCAATTCTTTATCGAGATAACAGTAGTCTTGTGACCTCACCCGACGGTAAAGGAAGGGGTTACGTACTTTTCACTTTTACTTCAGCGAGTCGGTACAGGTTGAGAAACACTGGGGTACCTGACGTCGGATGGTCCGAAGGGGCAGGTACCCTAAAAGGTCCGTTCTCATGATCTCACCCCACGGTAACGGAAGAGGTAGCTATACGTCTATATATGTAGATTTTTTCTGTCTACAAGTACCTTAAGTAAAAGTTTAAAATATCAAAGTAACATTAAATATCAAAAACCATCCTTATATTCTGGTCTCCAAAGTCGGTTCCAGATCTACAGGTCACATTGACGTAAAAGTTTTGTGATAACACGAAACTATAACAATGAAACGGTCCGTCGTCACGTATAAAATTTTCAGGTCATTCTATCAGTTCCTGGCAAAAAAGAAAACGTAAATAGAACTTTTGGGTACCTAAAAGGTCCGTTCTTACAGAAGTTTTTCTGAATGCAGAAAAGTACAGAGTCGTATAGAAGCTTTTCTGAATAGTAGCGAATTCGGTGAATCTACCCCAAAAGACCTTACCATCTTTTAGAACGTCAGTATAAAGAGGGACAAATCTTACTGTAATTTGTCAACGATTTAATACACTCTGAAAGGTCAGTCATCTAATAAAGATACACGTAAATTTCCACAGTCTAGTACGACCAGTTAAAGGATAATTTTAAATAAACAAATGAGTATTATAAAAAAAGTAACCACTAAGATTTGATAACTCAACCGGTTTTTCAAACAAGTCTAAAAAAAGACATCGTAGAATACTTTTTGGGACTTGTTTGAAAAACCGGTCGGGTTAGTCACAGTAAATCTTATGAAGGAAGCCATCTGATTCATAGTGCTATGGAAGTGGTCCTTCACAGTAGTCATAGAAACACATATTTCTCTGTATACAGTAGAGGTAGGGATGGTGAGTAGGAAAAAATTTTTGTAATTAAATAAATAAAATTAACCTCCGATTAATGTCATAACACCATCAAAAGCGGTATGTAACTGCACTTAGTCGGTGTCCACATGTACACAGAGGGTAGGACTTGGGGGAAGGGAGGAGGGAGGGGTGGGGTAGGAAGTACCAATAGGACCATATGGACGAAACTCACGGGACAAAGTACGTAGTCTGAACCTGACCACTAGATAAAGTGTATACCATTATATACAAAGTTACGAGAAGAGACTTTAGTAGGGTGGGAGTGGAAGAGGTTGTTTCAGGTTTTCAGACAAGAAATATAGACATAGAGAAAACGACAGAACGTATATCCCAGTAGTAACGATAGAAAGATTTAAGGTATATATACGTAATTATAGGACATAACCACAAAAAGAAAGACTGAATGAAGTGAGACATATTATCCGAGATCAAAGTAGGTGGAGTAATGTTGACTAAGTTTACACAAGAAAAATTATCGACTCATTATGAGGTAACACATATACATGGTGTCGAAAGAATAGGTAAGCAGACGACTACCTGTAGATCTAACGAAGGTACAGGATCGATAATATTTGTCACGACGTTACTTGTCACCCCATGTGCACAGAGAAAGTTAAGACCAAAGGAACCGGATGGTGAGTAGAAACTCCTAAATACACACTCCTCAGATTCATGTCTTTAGTTCGTTTGTTACAGTGTTTTGAAATGAGGTACGTGAATTTATGTTAGAAATCATGATTATTAATTGATTTTTTAAGTTTAATTACAAACTGAAAGTAAACTTTTTATCAGATGATAAGAGAAATCAAAAACATGATTGTTAAAACTTCGGAGTTAATATTCTTTTGCGAGAAGTCCGTCTAAGGATCACTGATTAATTGTAACGCAAGTTGAGACCAAATTACATGACGTTGTTATTAAAACTGTGACGTTTTACTGTCACTAAAGGTCCTGTTTTTAAAATTCCAATGCATTTACCCGAAGGGTCCACCGAGTCACCATTTCTTAGACGTACAGTTAGTACCTCTACGACCAAACTATGGACTCAACCCTTCTAGACGATTTTTTCCTTTACCGATGAGTGAGGTCATAAGAACGGACCTCTTAGTGTACCTGTCTGCTCGGACCACCAGATATCGGGTACCCCAACATTTTCAACCTGTGTTGAATCACTGATATTTACATGTTATCATTTCTTTTATATAAACCTTTAGAAAACCTTCTTTTTGACACTGGTTGGATCTGTCGTATAATTTTTCGTCTCTGTAATGAAACGACTGTTTCCAGGTAGATCAGTTACGACACCAAAAAGGTCATCAGTATATACCTACACTCTCAACCTGATATATTTCTTTCGACTCACTGCTTCTAAACTACGAAAACTTGACATCACAACCTCTTCTGAGAACTCTCAGGGAACCTGACGTTCCTCTAGTTTGGTCAGTTAGGATTTCCTTTAGTCTGGCTCATAAGTAACCTTCCTGACTACAACTTCGACTTTGAAGTCATGAAACCGGTGAACTACGTTTCTTAACTGAGTAACCTTTTCTGGGACTACGACCCTTTCTAACTTCCGTCCTCCTCTTCCCCCGCTGTCTCCTACTCTACCAACCTCCTCTTCCCCGCTGTCTCCTACTCTATCAACCTACTGTAATGACTGAGCTACTTGTACTCAAACTCGTTCGAGACCCTCAACAACTACGTGTCCCTTCGGACCGCACGACGTCAGGTACCGCAGCGTTTCTCAGGTTGGGTCGACTCGTTGACTTGACTTAGGAAAAATTCTCTCTCGATAAGAATCATAGTCTCTCTTTCTCAATACAATGATTACTAACAGAAACGGAGTACATATCCCTACGTTGGAGACCATTCGGTCGTTATAATTGAGATAATTTTTGAGGTGAGGAGTTGCTAAACGTCGATAGTAACTGACAATAATATTATCGTATTGTCCATAAGACCATCCTCATACTTAACACATACGAGTGGTGTTAAGTGTTTCTTCTCGTCAGTTACCTTAAAAGACATATACAGATCTATCGATGTATTAAAAGTCTAAAATGTTGTGTGACAAAATCACGATTTCACTTCATTTCACTTTCAGCGAGTCAACATAGTCTGAGAAACGTCGGGGTACCTCGGACGGTCCGAGGAGACAGGTACCTTAAGAGGTCCGTTCTTAGTACCTCACCCATCAGTAAAGGAAGAGGTCCCCTAGAAACGTTGGGTCCCTAACTTGAGTCCAAAGGGTGTAACGTCCGTTTAAGAAACGACAGACTCGGTGGTTCCTTCGGGAAAGTCACGATTTTGATGATACTTAAAGTTCCAAATGAAAATTTTCAGGAAACAGTTCCAAATTCCAAAGAGTATATGTATTGTGTGTCCTTTACTATCTCGGTAATACAAGTTGACCAACTTTTTACTGGGGCCTCTGTTTCATACAATTATTATAAGATTTACAAAGAAAATCATTATTTTGAATTTAACTTCTGAAATGATACAAGAGTCTTCCTTGTCAAATAAGTACATCGACCTTTTATCTCACCAAAAATAAAGACGTGTGGAGTTCATCGGCAAGATATTTCTTTACCATTAAAATTCACACCGAACCGAAATTTAATCAGGACCCACTTATCAAGTCTCTCTTTTTTACTTCGACCAATCCGGTAGAACTAAATTAAATGTTAGGACTTAAATTTATCTTTACATATCTCTCATTGGACGTAAATTTACCCTACCCATACTTAATAACGGACAGAAGTTTGGACTTTATAATACAACATCGTATTTTTATATATAAGACACGACAACAGTACAATATACTATCATAAACAAGGTCCTGTCGATATAAAAGTCACTAAAAAAAAAAAAATTCTTACAAGAACTAAGGATAATAACTTGAATAGGATTTATCGTCCCGAACTAATCTAAGTTGACTAATGAAAGTTTTAACAGTGATTATAAATAATTTATAATTATCGTTTAAAATCGACGTACGAGAAACGGAGTCAAGAACGTAATTTTATTACAAACAGGGACAAAATCGTAATAGTATCAATTAAACTATACAAGGTGAGGGATAAAATAATAAAAATCACTCACACTAAATAAAAATTAAAACCGGTGTAGGACGTCGTACACCCCAGAATCAAAGGGTTGGTCCCTAGTTTGGGTGTACGGGACGTAACCTACCACCATAGAATGATGACCTGGTGGTTCCTACAGGGGGTGGGGGTAAAAATCCCTAACTTATCTTCTCTTCAGTACGACATTTTTGTTGAACAGGTATTATATATCAGTTGTTAACTTAAAATCAGGAATTTCCTTGGACTTAACAGAAGATAGAGTTGACTGTATAAAATGTTTATTCTTTTGTATCGGACTTCGTAAACTTACTATACAACATCTAAAATAAGGTCAAAGATGTGTTGTCTATACATTTGTTTGAAACCTATATGTTGTATAAACACTTGAACCTTTATCAACACATAGAAGAGATCTTTCTTAGGTAGTTAAAACATCCTTTTTGACTACAGATTCCAACATCTTAACACACATTGTATTCTCATTTAACTGGAACTTATTCCCGGAATTCTTGAGGGAATCGACCCACCAAGAAGAAAACCCCGACAATGAGCACATCACTGGACCTGTCCGTTTGAATGTTCAGGGTACAGACCCGATCCTTTTGTGTTTGTCATCCCTGAGGAGAACGTAGAGAGACAGACAAAGACACACCAGAGAGGTAGAATAAAAAAATCGATGGAGAAGACCCATCGACTTTAGGATTAAACAACTGAGTCCAGAAAATTCTACACACAGAATTTTCTCTTTCTTAGTCTATCTCCGAAATAAAGGATTGGATCGACCCCTTTAGAGTGTTACGATAAGACAAACAATCTTCCCTCGGTGATAGATTGAGTTGAACTTCCTTTCCCCTCCCTTAAGTTGAGGTGGGAAGCACCCTTCTCACAAAATTTTGGTAAGGTTACCAAAGTTCCGGAAAAAAAAAAAAAAGGAAGAGGTGAATCCTTACAAACACAAAAAGAAGACCATGGACCGACGAGAAACACTCCAACGAAACAACGATCTAATCTTTGGATACCTATTTATATAAAAGTGACACCACCACCACAAATCCACGATTCAGCACAGGTTAAGAAAACGCTGGTGCACCTGACATCGGGTGGTCCGAAGAGACAGGTTCCCTAAAAGGTCCGTTCTTATGGACTCACCCAACGGTAAAGGAGGAGGTCCCCTAGAAGGACTGGGTCCCCAACTTGCTCAGAGACGTAACCGTCCACCTAAGAAATGGTGACTCGGTACTCATACTGATTCTATAATACGTTCTTGGACTAAAAGTTCTAACTTCCGTTTTTAAACAAACAGAGAATTCCTGTTGGATGATTAGTCGTTCTTCATTCGAACGAAAACTCTCTACTGACAGAGAGACTGGTGGACCTATGTTTTCCTTTAGTCGTAGAACGAGTAAAAAATCCTGAAGTCGGTTTAAGAAACAAAGAATGGATTAAACAAACCCATTTATTACTGTCATTAAACTTAATACGGAAACGTAGAATGTATTATACATTAATATTTTAATCCAGATTAAATTCATTACTTAAATTATTTATCATACAAGTGTAACCGTTTCACAAATGTGCTACGAATAACTATCATATACAAAGACTACAGATACGGTGTTTTGGTCAGCAGAACTTGTAATTTATAATTAAGTTTCACTTTAAGTTCAAAAATACTTTAGGTCTATGAAAATACGACAATTAAAAAAATCACCGTACATTTATCAGAAAAAACACACACAAAAACCATCTATTATTTCTACAGATTCAGATTCAGTGAAGTCAACACAGGCTGAGACACACTGGGGTATCTGCCGTCGGGTGGTCCGAGGGGGTAGGGACCCTAAGAGGTCCGTTCTTGTGACCTCACCCAACGGTAAAGGAAGAGGTCACGTATTTTCACTTTTCACTTTCACCTCAGCAGATCAATACAGGCTAAGAAGCGCTGGGGTACCTGACGTCGGGTGGACCGAGGAGACAGGTACCTTAGAAGGTCATAAGAGGATTAAAACATATGAAAAAGAAAAAGACCGAAACTTTCGTACTAAAATACATAAAGTCTAGGTGTCAACTTAATCGTTCTTACAAACAACGTTCTAATATACCTATGATATGTATCTTACTTCTTTGAAGGGAAGAAGTGTGTATGAAAAAAAAAGGAAAACAAAACAAAAGATCATAGAACATGAAAACTGGATATTCGTACCAATCCAAAGAAGGTAGGAAATTTTCCTTTAAGGGACCACCGAGTCTACCATTTCTTAGACGGACGTTACGTCCTCTGGGTCCAAGTTAGTGACCCACCCTTCTAACGGACCCTTTCCCTTATCGTTTGATGAGGTCATAAGAACGGTTCTCTTAAGGTTCCTGTCTCCTCGGACCGTCCGATGTCAAGTACCCCAACGTTTCTCACCCTGTACTGACTCACTGATTGTGAAAGTACACTTAAGAGTCGAGAGACCGGTTCCTAGTCTGGGTAGAGGAGACGTAACGTTCCACCTAAGAAAAAAAAAAAAAATTAAAGGGTTGTTTTAATAAAAAATAAGAAACAAGGATATACTTGGAGGTTGTTAAGAATTTGTGACTTGGTCGTCCCTTTAGGGAATTCAACGAGAATTATTACTTAATCATGGCTCGACTGGAGTAGAAGAAGCTGAAGAGACATTGTAAAGTCGAATTAACGGGTGAGCGATGAGGACCTTAGAGAACAGGACACGGAAAATAATAAATTAGGAGAAAGTCAAAAGGGAATCGGAAAAACTGAGGTGAAAAGGAACAAGTAAAATGAATTTGAAAAAAAAAGAATTGAGAAGTTAAAACTATTGGGGTCTCAAAAGAAATGTAAAAAAGAGTAAGACATAGTAGAAGGACTTCCTTATTGAAGTACAGGAACCTCATATAAAGAAAGGGGTCTTGGGGTTAGCAGATAGAGGTGAGAGGTGCACTGTATATATGACACACATAGTGTCTGTGGAGTGGGTAGTCGGAACTTTATTCCTGACTTCACGTCTCTGTATGTGAAGATAATGTTGTTAGATAAAGAGGAAGACAAAGAGAAAGAGTGTCAAACCATTAGAGTAGTCAGAAGTGGAAAAAAAAAAGAAACGGAGTGGCGGACGGGAATCAGTAGGTAGTTGAAGATCCTTAAAGTTAAGGATTTGTAATAAAGTCAGACAGACGAAAAGAGGTCAAAGTGACGAAAGTGGAATCCAACACAGGAGTAAAAGATCAAGGTCCGGATAAAAAGATAGGAGGATTGTACGGGTCTTAGGATATTAACACGGTCATAACTTGGGTCATAACCTTTTAAGAAACAAAGATGGTGGGGTAAGTGATACGACGGACTAAAAGTTTAATTGTTTGACTTATAATTTGAGCCCTGTATACTTTAATAAAACCATTACTAAAACATTAACATTTACAAAGAAATAGTTCTTAAAATTTTCACACTCAATCAGTGAGAACAACTTAAAAAACGGATGTTTTTATATAAAGATAAAATACCTTAAGTCTAAGTAATTGGTAAGTAAATAAGTCGGTTGTAAATGACTGGTCGAACAGGTATACTGTCTGTATCTATTATTCGACTTCAATGTTTGTACTCAATTTGTTGACAGGGGTTCGTTGAGTGTCAGGGACTGTCTCTGTATGTCTACTTACGATCGTAGAGTCACGGCGCGACTCAGAGAAGTCAGCACAGGTCGAGAAACACTGGGGTACCTGATATCGGGTGGACCAGGATGACAGGGACCCGAAGAGGTCCGTCCTTATGACCTCACCCAACGGTAAGGGAAGAGGTCCCGTAGAAGGGTTGGGACCCTAACTTGGGTACAGAGAATTCAGAGGACGCAGCCGCCCGCCCAACAAATGATAATCACGGTGTACCGTTTCTCGCATTGTTTCGAGGTCTCAGGTTTCCTCCTTTACCGAATGCAAATTCTCTTTACTTGTATACAGTTCTTACATAATGTATTTCAACCTGGTACTATTCTCATTTCTAGACAGACTGTTTATTAACCCTGTTCCTACACAAGACGTCTCCTTTATCACGATTGTTTCCGTTCCTTATTGTCCAAAATACTGTCCCCTATAACGCTCGCTCCTAAACCTGAAATACACATGACCCTAAACAAGTTACCCTAATCTGTCTCCTTAGTGAATTCACATAAACACAGATGAATCCGTTAAGAATTGTGAATATCTCGTCTAACCTCTCTACACCCTACCTACTTTCCTCTAAGTAATCCTTCGATCGCGTTTTTAGATCCACTCTCTACCGCTCTTGGGTCTAATTCTACGACTCTTGGGTCTAATTCTACGACAGAAACGTATCTTCAGTCTTTCTTCTTTTGCATTGACTGATTGACATATGAGATTTCTTTACAGGTTTGAGAGATATATGTAATAGGAAAGGACAGATAAAACAAAAACAAAACTTAGCATCTGGACCCTACATCTTGACCTTGCCAGACGTCTTAGGACCCGACTTTGAACAAACACCCTTGTACCTGGACGTTCGAACGAAGGCAGTTAACCTGTCTTAAACCCTCGGGTGACCCCTTCCATCGAATTTTATATTGAAAAACAAAGACTTTTGTCTTCTCAAACTTTACTTTATGAATGATTACGTAGTAACATTCAAAAGTCTCCAAATCACGGATTTTCCTTTTGTTCGTCAGTGTGGTTCTGTTTATTCTTTTTTTATTTATAATATCGTCTTACTAGTCGTCATAGGATCTGCACAAAAACAAAGTTCATTAACTATATAATCACTGCATTACCCGTTTTCACAAATTATCCTTATTTAAGGTGTCTTGACGGAGAGACGGTGTAAAATAGTCACGAAAATCGTTACAAATCAAAATATAAAAGAGGTCGGAATGAACTAGAAACACCAATAAAAGAAAGTTTTTCTATGTCCGGGGGTTGGAAAGTACACGTTCGTACCATACTACTTCAGTCTCTGAAATCGATGGGAATACTTGTACTCACATTGGGCATAACAGGTAAGTCTACGAGACCAGGACATACATGAGTAATATGTGTCCATACAGATCCCATAGAATATGGAATAAGGAGACTTAAACACATTTGATTGTTTCAAAAGAAACAAAAAAACAACCTCTTGAATATCTCATGACTCGTAAACAGAAGGAATATAGTAAATTATACCGATAATGTTTAGATATCTACGTACATCTTATCCGAATATTTAAAAATATTTGTTATTATCTCTTTACATATCTGTAAAGGAATTTGTATAATAAAGTCACTAAAATGTAAATTTTATGAAATAAATTATATCGGGACTATTTACGTCTACCCTCCTTTAAATGGTAGAAATATAAGTCTACAGTAATAAAAAATAAAAGGTTTTTATTTTTATACCAAAATAAATGGTACTGTAAGTCATACAAACTACGTACGTCGTACATAGAAAAATGTTTTTAAGAGTCACAAGGGTAACCTATACAGGATTTGATGATTTAGTTGGTTAATTACCGTCTAAACTGATCTATTTTGAGTAGTGTCTAGACTCAAAGATCTGAAAGATACTGGTTAATAATGACTTATATTTCGTACGAAGACATATGGAATCGTACAGGTTTTAATTCTAGTCGTCCTCCAAGGGATTATCCGTCACTGCGTAATTTTACACTCTTTAAACTTGTGGATTTGAAAACGAGGTCATGAAAGACTAAATTCTGCTCTTAAAGAGAAGGAAAGAAACCATCCAAAAAAGTATTTTTTTTAATTATACGGTAAATCCGAACACTTCCACACATTGTAAACTCTAAAAATACAAAATATATACTTTTGACCTCTTCCCTTACCGATGGGTGAGATTATAAGAACGTCTCTTAGGGGTACCTGTCTCCTCGGACCACCCCATGTCAGGTACCCCAGTGTTTCTCAGCCCGAGCTGATTCGTGGATTGTGAAAGGGAAAGTCTCAATAATACATAGACAGAGAGAAAAAATTCAATTTAATTCCTGAAGGGTTTTAGAGATCTTTTTATAGGAAAACCTGTAACGGAGTAAATTAAAACTTACCATTGTCGACCAAGAGTTCAAGTGAAGATATGTAAAAGAGAGTCTATACAACAACAGAATAAAGTAGAGTTGGACGAAAGAGACTCGGAAAAAAAGGGGAGACTACATCCACCACACCCGTTGTTCATCGTCTTATCCGACACGGTAATTAAACACGGTATTGTACTTGTAGACCCCCGTTTATACCGGGTTTCGACAAATGGACCACACGTTAATAAGGGGTTTCACTCATCTACTTTGTAACGAAAATATATATTTATAAAGAATTGTTACATCTATATTGAAATATAAGAACTGAAAAAAAGAGTAAAAGTCACATACAATACTTCATTTCACGTGACCAAAATGAGTGAAATGAAATATACCATTGTTAATACCAACGGACTACGTATTTTAACCACGAATTTCCCTTACACTTTTAACTTTGATACTAGAAACATTTCTATTCTTAGTATATAAATCCGGAAGTCAAAATAAATAACGTGATAATATAACACATTTATAAATTATTAAACCCAAATAATCTATACCCTTTGATATCTGACTCTTTACATAAAAGTAGACACATTTCTGGGAAGTTTATTAATGTAACTTTTATGATATGTTGATTTGAAGTCAGTTTACATTCAGTTTTTAGAGAAAAATAATTCTGTTTACCTTATATCTACTTATAGGGTATCGTCTCCAATCACAAAACGTCTTCAAACCAAAACATTAAGAATTGTTATGTATATCGTGTAATAAATCTTATAAAAGTTTTCTTACCCTATCGTTACATACAAATTTGAATCATTGTTACTCTACAATGAAGTGTAAACAGTCTTTATGATAATAATTTTTCTTATGTTTATTTTTTACAACCACTCCTACATCTCTTTTCTCCTGGGAACATGTGACCACGACCCTTACATTTAATCAGGGCGGTGACACCTTTTGTCATATTTCTAAAGAGTTTTTATCCTTTTTATTTGATGGTAAATTACCTCACTTAATAGAAAAATTCCCCTTTGACCACCCCGGTACGGGGGATGTTTGTACCGGCCGGGACAAGACGAACGGGTGGCTCAAAACCTCCTCCGACATCTCTTTTAGACACGATGTTTCCATACATGACAACATTATCAGTCAAACTAAATATAAAATTAGGTTGAAGGTGTAATTAAACACAAATTTTTCGGTTTTTCGTGTAAATTAATAATGTACTTTTCAAAAGTCTTGAGATAAAGTTTATAAGACTTCTTTAGTAAATTGTATAAAATTCTTATAAATATTGTAATTATTTAGATAATGTGATTAAATACAAATTTCCTTTCAACGTACTAACGAAGTCTACTGGTGAATTAAGATGAAACTTTAATAGGGTCTCACTACTCATATAAATGTCAGAATTTTTGGTAGAACTATATCACAACCGGTCTTGATAAGGGTACTTACAGTTAAAAAAACTTCTTAAATCATTAAATTGTGTTAAATAAAATTCACGAGATTTTTAAAAACGGATTTATGGATAGGCACTGAGAATAACTTGGTACGGGTTACTTAATATGATTAAGAGACGAAGAATGACGTTTTCATATATTAAAGAGTACAGTTTTATTGTTATATATACGTATATATATATGTGTATTTTATATAATATTTTGACAACATTTTTCACGACAGAGTGTATGTAACCTACAGGAGTTTTCATTTACATTTCATTTACGTACCACAGAATAAACATCGTGTACTTCTATTTTGAATGGACTGTTTGGAGACACTTCCAGTAGGAGAATAACCCATAGGTTCACTTGTAAAATGAGAGAACATGATGAAATAAGAATTACTACTGATTTACTTCTAATTACGTCTGGTTCACATAATCTTTTATACACATTTACTTCGGTGAAAAGTCCTGAGTCTCTCTCTAGAAAAAAGGGAATTACTAACCCACGAGTAATCCATATTATTCATCTGTTCTTCATTGGTATATAAAGTGAGACAATATACTCGGTAAAAATTAAGGATTTTTATAAAAGGAAACACACGCTCAGACAAAAGGTAGGCAAGATGGGGATTTGGAGGTTGGACGAACGAGGTAACAGTCACTGGTGTTACAAAAAATTTCGACTGAAAGGAGACTTAAGTATGAAGGAAAAAAATCAAAGACTTAAGAACCTGTATCTACTTTTATCGGTGTAAAAGTTTTACACGGGTAGTTAATTCGGTCGGACCCTTTTTTATAATTTAAGTTACAAACGTATAAAAGGTAACAATTTAATTTTAAAGACGTGTAACTTAAAGGAAGATGTTATCTTTGAAAAGGTACCTTTGACTATAACACCATTTATTGTTCCTTTATAGTTAAGAATCCGACTTAAAGGAAAGTCCTCTGAAAATTTACACTAAGAAAACTTTTATAATTCACAATAGGAGGATTTTTATACCAAAGTAAACTCTTTTCTTTACTTTTAAGTGATTCGGAGTTGAAGTAAATCTAGTGACATATCTAAAGTGTCACAGTAATACTTTC
Source organism: Capra ibex (assembly GCA_006410555.1). Lineage (NCBI taxonomy): Eukaryota > Metazoa > Chordata > Mammalia > Artiodactyla > Bovidae > Capra > Capra ibex. The sequence continues at coordinate 31,581,388 of SJYO01049755.1, read as the reverse complement.
GTTTAGTAACTAAAGTGAAATTTTATATTCCTTTCGAATCTTTAATAAGGTAAACTATAATCGGTTTACCATCGTATTTACTTAGTTCCCGAGTTTTCAAATACGTGGACGAAATAAATGAGGTTACGTCATACATTCCAGTGATGACATTCAGTTTTGTACACGGTTATATGGCATACCTAAAAAGATCATCATAATTTACAATATGTCCGTATATTGCTACACAGTAATAACTATTAAACACGTGTAAATTCTACTTGAGTATAAAGAATTTAGGAAAGGAGATTGTCTTCCTAGTCTATCAATGATAGGAGGAGTTCTTCTTCTTTGTTTACTTTAACTTGCCGTCGTCAGTGTTCAGGTACTATGGGTGTAGGCCTGTCATCGTCTACTATCATTGTCTTTGCTTCAGTATTCGTGTGTCGTTTACACATTCTGGAGATGTGATAAATGTTTTTAACATTTCAAATGTAACGACTGTATAAGTTGACATTAAATAATTAGAACTTGTAAAAATCTCACTCACCGTTTTTGAACCGTAATCTGACATACCAACTTAGTCTCGTCGACATGTAGTTGATTTAATAATAATAGAAAATTTAAAATCGAGTTTAACAAAGAACACTTCATTCTAATTCTCTAGTCACGTTTCCTTGTTGGACATTATCCATTATACTAACGTGAGTTTTAATTAACTGTTCTATGTTTTTATGAAAGTAAAATATGTCTGTAAGTCTCTCCGATTTAAAACAAAGGGTAAAGAAAGTAAATCTATACTTACGGGACGACCGACAGACCTATCATTTCGATTTCAATAACCGTCACATGTAATACTTTACCATTCATAATATTTAAACTCCTATCTGAGGAAAGTTTATTATAAACTAAAAATTACCCTTTTATCAAATACATAAATATCTATAAAACGATTCTTTACAAATTTCGGTATTTATCATTTCTCACCATAGGGTACGTCTTAAGAATAAAAGTGGTAGAAAAGAGAGAAAGAAAAGAGGGTCGTTAGATCATAGACATCCCGACGTTAAGTAATGCCCTATTATCTGTTACTACCACCAACCCACCTATAGTGATCTGTTCCTTCCTTTGTAATAAAGTAGTTTAGGTTATCTTTACCACAAGTTTGTTAACCCATTCATGGACTTATTAGAACACTGGTCTCTAAAATTCAACGTTGTTACTCAATGAAAGAAAATCTTGTTTCGTGTCTTCTTAAATTAACTATTTCTCTCTCCTATCTTTCCGAATAAAGTCGATGTATTATAGGTACCCGTTTTCTTCCTTTTCAAAGACTTAAGTCAACTTGGGAAAACGAATATGTACGATTCATTCAACGAAGTCAGCATAGATTGAGAAACGTCTGAGACACCTGACATTGGGTGGTCCGAGGAGACAGGTACCTTAAGAGGTCCGTCATGACCTCACCCAACGGTAACGGAAACACTCCCCGAGAAGGACTGGGTCCCTAGTTTAGACACAGAGGACGTAACATTCGCCTAAGCAATTGTAACTCGGTTGAATATGTCTATTACGATTTTGAGATTTAAAATTTAAAGCACAGTAATTCTTACATTTTTAAATATCAAAAAGGGTAATACTTTGTTATGTAAAAAGTGGACACTAACTTTTACGGGTTCTTCTGATTAACTAAACGTATCAGAAGGAAAGAACAAATTTCTGTTAATAAATAAAATACGTTGTGATTGAAACAGTTATTCTATTTAATTCATGATCTATTTTCTCGTAAAACTTTTCAGAAATTTATGCATTACATAGTACAGTGGAAAGAAGAGGAATTTCACATTAAACTGAGTCGTATTTTCTTATTAAGGGACCATCGAGTCACCATTTCTTAGACGGACGGTCACGACCTCTGTGTCCAAGCTAATAACCCAGTCCTTCCAGGGAACCTCTTCCTTTTGCTGTTGGGTGAGGTCATAAGAACGGATCCTTTAGGGTACCTGTCTCCTTGGACCGTCCGAAATATCCGGTGCTCCAGTGTTTCTCAACCCTGTGTTAAATTACTGACTTATTGTTGTTTTCGTAACCAATTGAAAACTTTACAAACAGTGTAATTTGTATCATTTATATAATAAGATTTTGTTTTATAAAAGTATATCAGACATCTTTTATCTTTTTACATCTGAAAACTTTACCTCCTAAACATCAAAGAAGACACATTTTATTATTTGTAACTTAGAGTAAAACTCTACGGAAAAGAATCCTTTATACTGTATCAGCGGGAAAGAAACATTGATATGTTAACGTTTTTTGAGGTGTCATCCCTTAAGTGTTACTAATCTTTCTTAAAAAAATATAATTTCTAGGAATTTTTGACCACCCTACTACACCATATATATATATATCAAAACAAGTTTCCGAACTACACACAAAAAGTCCGTAATCGTTAATAAGAGAATTCAATAAGTGGGTTGTCTATAAACAATTAATGGTAGTTATTTATTAGTTACAATTCATAAGTGAAATCCTTCCGTTTGTGGCCCACAACGTAATTTCTTGTAAATAGGATAATGATTTTTTATGTTTTTTGTCTTGTTTTTTCTCTTGTAAATAGGATAATAAATGAAAAAAGGGAATTCAACAAAAAATAAAAAATAAAATCTTTGAGAGAACTTTAAACGTCTCACACAGTTTAATTTCATGGTAGTGTTTATTCGTAATGGAAAACGTTATCTACAAAAAGACTTTTCGACCATATCTATTTGGTTAATTTTTAAAGTATATATTACCATACGGAAAAGAAAATAAGGACGAAATTATTACGTATATTCCTCATGATCTCCCTTGTTTTTTACTTATTACGTGTCAGGAAATTCCATGAATAATAAATCGTCAGAAAAATGTCACGGAACATAACTGATAAAGCTTTCTTATTTAACCAAGACACTACTGTCTCGTACTCATATAACTCTTAAAATTAAAATTATTCTTTGTTTATATATCTATGTTTACACATAATAAAGTACGACAATGGATATTCAAAAACTCTAACTATTACTTTTCTCCAGTAAGAGACTATAGTTCTTACCATAACTGAACCAAGTATGAACTTCCAGTATACCCAAACCGTATTTTGTCTGCTAATTAAGAATATGATGAGGAACATATCTATAAATTTATTTTTACAAATTCTACTTTAATTTAAAGTGTCCGAAATTTTTAAATTCTTAAATACAACTACAGTTACGTACATTCTACTATAACTTTAAAAATATAAAAACAGAAATCGTTTATAGTCAGACGGTTAAGGAAGTGTCAGAGATTTCATTGTCCACTCGTGACAAAAAAGTAGAATAAAAGAATAGTGAGACAACGTATAATAGTAAAGATTTCCTAAGTGAAGAAAAAACACAAACTTATAAAGTCAAGTCCGACAGTGAACACTTTGTTGACACCTTGTCGAGACAGGAAAGGTATTCGGACGAAGCGTAACGGGCTCCATGACACAAAATCTAAAAGAAGTAAAAACTGGTCACTTACCCCCTGAAAATGGGACCTGTTGACGGAAACGGACTCTGGGACCACAGAGATCCTGAGTCCCCACAAACCAGAACTTGACGATCGCCATCCTCGTCACCTGTGGTGTGTGACGTGCGTGAGGTCCGTAAGAATCACAGGAAACAGGTTTTTTACATCCAAATTTGTAAAAAAAACAGAAATAGAGATACTTTTTATAAACAAAGGTGTAACCTTTTTTTCTGGGTATATAAGTAAGACTGTCGAAATGCCTCCGAACCGGTGGGTCACTCACTATTCAATGTGTGTAGTCAGTGAACAGTTCAGTACCGTACTGAGAAAGTGTCTAGGTCTCGTGTAATCGCGGTTTGTAGAAAGGAATTCTAATCTACATTTTCCTCCATGACAAATTTACATAGTCGTAAAAATAAGTTCGAATTACGTTCAACATCAGTTTCCTTTCTTTATGATCTAGTGACAGATGTAAGAGTGTTCACATATATTATTGTTCCACAATTTTGGCCTCTAGCCTTGTGTTTGTTCGTTTTCCGAGGATGTAAGAAAGAAACTTGACTTTAATGGATTTATCTTTGATTGAGTCAAACTTGACACAAACTGGACCCAGAAGGTGTTTGGTTCACGATTCATACCAGTTCCGTCTCGGACGTGTCGGACCAGGATTCCCGTCTCGTCCACCAAAACAGGGACATCCCACCTGTCCCTTACGGGTTGTCAAGAGTCTATGTTTTTGTCAAAACAACAGTCACCCCTATGGGAAGGAGGTTGTCTTCCGTAGAAAATAATTTTAGTTGGGAAATTAAATTTCAATATTTTTGAGTCTAAGTGTATAATGAAAATAAATTTACCGAGACCAAATCTACGATGTCCTTCATATATGTGAGACCTCAGTATGTCTGAAATCCTTGTACTTTAAATTTATTCTTAACATTGGTAAAGAATTTTTGACGGAACGTCTTCTGGACGAAGTTAACCATTTCTATCAACGTTAACTTTATAAAAAATGTTATAAAAATCCTTTTATTGACTATGAAAGTAGTTTACTACTAAAAGTATCCCAGTAAAACGACTCGGGACCTCCTCCCGTACCGTTGGGTGGTATCATAAGAACGGACCTCTTAGGACACCTGTCTCCTCGTATCGCCCGAAGTCAGGTACCCCAACGTTTCTCGACCTGTACTGACTCACGTGCACGTACGTAAAACGACTCTGAGGCTACATCTTACTTAATACCAAAAAAAAGATCAGAATCGAGACTAAAAGAAAATCAAATACTCACCCACACACACTTACTTAAGACTTCTCGGTTAGTTAAATTTTTTCACGGTGAACTGTCAAAAAATTAAAGACCCTCACCTAAAAAAAAAATTACAGTATACTGACTAACTTGTGACTATTAACTTGAGATTCAAATTTAGTTTTTGGAAAACCTTGGAAACTTTTTTACTCGATTCCATAGTCATTCACTTCTCCTATAGACCTCTTTCTTGTAAGGTATGTCTCCCTTTCTATTCGTGTTACTGGGTCTTCTATTCTAATAAGGTATACAAACTTCTTATTGGTAATTCAGTCACACTGGCCTCGATCCACTCTTTCACCTTCTCCCCATCCTATATTGCGGTCCCTCCATTACTCTTCCTTTATAAGTCCCGAATAACCAGTAAGATTCCTAGAACAGTAAATAAGACTTAGTCTACCTTTCGGTGATCTTATAAACTTCGTCTCCTTACTATACTAACCTGACATAAGAAGTCATATTCACACACCCCTATCGTCTAACCTTCCCCGTTCTAACCTTCGTCTCTCTCATATCCTCTCGAATAACATCACTCGACCCACAGTCTACTATCTCAGGTCTCAGTGTCACTAGTACCATGAAGTCCTACGAGTCAAATAAAGTTACATGTGGGTTTTCTTTAACGACCACCCAACTTATATTCCAACTCCATTCCTCCCTCTAATCCGATCTTGTTTCCAAAACCGAACACGTTGGTTTAGTACCTCAACTGTAAATAACATCCTTCGGATTTCTTCCTTCTAAAACCCCTGACCTCCTCTAATCCCTAAACCAAAGTTTGTACGACTTAAACTCTACAAATAATCCGGATTCACCTCTATTTTAGTTGCACCTACCACTGACTTCGGTGATTTAATTTTCTACGAACGAGGAACTTTCTTGTCGATACAGTTCGGATCTGTCATAAAATTTCTCGTCTCTGTAATGAAACGGCCGTTTCCAGGTATAACAGTTTCGATACTAAAAAGGTCATCAGTATATACCTACACTCTCAACCTGGTATTCCTTCCAACTCGTGACTTCTTAACTATGAAAGTTTGACACCACGACCTCTTCTGAGAACTCTCAGGGAACCTGTCATTCCTCTAATTTGGTCAGTTAGGATTTCCTTTAGTTGGCACTTATAAGAAACCTTCTTGACTACGACTTCGACTTCGAGGTATAAAACCGGTGGACTACACTTCTCGACTGAGTAACCTTTTCCGGGACCACGACCCTTTTTAACTTCCGTCCTCCTTTTCCCCCGTTGTTTCCTACTCTACCAACCTACCGTCGTGACTGAGTTACCTGTACTCAAACTCCTTTGAGTCTCTCTGTCACTACCTGTCTCTTCGGACCGTACAACGTCAAGTACCCCAGCGTTTCTTAACCTATACGGAATCGCTCACCTGTTGCTGTTTTTGTTCACCTCTATAATTTATTTGTTGTCCTATATATTTATGTCTAAATCTTAATTCTCTGCCCTGAGGTTGATCTCTACATTTAAACCTTTAGTCGTCAAATATCTACTGTCACTTTAACAGTTCTTTTGACACTTTGACCTACTCTATGGTTTCTATACTAGTGTCTCTTTTCTTTGATACTCTATATACACCGTCTGTCACCAAGTCAAAAAAGTTCAATATATAAACAATTAAAGACGTGGGTGTAATCAATGGTTTAAGGATCTATGACTCTCTTGTTATGAAGGACTACATAGAAAGACGAAACTTAAGTGTTTAATCTTTCGAAAGACCGATTTAAAGAAAACTTTCTCTCTCTCCTTCTTTTTTTTCTCTCTCTCTTTTCTTTGTGTAAACACGGTTTTCGACCTTCACCTATTCATTCATCTTCATCAACACAGACGACAGACCGAAGATGTTAACTGGATAAAGTCTTCCTTTTTTTGATAAGTCGATATTTTTTTCTTATTCTTAAACGGTAAACGTTGATGTACCTACCTGGGACTCCCGTAATACGATTCAAATTATTTAGTATGTCTCTTTCTGTTTATGTCATACTATAGTGAATATACACTTTAGATTTTTTATGTCATTTGATCACTTATATCGTTTTTTTCTGAGTATCTATGTCTCTTCTTTGATCACCGATGGTCACCCCTCTCACTTCACACACTCATTATGTCTCCGTCCCGTAATTTTCCGTGTTGGATAATACATACTTTACTTGATGTTCCTACATAACATATTGTGTCACTTATATTGGTTATAAAATATTATTGATATTTACCTATATTGGATATTCTATACACATAGTGGGATAAGATATGGATATTACATGAAATATGTGGTAGCTATGAAGTTATTTTTTTACTCATCCCAAATCTTAAGACTCAAATGAGAACACATACGTATAGACACCAAAATGATTATTTCTGATTTTATTGGTCGATGAACCATAAACATTTATACAGAAATAAAAAGTCTCATATGACAGGAGCATTGACATACGTCCGTTTAGGTGTAATACGAGCACATTAACCTTGAGCTTAAATAAGACTACATTCATAGGATTGAATACATCCAGAACCATAAATATATAGACCCGAAAGGACCACCGTGTCACCATTTATTAGGTGGACGGTTACATCCTCTGTGTCCAAACTAGGGAGCCAGTCCTTCTAGGGGATCTCATCCTTTACCGTTCTTATGATAAGAAAGGACCTTTTAAGGTTCCTGTCTCCTTCCTCGGACCACTGGATGTCAGGTATCCCAACGTTTTTCAGTTTGTCCTGATTCGGACGTTCGTGATTAAATAGATAGGTACGTTTGTATGAGTGTATATATAAATTTACATATATAAAAGTAAACATATGTTTTTTTTCTTGTCTGAGCACAACTATATGTATAAGAGTTTTCTCAGTCAGTACTTGTCGTCACTTTTATTTATAGGTATACGTTTATACGTACGTATTAAATACAACTGATTTAAAAAAAACGTATGACATAAGATATAGTCTCTGATTTTATCGAACCTACGTAGGAACTCTTCCTATTTCGTAAAACAAAAGAAATTAGAAGGAAAACCGAGAAGTCAAAAACTTCATATTTGACCTATCAATTCTCAAACAGTTTAAACATTTGTCAAAGAGGTGACGGTTTACTCATAAATTTTTCATCGTATCATAGTTTTTGTCCACTAGCAATTTTCTGTGTGTTTTTGTTTGTTCAACTATCACATAACATTACCTACGGTCGTGACCCTACCTGGTCCTTCTCATCGACAGTACCGAAGTCACACCTATTTACCACGAAAGGTTAGGTCCAAAGTTCACTCCACCATTTCTCATCACGGGTAAGATCTACCCCGTCTTCCGAAGAGGTCTCTGTACCTCCACTCTCGTTCACTCGACTTTCACCCGTACCGTGCAAACGGACCCTTCAGGGTACCTGTCTTCTTGGACCACCCGACATCATGTACCCCAGTGTTTTCTCAACCTGTGCTTAATCGTTGACTTGTTATCGTTGTTTCGGACAGAATAAATGTAGGACCGTGTGTAGTTTAACACACCCGTACCGTTTTAGAGTTTACCAGTATCGTCCAAACGAATATATACTCGACCACTCTTAATCTCGATTTTCACCGACGTCGGTCAAATCACACCCTACTTCCCTCTCTAGGTCGAAAACTTTGTACATGAACCTCTTAGATTTATAATTAGGTACGACTAATCAAATCTAAAATACACCGTCTACCGAACCCTTCTAGGGGACCTCTTCCCTTTCCGATGGGTGAAGTCATAAGACCGGACCTCTTAAGGTACCTACTGTCAGGTATCCCAGCGTCTCAGTCTGTACTGACTCACTGAAAGTGAAAGTGGTTATAGAGTAAGTTTCTCAAAGTTTTTGTTTAAATTCTTCATATAAGAACTACGTGAATAAGTTATCTTATGACACCCCTATACTAACCCTTTTCTCCGGACTTTACACACACAATGGGGACATAAAGGGAACCACTTAAATAAATACAAGTCCAAACACACAAACAAAAAAGGATCAAACGGAAATAGGGACTTTAATAAGAGGTTTAGATTCAGAGAGAGGTCGAGGTTCAAACGTCAGTAGAATCATCATCATCACTTTCAACGAGTCAGTAAAGGGTGAGAAACGTTAGGGTACCTCATCGGGTGATCCGTTGAGACAGGTACCCCAAGAGATCCGTTCTTATGACCTCATCCAACGGTAAGGAAAGAGGTCCCCTAGAAGAACTGGGTCCCTAACTTAAGACCAGAGGACGTAACACTCGTCCAAGAAATGGTAGACTCGGTGGTCCCTTCTTAACGTCAAAAGAATAGACGTTGAATTTAGGACGACCACAGAATTAAGTCACCAGGAGTGACAAACATGAATCGAAGAATAAAGACAAACATTTGTAGGAAAGAGACTAAAAAGACAGTTTTAGTACCAGTACCAGTAAGAAATGTAGGATTTAATGACGGTGAAAGAGACATTTCTTCGATTCATACTACAACGAAAAGAAATTGGCATAATCAAAACAAAAAAGGAAAATAAGTCGTTAATTGTCCAAGAGTAGCCATAATATTTCACCCAACAGTAAAGGAAGAGGTCCCTAGAAGGGTTGGGTCACTAACTTAGACACCGAGGATGTAGAACGAAATTGTCTTGAATCTTGTAAGTCACTAAGTCGTTTGTGGAACCTATCTTTTCAAACAATTTTTTTATTTAATTATCTATATATACTTACCTCTTTATATTTTAGTAGTCTGTAAAGATTTCTTTAGTAAGAAGGACTTAACAGGGAAATTCATTTTCTTAAATTAACATAAGTACAGATCACTTTTAGAAAGTTTTATAGGATATGCCAAAATAAGGATATTCGGTAGATAAACTATGTCAATTCCTAAACAATCGAACTCTAATAAAAATAGAATAAAGTCACTTTACCCCATTTTATAACACATAATGATACGTCTCATTCAATCTTTATATTTATAAAAATACACGATTCATGTCTTAGTTGGTAATTACTTTATTAGAAGTGTAAGAGGGACGTTTTATGTAATAGAGAAATTTCTATGTTCTATACCTGTTTACTCTTTGCTAGAGGGTTGAAGAGAGGGAAGGGGTAGAAAGAGAGAGAGAGAAAGGTAAATATCTCAATGTTGAACATGTGGGAGAAAGAAACTCGAAAATAAAGAGTAAACAATCTCTACTTCACTTAAAGACGTAAGTAATTTTTACAAGGTGACTAAAGTGTCTCTTTAAAAAAAAGAAAAACACTATATAATCAAGAATTTTTCACAGTGGTCCTTTTCTTTTAGAGAGACTGGAAACTTGAGTTTAACCTTACGGACGACTGACGTCTCAATACCCGTTTTGTTATCAAAGTTTGGTATAATTCACGAACCTAAATCACTTACAATATAGATTCGTGAAAATAACGGAACCCTTTTTACGACTATTATGGGAAAATTGTCTTGTCCTATTCATGACTTTACACATGTCTCAATGAAAATTAAGGTAGACAATACTTGGGATAACCTGTATTTATAATTAAGTCACTCCCTGAAATTTACCACTTATTCTACTAAGGAGTCTCATTCCTAAGTTCCAAAATCTACATACCATAAAACACTATATCGCTTTTGTACTTTTCCTAATTTGTCGAACCGTAAGCCAGAGAGACTAGATTATTTATGACTGACTACGGCGTCTCAAGTCTCGTGTCATTATTTCGTTCCAGTGCATTCTACGTGTACGGATACACTTGAATTTTTTCGTGTAATTCAGTGAGTATACACGTATCTCTATTCTTTTCTCGTGTGGTCACCCAAGTCTTTTCTGGGAACCCCGATACCGTATCTAACGAAATATGACTTTGTCAAATTCACAAAGTAAAAACACCCTAAAGGGGTCCGAGATGAGTCGATAACTGTTTAAAACCATCTTGTAAACCTACTTTCGTCTATAATTTTAGATGTCTTCTGAATAAACCAGTTTTCTTTTCGTAACTGAAGATCTTAATTCAACACATCTTTTACTTTCACAAACAACCCGGACTTTGTTAAGAGAGGAAATATCTTTAAAGTAGGTTAAGACTAATATATTGACCATCTTACGCTTATATCTTGAAAGGATCATGAAGTACAGTCTTGCAAGTTTAGTCTCACTATCTGGAACGTGTAGATCCATCTTCGATACTAACAATGAAGTATAAAAAGAAGAACCCCAATAAGAAAACCCGTCCAAAAGAGACGTATCTAAAATAATAGATTATCCTTTTCGTTGGGGTAAAAATTATGTACGAATATACAACCTTTTCCCTGATAGCTCTATAGGTATGGATACACACTCAACAAATTTCAGTTTTGACTCATATTTACCCCACGTCTATTAGGTCGGACCCTTGTAAACCAGTCACTGACCTCACCCCTGATCGTTTCCGAGTTAAAAATTTTTTTATAAATGACTAACTAAACCGATGCAGTCAAGGATCAACACCGTGCACCCTGAGGAGAGACGTCATGAGTCTAAGAGATCGACACTACGCCTGAGTCATCAACACCTCGCATCCAAATCAACGGGACACTGTACATCCTAGAATCGAGGGTCTGATCCCTATCTTAGACACAGAGGGTTGCGACGTTCCACCTAAGAATTTGTGACCTGGTGGTCTGTTCAGGGTTTCCGACTTTAAATTCTTATTATTTATCCGGGAACTGCTCTATTTTCCTCGATTAAACGTAAAATAACGAACTTGTTATCATAATTTCAAACGTCAAAACTGCCAATCGACCACTTCCCTAGAATGGGTAAGTCGGTGGGATCTCTAACCGGAAGTCTAGAGGTGAACGAGTCGTAACCGAAAAAAAATAAAAGACGAAATTGGACTTTATTAAAACAACTATAAACTTAAAGAAAGTTATCCTGTAAACGAAATTTGGTGTTCTATAGAGGTTGACCTAAACAACAACAAGTCAGTGATTCAACACAGGGTGAGAAACACTGGGATACCTGAGGTCCGAGGGGACAGGAAGTAATGGAGGGCCTCAAACGAATCCAAGTAGGTAACTCAACTACCGCGGTAGGTTGTTAGAGTAGGAGAACAGTGGGGAAAGAGAACGGAAGTTAGAAAGGGTCGTAGTCCCAGAAAAAGTCACTCAGTCGAGAAGTTTAAGTCCACCTACTTCATAACCTCCAAGTCGAAGTCGAAGTCGTAGTCAGGAAGGTTACTTAGAAGTCCCAACTAAAGGTTTAGATAGACCTAACAGTTTCATGTTTTATGGAAGGGAGAGGGGTGGGGGTTGGTTTTGTTTGTTTGTTTTGGGGTTTGGGTGTTGAATCGAAGTTTTTTCAAAATTTATTTACTCTGAGATTTATAAATGTATACCCAGTTCTTTATTTAGTGTGATAAATGTTTTTATGTGTTTGGTTCAGAATCTAGTTTTAACCGAAATTGAAACACTTAAACTAACTCGAAGGGACCACCGAGTCTACAATTTCCTAGACGGATGACACGTCCTTCTGGACCCAAGTTAAGGACCCAGTCCTTCTGGGAGACCTCTTCCCCTACCGAGGGGTGAGGTACCCATCCTGTCTCCTAGGACCACCCGATGTCAAGTACCCCAGTGTTTCTCAGCCTGTACTGAGTAGTTAATTGAGAAACACTGAAAACTTTCTAAGGAAATACGTGTTTCGTAGTAGGATATCAACGAGTGACCCTTAGGTATCTCTCTCCCTACAGTCACTGGAACACATGTTAACTTCTCTTCTGACCTGTTTAAGTCGTCCGTAAAGGATTACTACCACCCAAAAAGGAACGAAGGAGTCGACAGGTCATAGACGTCTCGGCGACATGTACGACCGCACCAAGTCTTAGTCCCCCCAATACAACTACACTACGGACACCTGTTTTCTTTCTGAATGTAACGAAGAAAAGTCTTACCTTAGAAGAGGCTTTCCATTTAATTGTATACACATGTATATATAAATATTTGTATGTATATATTATATATATATGTAAATATATAGTAGAGAGGGAAAGACGACCGAAATGTCGGTTCGACGCACCGAAACTCCAAAGCACAGATTCGGTCATACGAAGGAAACGTCCGACATCTTAACAACCAGAAGGTCCCTACCCTCCTCGGCATCATGGTCTCCACGGACAGAGGACGTCCGAATATTTTTAGTTGTACTTTTAGCCTAATGTTCAGTCTTGGTAAGAAAACAATTGACTAGAATATTTTTTCTTTAAAGAAAGTAGGAGAAAACCTAAAAGATCTAATCATAAATATACATTAAGAAAGATCCACTCGTTCCGTGACTTATAAAGAGATTAGGTCAATAGACTGTTTCATAAACTGTTTTTGTTACTCAGGTTAAAAGAGACCTTGGTTTAAGAGACAAACTAACCTTCAACCTACGGATCATACCATATTTACTTGGGAAAGTCCAATAGAATATAAACCGAGTAACCATAATGTATAAAGTCACCAAACTCTTTTTACGTACATTGAATGAAATAGTTCATTATTATTTTCAATTCTCTTTTTTGTTTTTGGGACATCACTAAAAAGTTTAGTAACCATAAATACCTTCATCTTAATTCAGACACGTAAAACATATCTATGTCCTTTTAAGGATTGAAAATTTGTAAATGACTTAAGAAGTTGCCAAACAAACGTGTATACCATTTCAAAAAGATTTCTTGTGGTTTCCTGCACGGTACGTCCAATAGACCTAACGGAAGTGTATTCGTAGACCCACGGTAAGAAGTAGTTTACTGTCGAAACATAAATGGTAGATCAAAGGTTACTCTGACATAGTAGTTCTCCGATAACAATTCTTCAACTGAAGAGTTGTTGGACCGAATAGACCGAGAGGGATCTCATGATTGAATGACAAAGAATTTAGACTTGTTTTAACTTTAACATAACGGTAGTATGAAGGATTATAAAAATTGTAAATACCAAAGTTATTTTTTGAAGTACTCCTTTAAATTACCAGTTTGTACCTTATAGGATTCTTAAAGAAGTTATTTTACAATTGTCCGAGTAAGGGATGTGGGAAGGGGCAGACAGTGGGAGAAAGATAAAATATATAGTATAGCATATGTATATATATAAATAAATAAAATATATATATATATACAATACATTTCATGTAATCCCGAAGGGACCACCGAGTCTACCATTTCGTATACGGACGTTACACCCACTGGGTCCAAACTAGGGACCCATCCCTTCTAGGGGACATCTTCCCTTACCGGTGGGTGAGGTCATAAGAACGGACCTCTTAGGGTACCTATCTCCTCGGACCACCCACTATCAGGAACTCCAGTGTTTCTCAACCTGTACTGACTCACTGAAAGTGAAGTGAAGTTTCCTCTAACTCAATTTCTCTTACTATTACGTCAAAATATACGATTTAACTCATTACACTAGAGTAAGTGGATAGTATACAATTTTTAAATAAATCTTTGTTATTCTATCTACTATAGGATTCTTTTGACTCTGATAAAAACTTGTGGATGGTACTTAAAAGGTCTACGACAACCGGGAAATTCATATACTTGAACCGAGATGGTCATGGGAATATTTCAACCAAAATGTTTGAGACTAAATGTCTATACAATTAACTCCGAGTCTCTCCAATTTACTAAACGGGGTCCAGTATATTGATTATTCAGAGTCTTTAGTCTAAGTAGTGATCAAGACATTCAAGTCTTTATTGTGTAAAAAGGTCAAATAGTCAAACATGTTTCTACGAAAGATCCCGTAAAAATAAACATCCTTTGTTTAACTGTTTTACGGGAAGTTAATCGGTATACGAACATACGTTTTAGACGACACACACACACAATAACACATTACACCACACACGTGTCAAGATTGTAAGAAAAGAAGTATAATTTTGAGAGGGGAAAACATCATGTACTTATGTATATAATTTTTTAACGTAAAACATAGGGGTATCGTAAATAACATAAATAGAGATTTTCGAAAAAACATGACAAATCTTTCATTGGAAAATACGTTTTCATATCTGAAGTTTTCAAATGTAAACTAATCTTATTTACTACTAATTACCAAAATTGAACTCCGTAAATTCGTTTTATATGGGACTAATTACAACAGTCTCTCGTATATTTATTAAATAATTTCTCATTTTCCTTACTAAGACGTAACGAAACTTCAAGACAAAATTTTATAAAGACTTTTCTCTAACTCACTAAACACAAACACAAACACAAAGGTAAAACCACTTCTTTATGAATCTTGGAAGGTCTGAACTGGTAATTTAAAGGATTCTAAACAAAATTTGGTATATACAAATTTTATAATTATTCATACGGTCGATGTATCCCGAAGGGTCCACCGAGTCACCATTTCTTAGACGGACGGATTACGTCCTCTGTGTCCTTTACGCCCAAACTAGGAACCCAACCCTTCTTGGGGTCCTCTACCCTTACCATCGGGTGAGATCATAAGAACGGACCCTTTAGGGCACTGTCTACTCGGACCGCCCGAGATCAGGTACCCCAGGGCTTCTTAGTTTGTGTTGACTCACCGATTTGTGGTTGTGGTGTTTGAAAGTTGGTACGGTCAACATTTGGACCTAGAATCATAAAGGGATCATCTTACCGAATTCTTGACGAATTGAGATGAAATAACCTTGATTTCCACCATTACATACTTTTACACTGGACCTTAGAAACTTCAAATTATATTTCATGGTTATAATGAAGACACGTGGAATTTAAAGAAATCATTTGAACATCGGTCGTATACTAAATTTCTTAATACAGTAGGGGTGAGTTCGAAAGGTTCTTGATATTTAAGATCGTCAAAACTCTTTCTGCTGGTAGACCTAAGTGTCTCGACAAAATAACTGACAGCATTCTTTCGTACTAAACAAACTTCCTAATACGTACCTCTACTGTAGTTACGTGAAACACATAAAAAAAACGTCGAATGTCTTAGGAGGTCCTCCTTTCCGTAAGTCTCATAAACGACAACACACTTTGCCTTGTCAACCTTCTCCTAACATTTCTGACAAGGTTTATGGTGCAAAGAATTCAAACATATTTTGACATTGTAATGACATGTCTTCTATAGTCGATAAAAGTCAGGGGGTTTTCCCGGTTTACGTATATTTAGAACTATCTGATGTAGACATTTTATTTTGTACCCTGTAATAATCGAAACCCTTTTTATTACTTATACATTACCAAAATCTTTAGGACACAATTTATAACGATATAAAAGAATCGTCAATAAAGATGTCATAATGTATCAGTATTAATAAAATGTAAAGTATATAATACAATATACCACGAAACATATACGGTGATCATTCTACTTTGACTTGTAACTTACACTTACCAGGAGTCTTCTAGTGGACCACGTAAATTTTCGTTTTTATTTTTATCATTGAGATTCCTACTTTTTCTAAAATAAAATGGTCCAAGTCACGATACTAATGGATGAAGTATATTATAGTTTATTAAAAGTTACTTTATGGACATATCAAAAAGAGAAGATAATTCAAATCCATATATCTTATAATTTAGGACTACAACGTGAATAAAATATATTTTATTAAAGAATTATAGGTTCACTTAGACAATTTTACAAACTAAGGAACCCTTACTGGAATTATCATTTACCTTAATACAGTCTCATCACCATGCTTCAGTAAAGATCACTAAGATATTATCTAATCCTAATTCGTACCCGGCGGTCTCGGAAGATACATAACAAGTTTGACTCCAGTGTGTAAATATCACAATAGGACCGTTTATGAGGACGTCCGGTCCTTCATATTATCGTTTTTTAAATTGTTTCTACTTGATTACATAACATAGTGGTAACGGTGACTAAAAGAATGACCGTTTACCGGAACACTTATTTACAACGGTATAATAACATAGACATTACCACTATATAAACAAACATACCTTTTACATAACACGAAATTCTGATTTTTTGACATTTTACAATTAAAACAATTAAAAAAAGACGACCACTTAGATGAGAAAGGGACATTTGTATAATTTTAATTAGTACAAAGTTTCATAAAAGAAATCAGACAAAACATAGGAATAAAACTAAATCTTTAATAGAAGTCAACCGTTTTAATACACTTAGAAAATTTAAATCCAATAACTGTAATTAGATTCGTTGTGGGGAGTATGGTCGACAGGAGTTTCAGTGACACTAATAAATGCATAAACACTTTCTCTTCTGTCTGTTAGCATATAATATATAAATCTTCGTAATATAGTGCCCTTTTAAAACCTTTTTTTTATAATTTCCTAATATTCAGTTTTCCTTTCTTAAGTTTTCTATGTTTCATAAATGTTTTTTAACTGTTGTTTATGAAGTTTATAAAAATCTTTCCTTTACTCATCCACAAATTCTTGTCTATTTTCTCTCTCTTTAATGTACGTCCCTAGTCTCTTTCGTTCTCTCGATTTATTATGGTTTTTACCTTTCTTTTCTTCCCGAGTATATTTATCGACGACTTCTCGCTTACTACTTCTTTGAATGTAGTACTAGTCAATAGTTTATAACCGACACTTAACCAAGTTTTATATCCATTAGTCTTTCATAGGTAAATAACTCTTAAAATTTCGTTTAAAATATCCTAGTAGAAAATATACTTTCTGTGTATGTGGAAGAATTTATGTTTAACATTTGAACAGTCTAAGTCGAAGACAAGGAGTAAGAAAAGGGGTTCGTCCCTGTGACGTAATTAAGACAGTCACATTTTTAAAAATATAAACTGAGACCAAATCGATGAGTAGTCAAAAGACATGGTAACGTCACAAAGGTGCTCCTCGGAAAAGTAAACCAAGGAGAGGTAAGAAAGAGTCATGTAGTAATTAAAAAATGACATTAAAGAGAGAAGGTATCTGAGGTAATAAATTCTTTTGGTTCAGTAGAATATTTTCGTAAATTAGGAGAAGTATCAGAACGAGGGACAGATAGACACGAGAAGATGTGCCACACCGGACCTCATTCAATATGGGGAAAAATACGAAAGGACTATCGAGTCAACCATTTCTTAGGTGGACGTTACGTCCTCTAGGACCAAGTTAAGGCCCCATCCCTTCTAGACGACCTCTTCCCTATCCGATGAGTGAGGACCTAAGAACGCATCTCTTAATGTACCTGATATATCAGGTACTCCAACGTTTCTTAGTGTGTACTGACTCACTGAAAGTGAAGTGAAAGTACGAAGTTAATGAAGTGGACTTTTTAACCTGTTTATTATGGAGTATCCCTAACGAGATTCTTAATTAACTCTACAGTACATATTGGATGAATTTTCTTGTAATTTGTTATACACCAGTTATAAAATCAACTGATTGTACAATCGTTATGTAATCAAAAATAGTGATCATAAAAATATTATTATAAACAACAATAAATCAAACCACTTTGATACGTAGACAGTATTATATCATGACTAGGAAGTCGGGAATTGATTTACACTTTATGAGGTCCTTAAAAAGACGTTGACAGAACCATTCTTATTTTATTACGACAGATTATCCGGAAAAATTAAATTGGTATAATTAAATTTTTAAAACGGAACATAAATCGAGAAATTTAAAATCCTATTAGAGGACTTTTACCACTATGAGAATTGGACAGAGAGATGAGAACTTTGTCATATACAGGAAATATTTGTCAGTCATAATTACTTATAAAGTTGTTAAGGTTTAAATTAAGAACTAATACATTCATCTGTAACACGTATAATCGACTCTTCGTCTATTTTATAATTTCGATTAATTTTATCAAATAACTATTTTGTAAGATTTACACCTGAATTTTGTCTCCATTACGAATATGTCATCATAATTATAATAAAATCGAAAGTTTCAAATGGTCTGGTGTACAATTGATAATGAAATTATAAGAAGTAGATTATGTTTTGTAAACACGTAAAGTTCACCTTATTTCATCAGTTGTAAAAAAAGAGGATTTATACAACTATTTAATACAAAATACAAAAAGATAAAGTGATAATATTAAACTTCAGAATTGAAATCGTAAAGATGTCACAAGAATCTTCTTTATATTTGAGAAAACTTCTTGTACCACTTGATTCGTTTCTTTATGTAGATATTAAAAATGTTTATGTGGTTGAAGACTAAACCCCAAAGTCGATTAAATAACTCGTGTCTTAATGTGACAAATACAACTAAGTTTTGGGAATAGACTACACCATAAAGTAGGGACCGTGGTATTATAAATCCTCGACTTCTTTATCGAATCACTTTAATAGACTTGGAAGAAGTGATTAAGCAACCTTAATTTCCGATTTAATATACGAACTCTAAAAATTTTCTGTTTGAAAAATCTTTAGATGATAAAACGAATCGTCAATCTATAAGAGTAAAGAAGAATAAGAGGTTAGGGACGGTATCAGACGTTTTATTAGTCTCACATTTTGTTACGACTATTCGTTTATAGAAACATGATCTAGTAATTTAACACTTTTGATTAAAAAGTCGTTGACGACTTTTATATAAGATTAACTTTGAAATTAACAGTTGATATAAATACTGATATGACTACTTCTACTTTTGTCTCCCGGATGGGTTCTGATGTAGACTATTCGAGTGAAAATCTTTCTCTTTACGTACATTCTACTTTATTTTAGTCCTTATGTATAAATTTTGACATACCCAGCTACATTTTATTGAAATTTTTACAATTCAGGGTCGGACTGACTCTAGAAAACACCAACAAGTCAACGACTCAACACAGGCTGAGAAACGTTGAGTTACCTGATGTACGTCGTACGGTCCGAGGAGACTGAAGGTGATAGAGGGTCTCGAACGAGTTTAAGGACAGGTGACTACGATAGATTAGTGGAGTGAGAGACGGTGGGGGAAGAGGAGGTCGGAAGTTAGAAAGGGTCGTAGTCCTAGAAAAGGTTACTCAGTTAAGAAGCATAGTCCACCGGTTTCACAACCTCTATGTCCAAGTCGTAGTCAGGAAGGTAAGTCCCAATTAAAGGAAATCCTAACTAACCAAACTAGAAGGACAGGTTCCCTGAGAGTTCTCAGAAGAGGTCGTGGTGTCAAGCTTTCGTAGTTAAGAAGTCACGAGTTGGAAGAAATACCAGGTTGAGACAGTAGGTATGTAGTGATGACCTTTTGGTATCGAAAATGATATTTCTGGAAACAGTCGTTTCACTACAGAGACGAAAAATTATACGACAGATTGAAGCAGTATCGATAAGAAGGTTCATCGTTTATACAACATTAAAGTACCGATACCAGTGAATACGATTTTGTTTATAAAAAAAGTCAGTATACTCTTGTTGAAGCAATCATTGTTATGTTACTTTTTGTCTTTATTTATTTTCTTGTTTTTTATCGTGGGGAGGGACGGATCGGGGGCCCTTCGAAAGACGAAAGTAAGTAAGGTCCCCTTCTTTATTTTACATAACTCGAGATTATCACACAATCTTTGTGACGAAATGTAAAGTATATATAATAAACTAAGTCTGTTGTTTGGACACTCCGTTCTAATGAAAAGGTTTAAATACATAATCTTACGTCTAAGATTTTCTAATATATTGAATAGAGGTACTCTTGAGAGATTTCAATGTTCCTGAAATAAAGTCTATAATTACTTGATCTAAGTTAGTAAAATTTAGTTTAAATAACTCCACATCAAATTCTTTTACAAACGTGAATAACTGTCGAAGGGTCCACCACTATCACCATTTCTTGGACAGACGGTAACGTCCTCTACATTCTCCGTACCCAAGTTAGGTACCCAGCTCTTCTAGGGAGACCTCCTCCTTTACCGTTTTGTGAGTTCATATATAGAAAAAGAAAAGAAATAGAAAAAAAATTAACTTCCTATTAACGAAATGTCTTAAAACAACAAAAGACAGTTTGAAGTTATACTTAGTCAGTATCCATATGTATATAGGGGAGGGAAAACTTGGAGGGAGGGTAGAGGGAGGGGTAGGGTGGGTAGATCCAACTATGTCTCGGGGACAAACTCAAAGGACTCGGTATGTCGTTTAAGGGTAACCGATAGATAAAATGTATACCATTACATTCAAAGGTACAATGAGAAAGATATGTAGAGCGGGAGAGGGGTACAGGTATACAGATAAGAGATACAGACAAAGAGGGAACGGTGGGAAATTTATTTAAGAAGTCACGGTAAAAAGATCTAAGACATATACACGTAATCTTATGTTATAAATAGAAAAAGACTGAGTGAAGTGAGACATATTATTTAAGATCCAAGTAGGTGGAGTAGTCTTGACTGAGTTTACACAAAGAAAAATACCGACTCATTATAAGGTAACACATATACATGGTGTTGAAGAAATAGGTAAGTAGACAACTACCTGTAGATCCAACCAAGGTAGAAGATCGATAACATTTATTACGACGTTACTTGTTACCCTATGTACACAGAAAAAGTTGGGACCAAAGGAGTCCCATATACGGATCCTCACTCTAACGACCCAGTATATCTCCAAAATAAGGATCGTAAAAAAGTGTCTTGATCTTGTTTTTTAAAGTTTTAAGTACACCTTTGTGTTTCCTGGGGCTTATCGGTGTCGTCAGAACTCTTTCTTCTTACCTCGACCTCCTTAGTTGGAAGGACTGAAGTCTAATATGATGTTTCGATGTCAGTAGTTCTGTCATACCATGACCGTGTTTTTGTCTTTATATCTGGTTGTCTTGTTCTATCTTTCGGGTCTTCATTTGGATACGTAAATACCCATAGAATAAAAACTGTTTTCTCCGTTCTTATATGTTACTCCGTTACTGTCGGAGAAGTTATTTACCACGACCCTTTTGACCTGTCGATGTGTATTTTCTTACTTTAATCTTGTGAAGGATTTTGGTGTGTGTTTCTATTTAAGTTTTACCCAATTTCTGGATTTATATTCTGGTCTTTGACATTTTGAGAATCTCCTTTTGTATCTATCTTGTGAGCTACTACATTTAGTTTCGTTCTAGGAGATACTGGGTGGAGGATCTCATTACCTTTATTTTTGTTTTCATTTGTTCACCCTGGACTAATTTGAATTTTCGAAAACGTGTCGTCTCCTTTGATATTCGTTCCACTTTTCTGTTGGGAGTCTTACCCTCTTTTATTATCGTTTACTTTGTTGACTGTTTTTCTTTTTTTTTTTTTTCTTTGTTGACTGTTTCCTAATTAAAGGTTTTATTTGTTCGTCGAGTATGTTGAGTTATGGTCCTTTTGTTTGTTGGGTTAGTTTTTCACCCCTTTTCTTGATTTGTCTGTAAAGAGGTTTCTTCTATATGTTTACCGGTTGTTTGTGTACTTTTCTACGAGTTTTAGCGAGTAATAATCTCTTTACGTTTAGTTTTGGTGTTACTCTATAGTGAAGTGTGGCCAGTCTTACCGGTAGTAGTTTTACAGATGTTTGTTATTTACGACCTCTCCCACACCTCTTTTTCCTTGTGAGAACGTGACAACCACCCTTACATTTAACTATGTCGGTGATACCATCTGTCGTACGTCTAAGGAATTTTTTGAACCCTATTTTGGTGAGATGATAAGAACGGATCTCTTACGGTACCTCTCTCCTCGGACCACCCTCGGTGTTTTGTAGCCTGTGCTGACAACGCTGAATTGTACGTAAATAATATATGAAACTACTTAACATAATCAAAAGATTAGGACGACATTACTTCATGGTGTTTTACTCACCAAATTCGTTTTCTTTAAACAACGACTTTGAATCAGTGTCAAGACTTCTGATCTTCAGGGTCTAGTTCCAAGACCGTCCCGGTACAAGGGAGACTTACGAGGTCCCTTACTTACTGAACAAGGTACAGAGCGAAGATAGAAGACAAGCAAACTACTGTGAGAACACGTAAAGGAACCGTACATCGTATTTGGGTTATATGTGTACTGTAGAGGAAACACACACGTACACAGGTTTAAAGGGAAAAATATTGATGTCTTCAGTAGTTGTTACTGGAGTAGAATTGACTACTGTAGTCGTTACTGATAAAGGTTTATTCCATGGTGTAAGGACCATGACTCCTAATTCTAAATTTACACTTAAAACCTCCTGTGTTAATTTGATGTCTTCACAACTGTTTACATATGTGAACGTAAATGATGGTAGTATTCATCTATATTTTGTAAAGGTATAGGGGGACGGTTAAAACACCACGAATAAGGGTCAGTCAGACGGTTTACGGGGGTCTAAGTCGTTAGTAACAACACGAAAAATAGTTCTTATCTAAATTGAAGAGATCCCAAAGTATATTGATATTAATAGATACATCATATATGATGAAG
The DNA here is from genome assembly GCA_006410555.1 of Capra ibex. Classification (NCBI taxonomy): domain Eukaryota; kingdom Metazoa; phylum Chordata; class Mammalia; order Artiodactyla; family Bovidae; genus Capra; species Capra ibex. The sequence goes on along the minus strand of SJYO01049755.1, from coordinate 31,558,283 downwards.
TACAGACCGAGGAAAACGAGACGTATTACAAACATTCTAAATAAGTACAACGATGTAAGTAGTCTTCAAAAAGTGAAAATTAGTAATTTATCATGAGATAACATACTTATAGGTAGTTAAGTAAGTAGGTAAGTAGATGACGTCTACTTATAAGGTACAAAGTCCATTGTTTATTGTGAGTCCATGTTCTGAAACGGATATGTGTATAAAATTAAAGAGAATCTATGTGTCCATCGTTTTAAAGACCCAATGTATTGTTTATACACAAATTTACTAAAGACAGGGTTAAAAAAGTGTCACCAACATGGTAAAATGGCATGGTGTTCATTACATCCTCTCGAGAACCAACGAGACGAACAAACCGTTTGAACTAATATAAATTAGAAAGATTAAAATAGACAAGTTGTGTGTACATTAGGAGAGAGTAAATAACACCAAAATAAAACGTAAATGGACTACTTACTACAACTCTAAAAAAAGTACACGGTAAATATATAGATGAGTCACTTCACAGATAATTTTTTAAAACGGGTAACTTTTTAATCTAACCAATAGAAAAATACTGACTTAATATCGTTCAAAAAATATATAGGACCTATGTTCCGAAAACAGTATATGTATGTTCCTATACATAGAATTTCATATATATATACACACACACATATATCTATGTGTGTATATATATAAAAAATGAAAAACTTACCACAAAACACCTTTCGTCTTTTATATTTAAACTACCTCAGGTTGAATGAGAAAACCAAAAACACAAAATAATGTCTACAAGAGGTTTTCAGGAATAAAACGAAATTAAAAATTTTAATAAAAGTGACCTATATTTTAATACGTAAGTGTTAACAAACGGAAATAGTAAAATTTCTACAGTACAGTAACTGACGAAGACCGAATTGTATAAAAGACTCCTCTAAAAACACCAGTGAAGAGACGTATTACCAAGAAAAAAGAAACCATAGAAAATTCTAAAAAGACAAATAGTGATACGTCTCTGACAAATCAGTGATTCTAGATTGGAAAGAGCCCAGAGACAATTCACGAAGGTGACTATTACGTTCCTTATCGGTGAGACCAACTAGTCTCGAACAAAGGACCCAGGACCCCTCGAGACCTTTACCAAAGTAATAAGAGAGTACCGAGAAAAACTCAGTCCGATCATAATTCGTTTGTGAGGTCTTCAAGGTACTTTTAAACACTTAGACCCGGTGAGAAAGGTAGGGCAATAGAAGGACCCCATCTATCGTCAAGGAAGTTGACGTGAGACCTTCTCCTCTCTCCCTACAGAAACGTCAGTCTGAGTTCCGCGCCACGACACTTCCGTGTGTGTGTCGGACAAACTCAGTCCGAAGGGTCCATCAAAAGTAGTCAGTTGAAGGACCACGACGAACCCTAGGTTTCCTTAAGGGGTCTCCGGACCGATTTTCAGGGACGGACACCGGACGACGACGACTGTTCACGAGTCAGCACAGGGTGAGACATTGGAGTACCTGACATCGGTCGGTCCAAGGAGACAGGTGTGAAGTCAAGTCAAGTCAGCGAGTCAACACAGTCTGAGAAGTCCTGGGGTACCTGACGTCATGCGGTCCGGAGCGACAGGTAGTGGTTGAGGGCCTCAAATAGGTCTGAGTACATGTGACTCAGCCACTACGGTAGGTTGGTAGAGTAGGAGACAGCAGGGGAAGAGGAGGGCGGAAGTTAGAAAGGGTCGTAGTCCCGGAAAAGTTTACTCAGTCAAGAAGCTTAGTCCACCGGTTTCATAACTCTAAAGTCGAAGTTGTAGTCAGGAAGGTTACTTGTGAGTCCTGACTAGAGGAAATCCTACCTGACCAACCTAGATGTATGATTGGGTATGGGTACTCCACACCTAAACGCTACCTCCACGAAGGGACTACCAAGTCTCCTATTTCGTAGACGAACGTTGCGTCCTCTGGGCCGAAACTAGGGACCCAGTCTTTTTAGAGGACCTCTTCCTTTACCGTTGGGTGAGGCCATGAGAACGAATCTTTTAGGGTACCTGTCTCCTCGGACCACCGATGGTAGGTATCCCAGTGTTAGTCAGCCTGTACTAACTCGTTGGTGAAAGAAAGGCCTTCTCGGTCCTACGACTCAGCTGTCCTCCGCGTACGCGTCAAGCCGTAAAGAGCGGGTGCTCGAGGAGGTTCAGGTGCACGCGAGAGTCGGAGTTCGTGGAGCGTGGATGAGAGTCCGTAAGGCCTTGAGATCCTGACACGCCTCTCCCGGCCCGATCAGGGGTCAGGCAGAAGGACCCCGGTCGCCAATGGGAGAAGGTGTGGACTGTGCTTCTTCCCTTGCAAGAACCACGGTCCTTCTATGTGGCCCCGGAGACCCTCAGTTCGGAGGGTCCGTAGAGAGTCGTTGTCTCCTAAGAAGGAGTGCACAGGGACCTGTCGTTCTGACTCCTCGAGTGGACTCCATTCCAAAGCCCCTTTGTCCGTAGACATAAAACTCCACCCGACCTAGGTCTTCGGGGTCGGATGTCCGGTCGGAGAGGGCGGTGACGGGTCTAGGCGGACCCGTTGCCCGACCTAGAACCGGACAACCTGGGACATTAGTAGTTTTATCCGGTTTAGGACATAAACGTAAATTGGAGCCTCCACACACTAGGGGAATATCGATAATTTATGTTTATTGGAAACAACAACAAATCCGATTCAGTATAGGCTGAGACGCTCTGGTACTTGACATCGGACGGTCCGAGGAGAAAATTGAATTTCTTAAGGCGGTCTTCAAAGATTACCTGAAGTCAACAGTTTGCAGTCTCTTCCTTTCTTAATCCCCTGACAACAGGGACGAATTATCATTCTAAAAAAATGAGGATGAACAAAGGAATGAGACCACGTTACCTCTACAAATTACCTTCCTTCATTAATACTATTATAATAGGTCTTGTCTTCTCGACCTTTAACAAGACATTGAAACCATGCCAAAATTAGTCGTTTTGTTTTGTTTAGAATCCAAGGAAACTCTTAATATCAACCTATTGGAGGCGGAGACAACACTTACTTAAAGACACACATACGTAAATGTAAAAAGAATCTAACTACCACACAACCTATTTACAGAATCATAAGTAGATTGATGGTAAACAGGAGAGTCAAAAGTCCACCTTTTTAACTTATATGTGACGAAACCGGGTTCAGAATATCTCGAAACTGACTAAAATTTATAGAATTCTAAAGATTAGTGTAAAAGAAATAAAGACACTCTATTTCGGTCTTTATTCGTGTGTCTGGGTCAAAGTTGGTTAGTTAAGTCAGGGAGTCAGAATAGACTGAGACACTGGGATACTTGACACCGTGCGGTCCGGAGGGACAGGTAGTGGTTGAGGCCCTCAGGCGGGTTTGGGTACAGGTAACTCAGTCACTACGATAGACTGGGTTAATTTTCAGCGTTACGGATTTATGAAACTTATGTAGGAACTTTTGAAGTGTTTCATAGTTCAGTCACTAATATAATTATAATGTTCGTGAGACGGACATTCCTACTCGTGGTGTGATTATTACTTATTTGGATTAATCCATCAAATCACACAGTCAAATCTTCGTATAAGTAAACAACGTAGTCTTGCATAAAAAACCTCCCATTTTTTTAATGTTGTACGTGTGAGTCTGAGATTCTGTAATTTTTGCACGGTCTGGTGACTATGACGATACACTTTATGATTCTCCGGATCGTTCACGAAAATACTCATCATGATCATTATCGGTAAAAATATCGATAAAACACGGTACGTGTGAGGATTTGTCAAGCATACATTTGAGTGTCCTAGGTATAATGTTAGGTCACTCCTTTCCCGGTAATAATAATACCAGTAAAATATCTAACTATTCTCCAGTCATTTAAGGAGTTTTAGTGGGTCTTTTATTTATAACCTTGGTCCTAGACTTGAGGATTTTATACCGAGATCTAAGACACGAGAATAATGAATAAAGAGAAGGAGTCAGTCGTAGAAAATAATCCACATATCTGTCGGATTAGAAAAACACGTGTATATGAACAGTCTCCTGAAGGGAAAACCGAGTCTGCCATTTCACAGACGGACGTTACGTCCTCTGGACCCAAATTAGGGACCCAACCCTTCTAGACTACCTCTTCCTTTACCGTTGGGTAAGGTCATAAGAAAGGACCTTTTAGGGTACCTGTCCCCTCGGACCATCCGATGTCAGGTGACCCAACGTTTCTCAACCTGTGCTAGGTCACTGAAGTGAAAGTGAAAGTGAAAAGTCTTACCCATGGTTCACATTTCTATTGAAAACAGTATTCGTTTACGGGGCCTTTCAGGAGACAACATCTCCTTCGAAGTTATTGGTCCGGTTGCTCGAGGAGTGGCCCGACACTCCCTGTAGTGGATCTGTTCATTCAAAGGACAAAAAGAGGGGGTATAAAATCGGTGAGTTTTCGAAGAACAACACTCGTACCAAAGGGTGGGGTACCTTTGGATGGGTACGAGACGGGTCATTTCACATACACACGAAGACGGTGGAACACCAATAACAAGGAACTAATCGAGACTTTGCGGGATGTGAACTATGTATAAAAGGTAAACTAATACAAAAAATAAGGAATAAGAAGTAAAGAACAGAAGAAAACCTATTCGACTCACATAAATTAAAAAGGTAAAAAGGAAAAGGTAAAAATCGAGAAAGAGTATCACCATTACATATCCCTGGGATTATACGTAAAAAATAATATAATGACAGACGGAAGTTACTCGAGTAAACAGTGAAGATTTACGTTCACGGAAGTCCTCAAATTGAAGGAAATTGTGGTCAGGACGAAAAACACGAGTACGACAACATTTAAAATGAAGACGTAAACACTAAAGAGAATGTCCTGTAATAACAATAAGTGACTTCATCTTTTACAAATAAACATAAATGAAAAAGGGCATAAACACAAGTGAAGTCTTTAAGACACAAAGGTATATACCAATATAAATAAATTATATTTTTTATATTAAAGGACATCATATCCGACTGACGAACACATAGACGAGTCGAAAATAAATACAGAAATGAAGTAGAAGTGAAAACCTCCTGTAAAAACGATCTCTCTTTAGAGATCCATTGAACAGAAAGAAGAAAAACTAGTGAAATTTTATAAGGTGAAGACGGAAGGTATCACTACTACAGGTAATTCAAAATAAAAACAAGGAAACTTACGTTTTACACCGACGAGAATTTTAAAAGAGAAATATAAATAAAAAACCGTCAGTCTGATTATTGATTGACCATTGATTTTATAGATTTAGTGGATATCTAAATAGAAAGGGATAAAAATAAGTTAGACCCCAGTAAACAAAGAAAAGAAAAAACGTAAGAAGTATATAAACCTAACCTCCTTATATCATCTTTAAGATTCACTACAAGAGAAGGAGGTCCATCCGATTTAAAAGAAAACCTTTTATTGGTCTCGTGGGAACCTAGTGGAACCAAGATAACTCCGAACCACAAATAGAAACAATCCCGATCAATAAAATAAAAAGTAAAATAAGAGTCAAGTCAAGTCAAGTCAAGTCAGTGAGTCAGCACAGACTGAGACGTTGGGGTACTTGATGTCGTGTGGTCCGGAGGGACAGGTAGTGGTTGAGGGCCTCAGGTGGGTTTGGGTACAGGTAACTCAGCTACTACGGTAGGTTGGTAGAGTAGGAGACACAGGGAATGATAATCTTATATCTGAAGGACCCCAGAGTTTAATTTCGTGACCCATCATTGGTCTCGGTGGGATGGAACCGTCTCAAACTTAAGGTTGAGAAGAGAGATTTAGTACACCGATGACGGTAGAGACGAAATCGTAAAATTGGAGGGTCTACGATAAAGATTCAATTTTTTTTTAAAAACAACTCAGAATGAGACACTCACGTGTCATCTTCAATCGGTCAATAAATCCCCCCTCTAAACATATGATTATAAACTCGGGACAGAGACTCCAAAAGAAGAGGGGACCACTAACGGGTGATTTAGACTCGATCATACCATCGTGGTCGAAGACCGGAGTCAGAAGAGCCTATCATTCTGAACGTGAACCCCGAAGACGATAGAGGGACCAGACGATAAAGTAATGTGTGAAGAGAAAAGGGTTTCTAAAATCGGGAAGTTCGGGACAGATACAAACTACGAAAGGTTTTGAAAGTTTAGGTACAAAATATCTAGAAAAGGGTGAAAATATCAATAAGACACGACCTTCCAATCAGGTTTTGTCCGATAAGATGAGACCGACCTTGGTTTTTCAATGTTTACAAACAAAAATATTCGACATAAAATAAACCTTCTCCGTCACATTGGGTACTGTTCTTATTTTCTTTGACTTTCAAAGATTTCAATATAGTACTTTTCATATAATAAAACTGTGGGTCGAAGGGAAATATTTAAGTCGGTCCGGAGTATACCGAATTGTTAGTATCGAGACGTACAGACAAACATAAACACCTAAACACGTATGTACGTTACACTTGACAATTGGTGACACGATGAGATTTTTTAATTGTAAAGGAGTAATTAAACTTCGTAAAAACGGTTAGTAAAAAGAAAAATGAAAATTTGAATCTAAACACACAACAATTTAAAGAATCTAGAAAAGAAATTACTCAAGGCTATAAGACGAATCTTCTCTTTAAGAATGAAGTTTGTATATAATTTTTTTTAAGTTACAAAAGAAGATCGTAAAATTCCAAAAACAAATAATACAAATTTATAACCTAGTTAGATTTTAAATAAAACCATATTCCTGACTCCTTCCTCTTTAGGTTGATATAAAAAGGTTTACCGATAGGTAAAAAGGATTGTCACAACAAACTTATTAAGTGGAAAGGGTGTATTTAAACTTTTACGACGGAATAAACTTGATTTAAAGGTATTTATAAACTATATTAATAACGGACATAGAAGACTAGATAACTAGATCGATAGATAGTCGGTCATGATTGTACAAAATAATTAAACAAAACATCATATAAAATTACAAACCACACCCAATGATGAGTGCAAAAATTTTTTAAAGGGTCGATCAGAGTGCACTTGTCTTTTCCTACTAGAGAGGGTTTTCCTAAGACCCCTAGGGGTCTCGGACACTACCCTCCAGTATACAGTATACGTAAAGTACTATACCACTGAAAGAAAGAGAGGGACATGTGTAGGAGTAACGGGTCGTCTTAGGAAAACCCTCTCTAGTAGGAAAAGAGAAAGACAGAACAATGTGTTATTGAGACTGGGAATATTCATCCTGAACTCACACTTCCAACGAGTCAGCACAGACTAAGAAACGTTAGAGTACCTGGTATGTCAGGTACCTTAAGAGGTCCGGTGTTATGATCTCACCTCGGAAAGGGAAGAGGTCTCCTAGAAGGATTAGGTCTCTAGTTTGGGTCCAGAGGGTGTAACGTCCACCTAAGAAATGGTCGACTCGGTGTTCCCTTCGGGGTTCAACTTGAATCTACTGTACTTACGTATTTTGTACAATGTTTCCTCATGTACTATGTTTATAACATGTTCTTCAACATCAGTCATGGTTCTTCTCATTCCATTGGTTCATAGAAAGTTATAACTCTTAACAAATCGTTTACAAAAGTGAGTCACAGTCCGAGAGTAAGACAGAAGATATTTATACGTAACGTAACCCTATATGTGTTTAAGATTTTGAAACGTCGAGCTTAGAAAATTCAATACTAAGGTTGGATATAAAATACTTTCGTTATTTGTGGGTTTTCGAGTAAATTATAAATTAAAAAGAAAATGTATAAAATTATCTCCTTTTACTAGAATTAAACTAAAGACAATCAGAATACTTACGTAGTGTATTATTAAGAAGTTTAACGTCATTACAGAATTTTGAATGTCCGAGAAAAGGGAATATCATAAACTCAGACTGTTTTGGTGGTACTTTATCTACAAATATAAAGGTAAAATATTTGTCGTCTTTGTCTCTACAATTCACTAAAAAATCTACTAAAATCTAATTTTGAGATGAATGACTTGAGGTTTTACTAAACTTTTATTTTATTTTGTGAAGACAAAATTTACATTAACGATGATTAAAATAAATAATTTTGTAAATAATTCTTGGATACCGTCACTAAGACTTTAAAGGATACGTAAATATAGACAAAAGAAAAAAGTGTCTCAATTGTCTATATATGATCTCTGATAAAATTTATAGATAGTTACGTACCTCTTTTAGGAAATAAGCAGACTATCTACGGTATAATTTTATGTCCCAATAACGTCAGTCGATTTATCCCACCTGTGAATCCAACTTTTCAGTTACTCAATAGTTCAAAACGACTGTTGTCCAATTGTCACCTCTCGAAAGTATCAAAGTCCAGTATCCCCCTCGGGTTCTAGACCTTCTAATTTTCACAACCCTTTAATTCACCAACTACTTAATCCGGTCACACACCTTATATTTCATTTTATTTGTATTAACTTTATGTTTTTGTCACTATTACGTCTTTTCCTATTATCAGACCTCTCCAAATAAACAGACACCACAGTTTTTTTTTTTTTTTTTTCGTACCAAGTCGTCGGGACTTTTACGCACGTCTTAGTCACGTTGTTTCCATTCACACATTTGCACATGGAACACATGTAAGTGTATTTTGATCGGTTAGACTAGTGTACCTGGTGTCGGGACAGATTGAGTTACTTTGATTCGGTACGGTGCCTACCCAGTACCACCTCTCCAGACTGTCTTACACCAGGTGACCTCTTCCCTTACCGTTTGGTGAAGTCATAAGAACGGAACTCTTGGGGTACTTGTCATACTTTTCCGTTTTACTATCCTATGACTTTCTCCTTGAGGGGTCCAACCATTCACTTTGAGGTCCTCAACCACTACCTGTCCTTCCGGACCACACGACGCTAAGTACCCCAGCGTTTCTCAGTCTGTGTTGACTCGCTGACTCGACTTGATTTGACTTGAAACATACAATGAGGTCCTCATAAATAGTGATATGGAAAAGAACAACTTTATCATAATAATTGGTTTTACGAACTGAAAGATTAACGAAACACATATTTTCTTCATCACTACGTACACTAGACCACACCTGGGTGGATTCTAGTAGATTCTCCTATAATCAGATAACGATACATCATAGATGAAACTACTAACTATAAAGTTGGAAATACTCTGAACAATTAATATTTAGTCCCTAAGTGACTTATGAATGTATAACATTAGTAATTAAAAAATAAGTATCTCATCTCGAATATTTATGTACATGTAAAAACCAAACACATGTTCTTATGTGTGTATCATACACGTATAATTTTTGTTAAATACATACTAGTGTTCTGGTCTGGTTATTTAAATAAAGAATACATACGTAAAAAAGAAAAATAGAAGTGTATGAGACAACGGAATGTTATGGTGCCTACTGTTTCACAATTTTAATATCGTAAACTGTACATTATGTTAGTCACACTTTGAACTGTTTGTAAACTCTTTAGTCTTATATTTAATTCTTGAGACAACACACAAGAAATAGTTGTCCATAATAATTTATAGTTGAAATAACGTGCATGACAAAAAGAAATATACTCAGTAGAAAAAAATTTTGTAAATTCTTAAAAAGAATACCGTTAATTTCTTTATATTGTTAGGTGTTTCTTTTTTTCTTTACAAGGAGGTGTCACCCCCCTTTTTTTTTTTAATCTGGTTGGGTGTCTATTAAAGACGACCGAGATTACCGCGAAGGGGTCGAGAAAACCAGTTATACTGTAAGACAAACTGTCATCGGAAGTCAATCGTGACGGTCTCTTTCGATCGGACCCGTGTGTGGTCGGTTTATGAGAAGCTGCAGGAGTGTGCGACTCATTTAGAAACGAATGACCGTCGGAACGGGTGGCCAACCTCGTGAACTGACCTTTCCTCTTTGTCTATATCTACACTTTTGAACCCGATCTCACTTTCTCCTCTTTACCTTTTCAAGTCCCTTTTTGTTCCCCTTTCCTAAACTCTTAAGAAAAGGTACTTTTATTTTGGATTTTTTTAAAATCTTACTACTTAGTTTCTTTGCAAGGGCACATTAAGTGTCGGTGTGTTGTCAACGAAGGTTTCTAAAATTTTCGTTTTGTTATGTTACTTTTTACAAATCTATCTGCATAGTTGTCATAACTGTAAAACGTTCAATAAACGTGAATCTTCTTGAAAAAGTTCTCGTTTTACTTCCCAATGAAGGACCTTTTGTACGGTGGTAATATTTGTTCCTTCGTGTCACAGACAAGATTTCAAATACTCGGTTTTAAATCGGATATACGATAATAAATCCGTTAAATTTAAAATACTTATAATATCCTATTAGTGGATTCATTTCGTATTAACTTAAAGATTCTCATAATGGTATTAATTGTATTTATAACTTTGTTGTAAATAAAAGACAGTAACAGATCTATTGTCTTATACCCTTCGATGGGGACAGGCTCCAGTCCCCACCGCCGGCTCTCCTCGTTGGGTGCAAATTCCTCGCCACCGACGCACCCGCGTCTTCCCGGCTCTCCTCGATGGGGTGTAAGTCCTCCCCACTGGAGCAGGTTCCTTTCTTCGTCACCGACGCGAAACGACCTCGTCGACACTTCTTTGGGGTTCAGGTTTCATTCTTTTTGGGTTCATTCCGCCATCCAGAACGCTCTCCCGTAGTCTCCCGTCTGTTGACTTTGGTATTAGTGTCTTTTGATCGGTCAGACTAGTGTGTCTGGTGTCGGAACAGATTGAGTTACTTTGGTTCGGTACGTCTCACCCCGGTGGGTTCTGTCTGTCCAGTACCACCTCTCCAGACTGTCTTACACCAGGTGACCTCTTCCCTTACCGTTTGGTGAAGTCATAAGAACGGAACTCTTGGGGTACTTGTCATACTTTTCCGTTTTACTATCCTACGACTTTCTCTTTGAGGGGTCCAGCCATCCACGGGTTATACGATGTCCTCTACTCACCTCTTTATTGAGGTCTTTCTTACTTCCCTTCCTCGGTTTCGTTTTTGTTATGGGTCGACACCTACACTGACCACTATCTTCGTTCCAGACTACGACATTTCTCGTTATAATGTATTCTTGGACCTTACAGTCTAGGTACTTAGTTTCGTTTAACCTTCACCAGTTTGCTCGACCGTTCTCACTTGTAGCTGTGAGATCCTTAGTCGCTTGATTTTACCTGACCTTACCCACTTAAATTGAGTCTACTGGTAATATAGATGATGACACCCGTCCTTAGGGAATCTTCTTTATCTCATCGGTAGTATCAGTTGTTTTCTCAGATTTTACGTCGTGAACCTACGTTAGAGTTTTTGCTGTCTTACTAGAGACAAACAAAGGTTCCGTTTGGTAAGTTATAGTGCCACTAGGTTCGGATACGGGGTTGGTCATTGTGACTTCTTCGACTTCAACTTGCCAAGACAATTCTGGACGTTCTGGAAAATCTTGATTGTGGGTTTTTTCTACAGGAAAAGAAATATCCCCTGACCTTACGTTTTCATCCTTCAGTTCTTTGTGGACCTCATTGTCCGTTTAAACCGGAACCTTATACCTTACTTCGTCCCGTTTCCGACTATCTCAAAACTTTCTTTTGCGTGACCAGCATCGTTTGTGGGAGAAGGTTGTTGTGTTCTCTTTTGAGATGTGTAACTGTAGTGGTCTACCAGTTATGGCTTTAGTCTAACTAATATAAGAAACGTCGGTTTCTACCTCTTCGAGATATGTCAGTTGTTTTTGTTCTGGTCCTCGACTGACACCGAGTCTAGTACTTGAGGAATAACGGTTTAAGTCTGAATTTAACTTCTTTCATCCCTTTTGGTGATCTGGTAAGACCATACCGGATTTTGTCTAGGGAATCTAATATGTCACCTTCACTCTTTATCTAAATTCCATCATCTAGACTATCTGTCTCACGGACTACTTTATACCTACCTCCAAACACTGTAACATGTCCTCTGTCCCTAGTTCTGGTAGGGGTACCTTTTCTTTACGTTTTTTCCTTTTACCGACAGACTCCTCCGGAATGTTTATCGACACTTTTCTTCTGTTCACTTTACGTTTCCTCTTTTCTTCTCTATATTCGTTTACTTACGTCTCAAGGTTTCTTGTCGTTCCTCTCTATTCTTTCGGAAGGAGTCACTAGTCACGTTTCTTTATCTCCTTTTGTTGTCTTACCCTTTCTGATCTCTAGAGAAGTTCTTTTAATCTCTATGGTTCCCTTCTAAAGTACGTTTCTACCCGAACTACTTCCTGTCTTTACCGTACCTGGATTGTCTTCGTCTTTTATAATCCTTCTCCACCGTTCTTATGTGTCTTGACATGTTTCTTCTACAAGTACTGGGTCTATTAGTACTACCATACTAGTGAGTAGATCTCGGTCTGTAGGACCTTACACTTCAGTTCACCCGGAATCTATCGTAGTGATACTTGTTTCGATTACCTCCACTACCTTAAGGTCACCTCGATAAAGTTTAGGACTTTCTACTACGACTCTTTCACGACGTGAGTTATACGGTCCTTTAAACCTTTTGAGTCGTCACCGGTGTCCTGACCTTTTCCAGTCAAAAGTAAGGTTAGGGTTTCTTTCCGTTATGGTTTCTCACGAGTTTGATGGCGTGTCGACGTGAGTAGAGTGTACGATCATTTCTTTACGAGTCTTAAGAGGTTCGGTCCGAAGTCATTATGTACTTGGTACTTAAAGATCTACAAGTTTGTCCAAAATCTTTTCCGTCTCCTTGGTCTCTAGTTTAACGGTTGTAGGAGATCTAGTACCTTGTTCGTTCTCTCAAGGTCTTTTTGTAGATAAAGACGAAGTAACTGATATGGTTTCAGAAACTAACATACCTAGTGTCGTTTGACACCTTTTAAGACTTTCTCTACCCTTATGGTCTGGTGGACTGTACGGAGAACTCTTTGGACATACGTCCAGTCCTTCGTTGTCAATCTTGACCTGTACCCTGTCGTCTGACCAAGGTCTATTAGACCTTTTCCTCATCCAGTTCCGACATATAACAGTGGGAAGAATAAATTGAATATACTTCTCATGTAGTACTCTTTGCGACCCGACCTTCTTCGAGTCCGACCTTAGTTCTAACGGCCCTCTTTATAGTTAGTGGAGTCTATACGTCTACTGTGGTGGGAATACCGTCTTTCACTTCTCCTTGATTTTTCGTAGAACTACTTGCACTTTCTCCTCTCACTTTTAAAACCGAATTTCGAGTTGTAAGTCTTTTGTTCTAGTACCGTAGACCAGGGTAGTGAAGTACACTTTATCTACCCCTTTGTCACCTTTGTCATAGTCTGAAATAAAACCCCCCGAGATTTTAGTGACGTCTACCACTGACGTCGGTACTTTAATTTTTTGCGAATGAGGAACCTCCCTTTCAATACTGGTTAGATCTTGGTATAACTTTTAGTCTCTGTAATGAAACGGTTGTTTACCTACACTCTCAACCTGACACTTCTTTGGACTCACGACTTCTTAATTACAAAAACTCGACATCACAACCTCTTCTGAGAACTCTCAGGGAACCTCACGTTCTTCTAGGTTGGTCAGGTAAGACTTCCTCTAGTCAGGACCCACAAGTAACCTTCCTGACTACGACTTCGACTTTGAGGTCATGAAACCGGTGGAGTACACTTCTCAACTGAGTAACCTTTTCTGAGACTACGACCCTCCCTAACCCTCGTCCTCCTACTCCCCTGCTGTCTCCTACTCTACCGACTTATAGTAGTGACTGAACTATCTGCACTCAGACTCACTTGAGGTCCTTAACCACTACCTGTCCCTCCGGACCTCACGACACTAAGTACCCCAGTGTTTCTCAACCTGTACTGACTCGCTGACTTGACTTGATTGACTTGACTAACAGATCTATGAATATGAAATATTGAATTACTTCACCTATTTTGAATTTCTAAAGTAAAAACCTTTCTACCGTCATTCCTAGTCCCTGGTCATTAATTCGGAAACCTTCTGTTTATACAAAAGTTCTTGTAATAACTTTTACAAGTTATTACAAGAATATGAATTTTTATATCTACTTTTATAAATTCTACTAATTACGGTGTATGCAGGACAGGATGACGGTAAAAATACATTTTGGGAAGACATTCATTTTACATGTGTCCATTAATTTAGACACGCTCTTATCTTGTTGGTCGATGAGAGACAGAATGTCATAGTTATTCACTGATAGACACTTACCTATTCTGTGCTTTTACACCGATGATTGTTGGGAAGTTAGTCAAAACAGATCTTACTATGATATATCCTTTCCTATCCATGTAAAAGTATTCACAGTCAACAAGTTCTTCAAATCTATAGAACCTTCTCGAACTACAAAGTACATTTACTACTTTCGTTCTGTTTACAACGTATTTCTTAATCTTGTTATATTGTTATTATGTTGTTATTCCGTGTTTTATTTTCTTACGGGAATTACACTCACTCAATGTAACTTCCGTTCTGTCTATTTCTCTCGTTTACCCTTATTACCTTACCCATAGTTCCCACTTTCTAGCACCAGACTCTATACCGTCGACCCTTTATTTACATGGGGACACGTGACCATCATCCTACCTACATCGACCACTTCCTTACTCAACTCTCTAGTTCAATTCTGTGAGAGGGGTTCTCAAACCCCCTCTTAACTATGTACATATATACACTTACTTACGGAAGTAACAAGTGGACTTTGATAGTGTTGTAACAAGTAATTAGCCGACATATGATTATGTTTTTTAAATTTATTTTCTATTTATTTTAGGTATTTTTCCTGGAGAGGGGTTTACGTCATTCTAGTATATTTCGATATCTTTTCTATACTCTTAACCATTCTCTCTTCGGTCTTTATCTTTATATATTCAGGTATGTCTTCGAAGTCTATCTCTTCTTTTATTTTTAAATTTTTTTAACTTCTTTATTAAATGGATTTTAAAAGGTCCTAATTTCTTATACATACTTTCTGAACTCTAACGTTCATAAGTCTCTCCTTTTAAGTACGAATCATATCACTTAAGATTCTTATAGTTTCAGTTTCCCTTTTAAGTTTTATAAAAATCTCTCTTACTTTTCTGGATACTCTCTTACTCAAAGTCTACTTACAATCCGTAAAGTTGTCGTGGTGACCATGTTTTAAAGTTTCCTCATTATAAAAAATTCAAAACCTTTATCGAATCTTAAAAGATAATTTAATTTTAGACTCCTATATTATTTTAATTTAAGTTTACACTTCTATATTATAAGAGACCTTACGTTATAGAATCTTCCAAAATGTATGTCTCCGTATATACCTTTTGTGGACATCTACACCATGAGTTCATTCTTTTCTTTGGTCATGTTCCCAAAGGAGGGTCCGGAAGGGGGAATAATAATTTTCAGACACCTACGTAATGTTGTTACTGAGTATCCTTTAGAGAGTTTCCACCTTTCTTCTTCCGTGAACGAATCCTTTGAGTCCTGAACTCTCTTCGGAACCCCTACTCAAGGTATCCAAAGAAAGAACGAAGTAGGACTGTAGGACCAAGTCAAGTCAAGTCAGTGAGTCAGTACAGACTGAGAAACGCTGGGGTACTTAGCATCGTGCGGTCCGGAGGGACAAGTAGTGGTTGAGGGTCTCAAGTGAGTCTAAGTGTAGGTAGCTCAGTCACTACGGTAGGTCGGTAGAGTAGGAGACAACAGGGGAAGTGGAGGACGGGGGTTAGGGAGGGTCGTAGTCTCAGAAAAGGTTACTCAGTTGAGAAGTGTACTCCACCGGTTTTATGACCTCAAAGTCGAAATCGTAGTAAGGTAGGTTTCCTTAGGGTCCCGATTAGAGGAAGTCTTACCTGACCAACCTAGAGGAACGTCAGGTTCCCTGAGAGTTCTCAGAAGAGGTTGTGGTGTCAAGTTTTCGTAGTCAAGAAGCCACGAGTCGGAAGAAGTGTCAGGTTGAGAGTGTAGGTATGCACTGATGACCTTTTTGGTATCGGAACTGATCTGCCTGGATTCAGCCGTTTCATTACAGAGACGAAAACTTATACGAAAACTGTAGGACCAATCCCACGGTGTTTTAGGAGATTGGACCTCGGTAGATTCCCATGTCTATAAAAACTTTTGTGAGGTTCTTTTCCCATCGGATTGTTTCTTTTACAAAAACCATTATATAGGAGATGAGTTTGTAGTTGTCTTGTTGACGGGGAAAGGAGTACCAAAGTCTCTTCGTCTTCCACTCCAACTAGGAAGTTGGACGGAATGTCTTAGGTCACTACGAGAACAGGACTCACGACTGTCCCAGTCCTCCGTCGACTGGAAGACAGAAGTTGGTCGACTTCGTCCTCCACAAAGACAGGTAACAACCCCGTAACCGTCACTCCGACTCGTCTTTTGACTAGAGATAAGATGAGGGTCGTCTTCGTCCGTCGAAGGGATCTCACAACACTGGTCCATCATAGTCACACTAGGTCACCATTCCACTCGGAGGTGACGTTTGACTACAGTCTCTTTGGCTTGTTCCGTCAGACCACATTCCGTCTGATGGGTGAGGAGAAGAGGTCTAGTCTTTCAGAGTTACCCATCCCTCTCAGAGACAACAAGTCAGTGAGAGAGTGCAGACTGAGAAAACACTGAGGCACCTGACGTCGTACGGTCCGAAGGGACACGAGGTCACAGAGGACCTCAAACGAGTTTGAGGTAAACTCGTCAAACGAGGTAACTCAGTCACTACGGTACGTTGATAAAGTAGGAGACAGTGGGAGAAGAGGAGTCAGAAAGGGTCGTAGTCACAGAAAAGGTTACTCAGCTGAGAAGTGTGGTCCATCGGTTTCATAACCTCGAATATGGAAGTGGGTCTCAATCCCTCCGTTTTTCTTCACCATTCTTCATCTCGTTCAGATATAAGACGAAAAGGGAGAGAAAAGGAGACCACGGTACTCCGGGTCACCCGTCGACTCAAATATAGGGACGAACCTCCGTCACCACAACGTGATCAGCCGTAGGGTGAACATACCCCACTATAGTCCCTCCGACTCATTCTTCGACTAAATTTACGGACGAACCGGAAACACGATATGAAGTTGTACCCTTTACAGACGATATTTATATTTATGTTTATGTACGTGTATAAATATATAAGGTCACAGAATATTATAGACTTTCAGATCTTAAGTTATTTTTAGTATGGTTCTTGATCCCTTCAAAGGGTGATACCTACTCTTTTCTGTGAGTTGTCTACCGTCGTTTCTTTGTTTACAACCTTAATAGACTGTCTTTAGAATTTCATCGATAGTAGTTTTGTGAATTTATTTGTCCATTTTTAAGAGAACTTACTTTTTTTATCTTTTAAATTCGTTTCTTTTATAGTTTTTCCTTGATTCACCTTCAGTAACCGAACTTACTGTCATTAATTTACGTATTGAGAGACTACCCAAGTCATCATCTCATCTCTACAGTCTCCTCTTTTATTCACTTCAATTCATGGATAGTTATACTGAATGGACTGAATTTATTGTCTTTTATCTGATTTTTTCAATTTCCTCGGACCCTGACACCCTGGTTTGGATTTCTCGATTGTAAGTATAACAACTCAGGGTCTTCCTTCCCTCTTTTTGTCATTCCGATTTTTATTACTGAGACGAGACGTTTTCTGGGACAATTCTCTTACCACTCTGTTTAATGTCCGATCGTCTTTTTATGAACGTTTTGTGGACAACTATTTCCTTTCAATAGGTTTTATATGTTTCTTGAGTATTTTGAGTTGTTGTTCTTTAGTTTATTAGGTTAAATTTTTACCCGTTTTCTAGACTTATCTGGTTTCTTCTATGTGTTTACCGTTTAATACCTTTCGACGAGTTATAGTATACAGTAATTCTTTAAAGTTTAATTTTACTGATACTCTATAGTGATGTGTCGATAATTGAATTAGATAATTGAATTAGAGTCTCTCTTAGGTTTTACGACTATAGCGGTTTCCGATCCCTCATACACCTCGTTGTCCACGAGAGTAAGTAACGACTGACTTTACGTTTAACATGTCCGTGAAATCTTCTGTCATAAAAGAAGAAAGATAAAATTGTTCTGATTCGCATGAGAACGATATACTAGGTCGTGAACATGAGAAACCATAAATTGGTCTACTCTAGATTAGAAGTGTATTTTGGACGTGTACCTACAACTATTGTGTAAATAAATATTAACGGGTTTGAACCTTCGTTGGTTCTACAAGAATTCGTCCAATAACCTATTTAACACTATATAGGTCTGTTACCTTATATTAAGTCACGATTTTTTAGTTACTCTTTTTTACAAAACACCTTTCAAAACCCTCTTGACCAAATACTATACTTCTTTCAATTTTTACTAAGGTTGGATGGAGTTATAAGTGTCTACTTTTAGGTTACTTAATTACAACCTACAGAATTTATCTTTTACATTTTATGATTTCTATTATTTTGATTCCCTCTCTCGTATAGAAACGATGGATCTACCCTTTTTGTTGAAGAATTTTGAAGGTCTAGTGTTTGGTTTTCCTAATAAAATTAGTATTCGTTTAACCTTAAAAGATAAATTATTTATTATGGTTTCCTTTCTTTAACTATTGATAATCTTGCTCTCCTTTATAAGAATTACAGATCTTAACTATTCCCTAATTCTAGATTTTATACGTTTTTAGGTAATTTTAAGACATTTTATGTTGTTAGGGTCACCTTTATATCCGTTTTCTAATTAAGTAGTTTCTTCTTTAGGTTTATAGAGTGGTTTTATACTTCTATGTGGGATTGAGTATTCACCTTTTATGGACAATGTTGTATGAGTCCATAGTCAATATGGATGACCTGATCTTTTTTATCCTTTGACCTCTTACCTCACACACCTACCCTCAATTCTATATCCTGGAGACGACTGCGTCTCAGACTGTTGACGGTAGCAAGCATTTCGTCAGACAGTCATAAATCAGTTTCAGACATACACATATGGGATAGACAGGTAGGAGAGACTGTCTAAAAATGAACGGGGAAATATCGACCCCACAACTAAAGGATTAAACCATGTCAAACACTTAATTAGACGAACCAATAACAACACTTGAATCAGTGGGGGAAAAAAGATAAAAAAGGAGGGAGAGAAAGGTGACACGGAGTGGAGTTATTCTGTATGTTCACGGTGTCAGTAAATAAAACGAAATTATCTTTTAATACAATTTCTAAACAATCTTCTTATAACACACACCATATCTAGTTTGGACCAGTCACCATCGTTCTGGACAACGAACCAAAGTCTGCTTTTTTGTAATAAAGTTTCTATTAAATTTGGTATACCTTTGATAAAGGTTTTATTCTCTTCGGCGTCTCTAGAGTCAAAAAGAAAACTAAGTCATTATTACATACCCTGATAAACGGTAGGGAAAGACCTTCAACCCTGTGATTTTGATATCACCAACATATAAAACAAAGTCATTCATTCATATTTATATTCAATTTATTCATATCATTCATTCATTCATATTTACTTGTCTCATCCAATTCAAAAATCTACGAACGACGTAGAGTAAATATCAACGATATTGACCTTTAATGTACAAAAAATTTCCTCTCTTTTTTGATACCACGGAGTCTGTCATAACTATGACAGAAAGTGATTATCACATCTTCACCCACCGTCTGATCCCGTCTTCCATCACGACGAGTGGGACGAAGAAATTCCTGACCTGAAGGACAACACAAGGACTCTAACCTAGAGAAGAACCCAGAAAGGGGGTAGACATACCGATGTGGACACAGTGACGATTACTTGTGTAAAGTTGAATCGACTTCCCCTTTCTCGTTTCTACTTCTATTCAAGAGACAGAAAGTTTACTACTATTGTTCCTGGAAAGGGGGTAAAGAAAACAAGTGTAATCGGACTCACAACAGTACACCAGTGGGGATCAGAGTAAACAACAACAACAACAAGGCGGCGATCCAGTACAGCTTGAGAAACACTGGAGACCTGACAACGGACGGTCAGAGGAGAGAGACACCTCAAGAGGTCCGTTCTTCTGACCTTACCCAACAGTAAAGGAAGAAGTCCCCTAGAGACACTGGGTCCCTAACTTGGACCGAGAGGGCGTAACGTCCGTCAAAAGAAAAAAAAAAAAAAGGGTTGACTCGTTGGTCCCTTCGGTCCTTATAAAAACAGGATAGAAACGTTGAAAAGACATTCAGATTTCAATAAAATTTTATTTTTCAATTTTCGTAAAAACACTATTAATCCTTTAAAGTATGTACATAGGGATCCAGACCTTCTAGGGGATCTCTTCCTTTACCGTTGGGTAAGGTCACAAGAACGGACCTTTTAGGGTACCTACCTCCTCGGACCGTCAGATGTCAGGTACCCCAGCGTTTCTCAACCTGTGCTGACTCGTCGAAGTGATAAAGGTGATAAATAAGTAATATAAACATAAAAAAAGTATACACTAAAAATTACACTATTTTCAGAATAACCTGAAAAACTTATATCAGTAGACTATTGGTATATTTTTGGGGGTCTATGAATTCCTTCCTAATAAAACTAAAGACATAAAGAAAATTTATCAGGGTATTTCATCCATTCTTAGTCAAGTCAAGTCAGTGTGTCATCACAGACTGAGAAACGCTGTGGTACCTCACGTCGTGTGGTCCGAAGGGACAGGTAGTGGTTGAAACCCTCGAACGACTTTGAGTACAGGTAACTCAGCCACTACGGTAGGTTGGTGGAGTAGGAGACAACAGGTGAAGACGGAAGTTAGAAAGGGTGGTAGTCCCAGAAAGGGTCACTCAATCTGGAAGTGTAGTCCACCGGTTTCATAACCTCGAAGTCGAAATCGTAGTCAGGAAGGTTACTTATAAGTCCTGACTAAAGGAAATCCTAACTGATAAAACTAGAGGAACGTCACGTTCCCTGAGAATTCTCAGAAGAGGTTGTGGTGTCAAGTTTTCGTAGTCAAGAAGCCACGAGTCGAAAGAAACACCAGGTTGATAGTGTAGGGATACACCGATGACTTTTTTGGTATCGAAACTGATCTGTCTGGAAACAGCCGTTTCATTACAGAGACGAAAATAATAAAATTAATTTCCGATTACATTTCATTAATCGGAGGTTAATTTTATTTGTTGATTTTTTTACGACAAATCCAACCAGTATCGAAAAGAAGGTTCCTCGTTCACAGAAAATTAAAGTACCGACGTCAGAGGTAGACGTCACTAAAAACTCGGGTTCTTCTATTTCAGACATTCATAAAGGTAACAAAGGGGTAGAGAAAACGGTACTTCACTACCCTTGTCTATCGTACCAGAAGTAAAAAACTTACAACTCAAAATTCGGTCGAAAAAGTACGAGGAGAAAGTGAGAGTAGTTCTCTCCGAGAAATCAAGGAGAACCGAAAGACGATATTCTCACCACAGTAGACGTATAGACTCCAATAACTATAAAGAGGGTCTTTAGAACTAAGGTCGAACACGAAGTAGGTCGGTCCGTAAATCGTACTACATGAGACGTATCTTCAATTTATTCGTCCTACTGTCATATGTCGGAACTACATGAGGAAATGGTTAAAACTTTGTCAAGCAACAAGGTACAGACCAAGATCGACAACGAAGAACTGGACGTATGTCTAAAGAGTCCTCCGTCCAGTGCATCAGACCATAAGGGCAGAGAAATTCTTAAAAGGTGTCAAACAACACTAGGTGTGTTGTCGATTTCGGACTTCAGTTTCCGAAATCACATCAGTTACTTCGTCTTCATATACAAAAAGACCTTAAGAGAACGAAAAAGATGCTAGGTTACCTACAACCGTCAAACTAGAGAACTAAGGAGACGGAAAAGATTTTCGTCGAACTTGTAGATTTCAAGGTCGAACTTGTAGCACCTTCAAGAGTCAAGTACATGACAACTTTGGAGCGAGCCTCTTAAAACTCGTAATGAAACCGTCACACACTCTACTCACGTTAACACCATATCTAATTTCTTTGACCGTCTTACATCTTTTAATAGTTTCGACCACCTAACTATGACCCCTACCAAAGTAACTTTAATAAGTGAAATGAAAATTTTACAAACTTTTAAAGGATTACTTAGAAATCTTTTTCTTAATTCTTTTTACGTATGATAAATGGAAACACAAGACTGTTTAAATAAAAAGTACTTATGAGACCGTTTATTATGACAATCAGGATGTGTCATGAGAAAGGAGTAAACAAATATCTACATATCTGTACGGCACACGAGTCAGTACAGACTGAGAAACATTGGGGAAACGGACATCGGGTTGTCCAAAAAGACAGGCACCTTAAAAGGTCCGTACCTATGACCTCACCCAACGATAAAGGAGAAGGTTCCCTAGAAGGGTTGAGTCCCTGACTTGGACGTAGAGGACACAGAGGACGTAACGTCCCTCTAAGAAAGACGACTCGGTAGTAAACAAATATCTTGGGGTTCTAAAAGTCTTCGATTTTAAGAATTCTTTTCATATAAGAAGGGATGGGGGATTTCCTACTTCGTACTTATACATTTGCTTCGTACCAATACCGTAAAATGAGACGGTGTCTAAAAATATCTCTACTCTTCCACTAGTCTAACACTTTTTTTTATAAATTCCTCTGTAGACGAATCCCCGTTCGACAAAGACCCTTCCTGAAAACGAGGTACCTATATTTCTCTCGTTCTATCTATGTGTCAATGTAACTTATCTCAAAACACTTCTTTACTGTCAAGTCTCAACACTAAAATTAATATATCGATTTTTCACTGTTTGTAAATGAAACTACTTTTGATTATGCGACTCCTACCCTTTTACTTTTTTTTTTTTTTTGTCACTCTTTGTTTCTGATTATTAAAACAACTTAATACTGTAGTTCGCATTTTGAAGACATGGGTTTCAACGACTTGTGGAAATAAAGTATTCAGTGGAGTACACTCGTTACACAAAGGACGTCATTTTTGGTAAACATCAACCGTGTCAATGTATTTGTAATGAGTACTAACAAAGTACTAGTCAGGACTTTTAGTGAAAAAAATAAAGGAATTTTATCTAAAAATACACGGGTTTGTGAACTTGATTAAACCTTACCAATCTAAGAGATAATCTTAAAAAAAGATAAGAACTCGAATACAAAGAAGAAAAAAGGGGTCGAAATAACTCCGTTTTGACTATTTATCTTTAATATATGTAAAAGTCACTTCTTACACTACACCTATCTACATACGTATGTAACATGTTACTGTTCGTATCACTTTGATTAATTACATTAGTCGAGGAGTACGTCAATAGTTATTAAAACATCACTCTTGTAAATTCTTGATGAGAAATCGTATAAAGTCCATGTCACATGTCTTAATAAGTCAAGTCAAGTCGACGAGTCAGCACAGACTGATAAACGCTGGGGTACTTGACGTCGTGAGGTCCGGAGTGACAGGTAATGGTTGAGGACCTCAGGTGGGTTTGGGTACAGGTAACTCAGTTACTACGGTAGGTGGGTAGAGTAGGAGACAGTAGGGGAAGAGGACGGGAGTCAGAAAGGGTCGTAGTCCCAGGAAAGGTTACTCAGTCGAGAAGTGTACTCCACCGGTTTCATAACCTCAAAGTCGAAGTTGTAGTCAAAGAGGTTACTTCTGGGTCCTGACTAGAGGAAATCCTACCTGAACAACCTAGAGGAACGTCAGGTTCCCTGAGATTTCTCAGAAGAGTTTGTGGTGTCAAGTTTTCGTAGTTAATAAGTCGCGAGTCGAAAGAAGTGTCAGGTTGAGAGTGTAGGTATGTGCTGGTGACCTTTTTGGTATCGGAACTGATCTGCCTGGAAACAACCGTTTCATTACAGAGACGAAAACTTATATGATAGATCCAACCAGTATTGAAAAGAAGGTTCCTCATTCGCAGAAGATTAAAGTACAGACGTTAGTGGTAGACGTCACTAAAACCTTGGGTTTTTTATTTCAGACTGTGACAAAGACGGCAAAAGGGTAGATAAAGGGTATTTAACTATCCTGGCCTACGGTACTAGAATCAAAAGACTTACAACTCGAAATTCGGTTGAAAAAGTGAGAGGAGAAAGTGAAAGTAGTTCTCCGAGAAATCAAGAAACGAAAAACGGTATCCCACCACAGAAGATATAGACGTATAGACGTCAATAACTATAAAGAGGGCCGTTAGAACTAAGGTCGAACGCCAAGTAGGCCGGGTCACAAAGAGTACTACACGAGACGTATATTCAATTTATTCGTCCCACTGTTATATGTCGGAACTACATGACGAAAAGGACAAACCTTGGTCAGACAACAAGGTACAGGTCAAGATTGACAACGAAGGACTGGACGAATGTCTAAAGAGTCCTGTGTCTAGTCCACCAGACCATAAGGGTAGAGAAAGTCTTGAAAGGTGTCAAATAACACTGGGTGTGTCAGTTTCTGAAACCGTATCAGTTATTTCGTTTTTATCTACAAAAAGACCTTGAGAACCAAAAAGCCACTAGGTAGCTTTGTAGGTAAGGGACAACCGTCAAACTAGAGACCAAGGAGACGGAAAAGATTTTGGTCGAACTTGTAGACCTTCAATTACCAAGTACATAACGACTTCGGACCGAATCTCTTAAAATTCGTAATAAAATGATCACACACTCTACTCACGTTAACACGCCATCAAACTCGTAAGAAACCGTAACGGAAAGAAACCCTAACCTTACTTTTGACTGGAAAACGTCAGGACACCGATGACGACTCAAAAAGTTTAAACGACCGTATAACTCACGTCGTGAAAGTGTCGTAGTAGAAGTCCTAAACTTTGTCGAGTTGACCTTAAGGTAGTGGAGGTGATCGAAGTAAACATCACTACGAAGGTTTCCGGGTGAACTGAAGTGTAAGGTACTACAGACCGAGATCCACTCACTAGTGTAGTAACACTAATAGACCCAGTACTTCTAGAAAAAACATGTCAAGAAGACACATAAGAACGGTGGAGAAGAATTATAGAAGACGAAGACAATCCAGGTACGGTAAAGACAGGAAATAACTCGGGTACAAACACACTTTACAAGGGAACCATAGAGATTAAAAGAACTTCTCTAGAGATCAGAAAGGGTAAGACAACAAAGGGAGATAAAGAAACGTAACTAGTGACTCCTTCCGAAACAATAGAGAGGAACGATAAGAAACCTTGAGACGTAAGTTTACCCATATAGAAAGGAAAAGAGGAAACGAAAAGTAAGGGCAGAAAAGTGTCGATAAACATTCCGGAGGAGTCTGTCGGTAAAACGAAAACACATAAAGAAAAGAACCTCTACCAGAACTAAGGACAGAGGACAGGTCACAGTGCTTGGAGGTAGGTGTCAAGTAGTCCGTGAGACATAATAATAGAGATCAGTTATACGATATGTAATCTAGAGGTCTTTAATAAGTAGGACGTAACCAGTTTGAAACATGAAAAGTAGATTTTAGAGTAAAATTTTACCTTTGATTGTGGTGGTACGTGAGTCAGGGACCGTTGATTGTAAGATTAGAGATAAAGAGACTCAAACTCAAAAATTCTAAGATGAATGTTCACTCTAGTACTTCATCATCAGAAAGACACGAACCAAATAAAGTAAATCGTAACGTAGTAGATCCAAGTAGGTACAACAGTGTTTATGTATCAAAGGAAGAAAACCTTCTGACTTAATATAAGACAACGTACATACTCTCTATCTTTCTTCAGTCTAAAAGAAATAAGTAAGTAGGTAGTCACCTGTGAATACAAAAATAGAATAGAACCAATAACACTTAATACCATGTTCCTTGCACCCTCACGTTTATAAAGAGAAACTATAACTAAAGTAAATGAAACCTGTATATGGGTCTTTACCATAACGACCTAGTATACCATCTATATAAAAGTCAAAAAACTCCTGAGAGGTATGACAAGAGGTAATACCGACTTGGTTAAACGTAAGGATCCTTGTCACGGGCTCCTAAGGAAAAAATGGTGCAGGAGTGGTTGTGAAAAACTATCATCTATAAGAGTTGACCACACTCTATTACAGACTAACACCAAAGTTAAACGAAAAGGGACTACTAATAATTATAACTCGTAGAAAAGTATATGGACAACCGGTAAACATACAGAAAAAAACTTGTTACGTATTAAGTCCGTGTATAAAATTAGACCAATAATGATAATAAAAACGATGACTCAAAAAACTCAAGGAATACATAAAACTTATAACTAGGGAATAATCTATGTACTAAAAGTTTATAATAGAGGGTAAGGAATCCAATAAGAAAGTGAGAGAACTAGTAAAGGAAACGACACTTTCTCGAAAAATTATACTCCGTCTGTCAAACAGATTAAAATGAAAACAACGGACACAAAACCCCCAGCATAGGTTTTCAATAATGGTTCCGGACATAGTTTTCCGAAAAAAGGACCATCAAAATATCCAAATCCAGAGTATAAATTCAGAAATAAGGTAAAACTCAACTAAAACATCTACTACACTTTATTCTTATGTCAAAGTAAAAAGACTTACACTTATTGTAAGTTGAAAAAGTACCGGTATATAACTTCTATAACAGGAAAGGGATATAACATAAGAACTATGATAACAGTTTTTAATTAACTGACATTTCCACACCTATATAAAGTCGTCAGAAATAAGAGAAGGTAAAAGACATACAGACAAAAATACGGTCATGGTACGACAAAAGTAATGGTATCGAAATATCACATAAAACTTCAGTCTATCACGTCAGGGAGGTCGAAACAAAGAAAACGAATTCTAACGTAATCGATATTACTTCCTATTTTTAACATACTAATAGAGTTATCTATGTGTTCTTGGTAACTATTATAAGTTGTGAGAACGTACTATTTTTGAGTTGTTTAATTTTCGAGAATCCATATCTTCCTTAAATGACGTCATACTATTTCGATATATTCCATTCTGGTATCAATTGTAGTATGAGTTATCACTCTTCGACTTTAGAAAAGGAGATTTTAATATTTGTTCTATTCCTACGAGAGAGACTGGTGAAGATTAGTTATATCATGATCTTCAGGACCGATCTTGTTAGTCCGTTCTTTCTTTTAATTTTCAGTAAGTTTAGTCTTTCCTTCTTTGCTTTCATAAAGATAAATATCAACTGTCTTAGAATATATATCTTGTGGGAATTCTGAGGTGGTATTTTGACTTTTGATTATTGTTTAAGTCATTTCAATTTACTATGTTTTACTGTGTCTTTACAGAATACAAAGATAGATGATGAACCCTTGATAGACTTCTTCGTCACTTCTTTTGTCAGGGGAAATATCATCGAAGTTTTTTATTTTCACTCACAGGAAGTCAGTACAGACTAACACTAAGGTACCTCACGTCGGGTGACCCAAGGAGACAGGAACCTTAAGAGATCTGTTCTTATGACCTCACCCGACGGTAAAGGAAGAGGTTTCCTAGAAGGGTTGGGTTCCTAGTTTGGGTCCAGAGGGTGTAACGACCGTCTAAGAAATGGTAGACTCGGTGATCCCTTAGGGTTCTTATGATCTCACCCATCGGATAGGGAAGAGGTCACCTAGAAGGACTGGGTCCTTAACTTGATCCCAGAAGACGCAACGTCCATCTAAGAAATGGTCGACTCGATGGTCCCATTGGGAAATATGATCGTAATTTTTTATGAATCCCTATTTAAATTGGTAACTCGATTTTCTACATATGTGACTTTTGATATTTAATAACTACTCTCTGCAACTCCTTCTGTGTTTATTTATCTTTCTATAGGATACAAATACCTAATCTTATTAAAGGAGAATTATTAAAAAAGATTGATGGGACTATCTCTTTTCTTAAACTTATCCAGACGGAAGAAAAACTAGAAAAAGTTAGTAACTTGTAAAGAAGAAAGACAAACGAAATAAAGATTTTCGTATCTTATTTTCGAGAGAAGACCCATCTCTTAAAATTTTTAATTAGAATCCATTAAGACACGAATTAATATAAGTCTTATAAGAATATACAAATACTGAGGTGGGGTGGGGGGATTAAATAGTATCAAATTTCTAGAAGGAAAGACAGAAACCTCATGTATCTTGATGTAAAAATAAATAGAATTAAAAAACCGAGAGAGTCAACAGTTGGATGTCATTGTAACAAAAATGTTTCTTTTAAGTCACAGGCACTTAAATATTTCCATTTTGTTTATTAATAAGTTTATGCCTTAAATATCTCATGTCCCACGGGGTTTTTAAGAAAAATTTTCATTTCCTTTTCTTTTGACCGTCCTTTCGGGGTACGTTTCGTTAAGAAAGAAGGACCTTTTGACACCCATAATCGTTAAAAACTACAAAAGTAATCAATTTTCTTTTATGGTTTCAGTAGGAAGACACCAAAACAGAAAAATTTGAACTTAGGCCCAAAGGTAAAAAGGTCCGTCGTCAAAGAGTGAGGAACCAGGAAATAAGACCGTTCCGAAGATCCGGAGATTTCTTTTAAAACTTACTTTGACGAGTCCATAATCTATTGGTCTCCCAACGACTAGGACAATGATTTGACTAAGTACTCACCAGAAAATTTTGACACAATTTATGGACAAGGGAAACATCATACAATAGGTATTATGGTTTACCAAAACGATTCAGCATTTAGACTATATAGTGAAAAGACGAGTGTTGAGTCTCCGAGAAATAATAATACCCGACAAGGTAATAGGAAGAGTTAGGTAAATTTCGAAAGGTAGAGAAACTTTACCCAAGAGGAGAGGTCAATCGGAGTAGTAAATGATGTGACCGAAGTCTTGACTACCAGATTGATATGGTTCCATGGACATCTAGAGGTGTCACACAGAACAAAAAAAAAAAAAAATTAGAGACAGACATACAGACGAATAACCGAACGTTTCAGAAAGAGTAACCTTACTGTTTTTTATCAATTAACTTCAGTAGGTAAATTTAGATGTACACGACGATGACGATTCAACGAAGTCAGCACAGGCTGAGATACTCTGAGGTATCTTCCGTCGGGTGGTCCGAGGGGGTAGGGACCCTAAGAAATCCGTTCTTATGACCTCTCCCAACGGTAAAGAAAGAGGTCACGTACTTTCACTTTTCAGTTTCACTTCAACGAATCAGCACAGGCTGAGAATCTCTGGGGTACCTGACGTCGGATGGTCCGAGGAGGCAGGTACGCTAAAAGGTCCGTTCTCATGACCTCACCCCACGGTAACGGAAGAGGTTAGATGCAGTATGTAGTATGTTGATAGATGTAGTACTAAGTCATTCGAACCGACTTCGGGGTAATACATATAAGACAAAGACATACACATTTTCCTCTCCCGTCATAAAATCACAAAAGTGAATCTAACGACCGTAAGGATTCCAGAACAAAAAATTCCACAGAGAATTAGGACTAAGGACTAAGATAACTCACGAGTCAAAGTGAACACAGAATGGAGGACCCTGACGAGAGAACAAACGGGGTATGGTTATTTCTACATCCCCTTTTTGGGGATGGAACATACTCAAAAGATTTTGGGTCTAGAATAAAAATCAGACCCCATTTGACTTGACTTGACTTACCTTTCGTACAGTTGATATTGCTGTTTTTCTAACTAACATTCAATGATAATAAGTAGAAAAAAATTACGGATTCATTAAAAGGTGACACACATAAACGGTGTTAAACAAATAGACAAGTCGGTGACTTCCTGTCAACCCGACAAGGGTAGAAATTCGACAAAACTATAATAATGATACTTGTATTCACATATGCATAAGTAAACCCACAGACAAAAGTTCAGAAAACCAAGATATGTATCCACACCCGAAATACCCAGTACTATCAAGACACAGACTGAAAAACTCCTTGACGGTTTCACAAAAGGCGTTATCGGTTTGGTGTAAAAGTGATCACTACATATATTCCCAAGGTCAAAGAGTAAAGGAATGGACAGGACCGATCAAAAACAAAAAGATTAATACCAGTATGATCAGCAAGACTCTACCAAAACTAAAGTGAAGGTCCACTGGTCACTACGACTCGTAGTAAAGTAAAAGAATAACCATCAATTACATAGAAAAAACCTTTTTATGTATAATTTCCGGTAACGGGTATAACACTAACGTAACACACTGAACACGAATAACTGAACATTCTCAAGAACTATATAAGACCTACGATCTGGGAATGTCCTATATACTAAACATTTAGGACAGAAGGTAAGATATCTAACCGAAAAGTGAAAAAACTATTACAGAAAACTGCGTCTCCCGAAGGAACACCGAGTCGACCATTTCCTAGACGGACGTCACGTCCACTCGACCCAAGTTGGGGACTCAACCCTTCTAGGAGACCTCTTCCCTTTCAGATGGGTTAGATCATAAGACCGGACCTCTTAAGGTATCTGACATATCAGGTACACCAGTGTTTCTCAGTCTGTGTTGACTCGCTGAAAGTGAAAGTGAAAACTACGTCTTCTTCAAAAGTAAAGTTAAATCTGGTTATACAGTTAAGAAAGAAAGCAACAAGTACGAAAACCATTATATATCTATTTCTATATTGTATAATGTATGTGTGTATAATACATATATTTACAAATTGTGTATATTGTGTCTCACACCCTCTTCTACTACCGTGGGGTGAGGTCATGAGAAAACGGACCTTTTAGGGTACCTGCCTCCCCGAACCATCCGAAGTCAGGGACCCTAGCGATTCTCAACCTGTGCTCACTCGCTGAAGTGAAAGTGAAAAGTGAAACCACGTGACCTCTTCCTTTACCGTTGGGTGAGGTCACAAGAACGGACCTCCTAGGGTCCCTATCCCCTCGGACCACCCGACGGCCGATACTCCAACGTGTCAACCTGTGCTGACTGCGTTGAATCGTCGTCGTCGTCGTCGTTGTGTCTCATATATCCCTTATAAAAACACAATTTATATGATGTAACACTTACATACCTAATCTTATTCAATAAACTTATTCAACAGAATCTTATTCAATAAACTTAAATTTACCCGTCGACCGGGGTGTTGTACTCTTGTAATAATTTTCGTATTAAACAAGTATTTTAGAGTTAGACCCCTTCTTGTTTCTGAACACTTAGTAATGTCTTTTCTTATTAAAGTAAGAGAGTAATTTAACATGGGAAAGACTCTAATGTCATTTTCTTCAGAGAATTTTGACCGGAAAATTAAAAATGGATGATACAACGGTGGATTCACTTTCTTTTGCTAGCACTTTATAATCGTAATAAGATAAAGTTGTAATGTAATTTGTCTTTGTAAATCGAGACTTTCGATCTGTAGTAATCGACAGAAGACTAATAATAAATCGAGATCAATATATTCAGACCATAAATTACTTTGAAAGTTTACTAGACCTTCGACAAAATTTTAGATGTTTCAAAGTAATTTAGTATATATGTAATCAACAAAGTTCTTCTTTTCTTTTAGGTGTGAACTAACGGAGGACAACGAAGTTTCTATGTTCCAACATACAAACATAATTATCAAGTAGATAATGTATCTTCCGTATTCTTGTCATTATCTCGTTTGAACAACGATTTTTAAGTAGTAAGATTTCAGTTCGTGTGGTCGAAAGAGTCCCCACACACACACACACACACATACTCTCTCTCTCTCACTCTCTCTCACACTGAAATGAGAAAAAACTTTCGTAATTAACACGTCAATGATACATTATCCTGAAGGGACCACCGAGTCTCCTGTCAAACGGATATCACGTCCTCTGGGACCAAACTAGTGACCCAACCCTTCTAGGGGACCTCTTCCTTCATCGTTGGGTGAGGTTATAAGAACGGACCTCTTAGGGTACCTGTCTCCTCGGACCGTCCGATGTCAGGTACCACAGTGGTTCTCAGTCTGTGTTGACTCACTGAAGTGAAAGAAAGTGACAATGTTATCCATGGTAGGACCAGAAGTATTTATGTCTTTTGAAGGAACGACAGAAACTTGAGAGTAAGAATTCTATCTTTTGTCTTATTTATATAACTATTTAATACATTTAACAATTATCCTTCTTATAAAACCTTTTAAGCTATTCAAACTTTTTATTTGCAATTTTCCTTTAAGTAGACCAGAGTACAATCAATCCTTCGACATCCGGAGGGTCAAGTTCAGTGTTAAATCGTTTGAACCATCAATCACTAACAGTTGAACAAAAAGAGTATTTGAAAAAGTCTGACTTGACTTTGACGTATCGACCGGCTTTATTCTGTAACAGTGTCTGTGTTACCGTTGTAGTTATAAGACACAAAGTAGGATCGTTGACGACAAGACCGGGTCCCCACTATACACAGGTGAATCTTGACTTAGTAGAAAACAGTCCGATCCTTTCTTTCACGAGTACGTCGGTCCTCAAGGAGGTCCGTCTGCAGTAAACCCAAGAGATTAAATTATCCCACGTTTATCTAGGATTTTAATTTTTGGGTCGAGAGACAAATAAAGAAGACAAACCCTTCGTCAGTTATTTGAGGTGTTTTGTGCTCGAGACACGACACAAAGGTTACAGTCGACGGGGACATCGGTCGAAAGCGAACGATACTTTCCTAAGGTAACTGAAAGTGGTTGGTTTTTGTGTCCTCTGACTGATAGGTCCTTGGGGTGAAATAAAAGTCAATACCGAAGAAGACAAAGGTATAAATTTTTGTTTTTCAGAAAGAATGGAGACCAAAAGGTCAAATTGGTCCAGAAGTTCAAATGATTGTTATTACACAAATATACCACAAAGTGGGATTTCCTTCGGGGTTAAGGAATATACTCATATATGTATCAGAGAGGAGGAATGGAGGGGTAGGAGGTTGGGATATGTGTGTCTAGAGCAGTGAATACTTTATACTGGAGAGTTCCCACCTCACACGAACTACGACTTTGTCGTATATTGTAACTCATTATTCTGACTGAAGTCGACGACAATTCTGGTCGTTAGTTTTTTATTTTTTCCTTTTCTTTTTACATAATCTTTATCTTGTTTCGTTTTTTGATTTTTCTTTATTCTTTATGTATATAAAGATCAAATCCTAAGTTTCTATGTTAATAATCTATTCCTAATTTCTATTCTTATTTTTTTCCTTTAGTGGAGTATTTAACCGTATTTATCGTACTTTTGTTACATGCACACACGAGTCACCACAGACTGAGAAACGTTGGGGTACTTGACGTCGGGTGGTCCGAAAAGACTGGTACCTTAAAAGGTTCGTTCTTATGACCTTACCTAAGGATAAAGGACAAAGTACCCTAGAAAGACTGGGTCCCTAGTTTGGGTGCAGAGGACTCAGAGGAATTAACCGTCCGTCTAAGAAATGGTGACTCGGTGGACCCTTCGGGTCGTTACGAAAATATGTCAACATCGTTTGTTATATTTTAAACTTCTTTTATATAAAATTAATAAGGACCTTGGAACCTAATTCATTTATCTATCACACAGGATACCGACGGTTGTATCAACTTAATCTATCTAAGACAAACCTTAAGATTTTTATACTTTCTCTTATTGTTCTCTCCATTCCTTTTAAGGTGTTTCGTTTAAAATTACCACTCTCCCCTAATTTAACCTAGGGACTAATATTGTGACTAGAACTTAAACACATCACATTCGTAATTTCATTTTTGTCCGAGAAGACCGTAAAATCTTTATAAGAGTTTGTCCCAGTACACACACGTGCACGTACGTGACACCTAATAGGTCGGTTGTGAGAGGAATTCTTTACTATTTCGGTGTTCCTCTCTAGTAAGGACATATGAAGTCACGAACTGTTGTCGTTGTTGTTATTTTGCGTAGACGACTTTTCCTTGTTTTCAGTATTTTCTTTAAATCTCAACATAAGGAATTACATTAAGGTCAATGTAGGTACGCGACACGATTCAGTGAAGTCAGCACAGACTACGAAACACTGGGATACCCTGACATCGGACGGTCCGAGGAGACAGGTACCCTAAGAGGACCGTTCTTATCTCCTTACTCAACAGTAAAGGAAGAAGTCTCATTGTAGGTGTATGAACGGTTTTTGTTGTCACTGATGCATCACATATCATTTTACCTATTTTGTAAAAGTAGGTTCGTAAATTCGAAGTAGTCGAATACCGTATTTAATAAAAAGAAGATAATAGAGAGTGAGAAAAACTACGGGAATCACGGTAATGTTTCCTTTTTTTTTTTTTAGAATGGGACGTACGAGTCTTTTGTTTCCCATTAAGATGAGTGATCAGATAATTCAAATGTACGAAACAAAAATTAGTCAACGAGACAGAGTATTAGGTGAAAACGTAGACCATAGACAAAACAATACGGGGATCGAGTTGAAAAGAAATCGTATATCATAAAATTACAATTGTGAAGTCTTTTAGTGTCTGGGTGTCGTAGAATCATGAATTGTAAAAATAAAAATTTAGCTTCATTTCAACTAAATGTTACAACATGATCAAAGTCCATATGGTGTATTATGAATCTGAAAGTACCTAATATGAAGTAAATTTCAATAATATTTTATAACAATGTAAAGAATAAGAAATGTAACGTAGGAACATAGAATAAATAAAATTTGGATTATCAAACATGGAGAATGAGGGGAAGGGAATAGAAGGGGAAGGTGGATGGGGAGAGGAGTGGTCATTGGTGATTAAGACATAGACACTCGGACACGGATAGAATGATATAAGTAAACGAAAAAAACAAAAAATCCAAGGTGTATATTCCTTTTTGTATGTCTTAAACACAAAGAGACAGAATAAAGTGATTCGATTTTGGGAGATCCAAGTAGGTACAACAACGTCTATTGTCTTCGAGTAAGAAAAAATACTGACTCATTATAAGAATCCAACAATTAGACATAAAAACTATAAATAACATTTGTCACCACGACACTTGGTATTCCACGTACATAGAGAAGTTTAATCATAAAAGTAAAAGAAGTCTATATATGAGTCCTCATCTTAACGACATAGTATATCATCAAGAGTCCGAAAGGACCACCGAGTCATCATTTTCTTAGGCGGATGGTTATGTCCTCTGTATCCTCTACACCCAAGTTAGGGACCCAGTCCTTCTAACGGACCTTTTCCTTTACCGTTGGGTGAGATCATAAGAATATGGACCTCTCAGGGTACCTGTCTCCTCGGACCGTCCGATATCAGGTACCCCAACGTTTCTCAACCTGTACTGAATTGTTATTGTTGTTGTTGTACCATCAAGACAAAAATTAAAAACCTCTTTAAACGTATGACAAAAAGGTATCACCGACATGGTTAATTGTAAGAGTGGTTATTATTTGATCCCAAGGGAAAAGAGTTATATGACCCGTTGTCAATAACAAACAACAGAAAAATGTTTTAAATTAACCTGTTTTTTTTTCAACGAAATGTTATAACACAACCAAAGACAGTATGTCGTTATACTTAGTCGGTATCTATTTGTATACAGGGGAGGGAGAACTTAGAGGGAGGGTGGAGGGTGGTTAAGGTGGGTAGATCCAACTCTGTCTCGTGACCTAACTCGATGGACGTAGTATGTCGTTTAAGGGTGACCGATATATAAAAGATATACCATTACAATTACAGAGAAACGATGAGAGAGTTAAGTAGGGTGGGAGAGGAAAGGGATGACATAAGTGTTTAGACAAGAGATACAGACATAGAGACAACGACGGGACTTTCATCCAAGTAGTCATGGTATTTGGTATTAACTTTATCTGTGTCCATGGGGTCACAAACAACGTCGTGATAAATGTTATCGATCCGATACCTTCGTTGGATCTACAGGTAACTGTTTCCTTACCTATTTCTTCAACACCATGCATATATGTTACCTTATAATTAGTCGGTATTTTTCTTGTGTAAACTCAGTCAGGATTACTTCACCTACTTGGAGCTCGGATAATATGTCTCACTTCATTCAGTCTTTCTCTTTTTGTTTATAACATATAATTGCGTATACATACCTTAGATCTTTCCACCATGACAAACAACAGAAAAACTACTACCGACAAGACTACCGACACTCTACCATGGAATAGTACCAAAGTTCAACGACTAAAAATGAATAAACCTATATGAGTTCTTGAGTCTCCCACAATTAAAGTCGAGAGGACATAATGTCCACTCAGTTCAGGTCTTTTCCGTTTCTTGAAAAGGTTCAAGTGAGTCATTTAATCCCGTTCTTTTATCTTTGATTTGGGTCTAAAAGACAGAAGGACGACACTTGAGAAACCGTCTATGTAAATGATCCGGGTAGTTATAAAAGAAAGAAATCGATCAGTAACTCTTGGTTTATTATACTCCTGGTTTATATAGGTACCCCTCTGTCCAACACTAAACACTTCACCGATCATATTACATGTGTAAAAACACATAAACGTTCTTCTAAATATAAGAGACTCGACCTATATTACTTATTAAAACATATAAACTACCTACATTACTCAGAAAAATGAAATCTGGGAAGGGAAAAAAAAAAAAAAAATGTAAAAGACAGTGTCTTGGCACAATGAAAAACTAAACTTTTGAATAGAAATTTTACTAAAAAGAAAAAAGAGAACATACCATCTTTATCGATTATCCTTGATATTTCGAACAAATGACTACTTTCTTTACTTAATAAAAATTTGTAGGATAAATCACATCTAGAAAAGTTTTAGAAACACAAGAACCGAAACCTATAACGTCCCTAAAATGTCATCCGGTTCTTTTTATCCCCTTC
Organism: Capra ibex; assembly: GCA_006410555.1. NCBI lineage: Eukaryota > Metazoa > Chordata > Mammalia > Artiodactyla > Bovidae > Capra > Capra ibex. The sequence goes on along the minus strand of SJYO01049755.1, from coordinate 31,521,626 downwards.
ATTAGGTAAAGGAATCGTGTCCTCCTCTGAGTGTACCACATCCCCACTGAGGGTTTCTTCACCGTCGTTCAGGTTTAGTATTATACATATCCTGACACCGTTTGAGGACAAACGTGTTCCGACTCTAACTATCGGTGACCAAGGATCAAAATAAATCCAATCGTCCTCAATACTCGACGTCATTATGATTATTAGTGTGTCAAATGTGAGGACAACAACTGGAGTCAGTCGTTGTTTAGAGAGACCCACTTTTGTCCTGGGTTTGGTCTCTGTCCACTATCATATATATAATCCTTTCCTTCTCCTATCAGTTTCACTTTACGACTTTATTGTCTGTTATACCTGTACTAATACCAGAAGGGACCACCGGGTCACGATTTTCTCAAAAGACGATTATGTTCTCCATACCAAAGTCAGGGACCCAACCCTTTTAGGAGACCTCTTCCTTCAGGTCACAAGAACGGACCCTTTAAGGTACCTGTCTCCTCGGACCGTCCGATACCAGGTACCCCAGTGTTTACTTAACCTGTCCTGAATCGTTCCTTTGTTGTTGTCGTCACCCGTACTAATCGTGACGAGAAGGATGGGGAAAGAAGGAATATTGGGTCACGGAAATAGTCACGTTTAGTACCGACATCCCGTCCTGAGAATAAGGTCGTCCGTCTTGAAAGGTTTCCAAACCTGTTTGTAACTCTCTAAACCCCGATCTTCTCCTAAACCTCCTGTCTTTGGGACCTTCCTCTTAGGTCCAGTCCTTCGGTGTAACCGGAACGGTCCACCAACTTAAGTCACGGTCTGGAGTGGACAGTCTCTCGTACGTTCAGGAAACATGACCGTCCGACCCAATAAAGCCAAACACAGGACTCGTCTCTAAATGGAAGGTCAACTTCTTGAAGTCAAGAGTATAAGATTGGTTTTTTTTTTTTTTTTCTCTCTCTCTCTTCCATCTTCGGATGTCTATACTACCTTAACAAGGGATATGTGTTTTCATGTAATCAATGATTCTAAAAAAGTAATGACGTATTTAATTTCATCTTGTAAACTTTACTTTTGAGAAAAACTCTCGAAGGGAAATAAGTTAAGTACAAGACATATAGAGAATCAATCACATATGATATCTATGTACACAACTATATATTTGAATTGGTTTCTGTTGAATAGAGGTCCGTCACCAAAGATAAACTTCTTGATTTTCTTTACCAATGACTTCAATAAAAAAATTGGGTCTTTTTTTTTTTTAGAAAGTTAGATTCCTCACAATGTTCGTTTTAGTACAACTGACACCATAGTGTCCGTTCCAAGTTGTCGATTATAAATACGACAGGATTGTAATTAATACACGTAAACATGTTTAATTGGATAATTTAGAAACGTGTATTAGGACTCTCATTATTAATCATATAATTAACATGTGCACTCCTTGGACTTTAAGTTTCTCCAACTAGTTCTACTATGTCGGTGAAATAGAACGTAAAACTTCAAGTTGGTTCAATAGAACGAAATTGTATTTTATTAACTAGAAAGATCTATATGACGAGAAGGATCGATCATGAAAGAGATAAGATCTATTTTCGTAGGAAATTTTTCTTTCAACACTTTTGTAAAAACTCATTTATATAAAGAGAAACAAATGAAGGATTTTGAGTTTGTCCAGTAAGCTCCTTCTGTTTAAATTGGACTTAACGAGTTCAAAATGGGTTAACACCCATGTTTACTCGGAAATATGTGTTTTAAAGGAACAAGTAGTGTGTCAAATGTGTCGAAGAGTCAGTAGTTGGAGGTAGTTTTGTAAAGACTCTACAGGGTCTTTATATGAGTCCTTGTTTCGGGACGTGTGAACCCCGACGATTTTATGAGAAGAGACTCGTTTTTTGGTAGGGCCTGAGACGGGTCTTTACTCTTGTCAATAACAAGAGGACGGGAGTGAGAGTCCCATCCGAGTCGGACCCAGTGGAACGATGTAACTACGTTATCGTGTAAAACACGAAAACATTTAAACTCGATCTTAGAACTGAGGTTGGATTTCGTCTTATACATGACTAAACGTAATAGTGTGAACTTCTTATAGTGTGTGTGAACTTTAGTCTTATAAGTCCATTTGTAAAAGGGACAATCTAGAATTCGTGCTATAAAATAGTGAAACTCGGACTTAAATAAGTAGAAATCTTAACCTCTTTATTTTTACGGTTAGTAACCTCTATTAAACCCCTGTTTCTCTCTAGTGTTTACACTCTTGAACCAAATAATATGTAAAATTGCATCCAAATAACGTATCTACACTGAGAAACCCTAGGTTCATCGTTTGGTGAAAAATAGGATTGTCTTTGTTTCGTCTCATACGTAACGTATACATTTACGTCGAGTATACATAGACTTCGAACGAACCTGAAATAAAGAACCACACAGAACGAAAAGTAAAACCGACAAGGAGACCAAGTGTATGTAAGAAGGGTGTTCCTCCTATTCCATCTTCGACCATCCGAATTTCAAACTCAAGATTTTCTTCTTTCTAGGAAAGAGTGGAATACAGATTCACCATATAAAGTTTTTTTCCAAGACTAGTCGATACCAACTGAAAATACAGATCAAGAAGTTGATTAAGACATGGGACGGACCCAGTGTACCGATTCCAGTTCCCTTCAAGTTAAGTCAAGTCAGTGAGTCAGTACAGGTTGAGAAGCACTGGGTTGCATGACGTCGTGTGGTCCGAAGGGACAGGTAGTGGTTGAGGGTCTCGAACAAGTTTGAGTACAGGTAGCTCAACCACTACGGTAGGTTGGTAGAGTAGGAGACAGCAGGGGAAGAGGATGACGGAAGTTAGAAAAGGTCGTAGTCCCAGAAAAGGTTACTCAGTCAAGAAGTGTAGTCCACCGGTTTCATAACCTCAAAGACGAAGTCATAGTCAGGAAGATTACTTGTAAGTCCTGATTAAAGGAAATCCTAACTGACCAAACTAGAGGAACGTCAGGTTCCCTGAGAGCTCAGAAGAGGACGTGGTGTCAAGTTTTCGTAGTTAAGAAGCCGTGAGTCGAAAGAAATATCAGGTTGAGAGTGTAGGTATGTACTGATGACCTTTTTGGTATCGAAACTGATCTACCTGGAACAAACCGTTCTAGTTCCCTTCCACAAGGTCTTAGTGTGTCCCATTCCCTTCCCGCCAAGACCCTTTTCTCCACGACCCGTATTCTCTCTGGTAATGGGTGGTATTGAGACGATAACAACCCAGTATTCTTAGACGTAGATGTATCGAAAAGGAATAAATCGAAGGTAATAAGAAGTAGGGGTGACTACTGTAAGTTATGGTTAGATGGTTTGTGAATAACTTTAGGATGAGTGGCGCTTACCCCGGTTCATGATCCTTTTGTTTCTGTTCTTATGTCCCGAGAGTTGTCGAGTGACGACTCCACCCCTCGGACACGATTATCTGACAAGGTGACAAGATGACCTCCTCGTACCTCGCGTCGATTTAAGGTGGGTCACGTCACACCCTGACTCACCTCCTTTCACACCGTCTAACCCAGGACGAAGGGTTTCCTGGATTAACATTTTAGTCAGAATTCTCTACTTATTCTTAATCGACCTGTTTTTACCACTCTTTCTTGTAAAGACATGTCAAATTGGTCGACCATAAGAAACCATGTATAAAATCGGAGAGAGTAAAACTACTATTAAAAGAACTATCACTAGTCCGATATTTAAAAGACATAACAACTGTCACGAAAGTATTACGATTGACGAAATAACTTATAACGACAGACTATATCAATTACGACTATTAATAAAAGTAATGACTGATAGACCTTGTAAAAATGAATACTTTTACTCAATTAGTAATTATCGTTGCCGTACCACATACTTTGACAGACAAAAGGACCTTTCGAAAAGTCTAAAACGGTCCGTCCAAAGTAAAAAAAATGAGATCCAAAGAATGACGGTGAATGACGGTAAAAATCGGTTGAATTCTTCGATGTCGGTAAGTATATACTGTCGAGGTTTCACTACGGAGGGAGACTTGGTGGGGGAGTCGACTTCTTTATTTTCGACTGAAAACGGTGGACGAAACCAGTTTGAAAACAAGTTATTTATTTAATTGAATCCTTTTATTGTAGTATATCGCTAAGGGACGGTCATTTTTATGGTAGTACAGGTCTTTTATGTGAGTACCCACCGAACTAAACGGATCTTATGGATTAATTTAAAAGAAAAGGGAGGGGTGGTCACTGTATGAGTGTAAGTGTCTAACCAACGACCTTTATATACCAAAGGTTTGGGTGGCTAGAACCTAAATTGAGTGTACGTTCTGAATCTTCGTTCTTTTCGTTATCACTAGAACTCGTGGGTCTCTGGTAAGAAACAGACACACGTACAAATAGATAAATATAAACCATATTCACCGAAATATATATACGTACGTATCTGACTGGTCTATACATAAGAATTATATAACCTATAATCCTGATAAAAATGTAAATTTATATAGTTATCTGAGTTGGGGGAGTACACCAACCCTATTATATAAAAGAAACACTCATGTCAGAGTAAAAAAAAAACTCCTGCAACCCATACTCTTCCCTTACTCGTGATCTCTGTACGGTAGCGACCTTTGACAGACCGTCATAAACGTAAAAGGTCCCGACGAAATAATTAAGGTGTAGATTAGGACATTTCAAACAAAAAAGTGAATAAAGAGCAAAACTAACACAGTTTCATTATACCTGTGTAACTATAAGTAACTGAGATTCTCTAGTAACCATCTTTTAGAAAGAAACTTTAGGAGTAAGGTAAGTTAAGGTAAGTTCTATAAAAAATTTTACAATTTCTCTTAAAAATTTTTCTTACATAAATAGAAGAGACCCTGTTTATCCACCAACTCACCAGAAAGGGACCGAGGTCACACCTTGTCTCACTATAACTGTGCATACCATACTCATGTCGCCTTGAGGTTTTCAATTTTAGGAACTATTCTTTTCCACCTCTCATGTACATGTACTGGGACCTCGAGTTTTACCCTGTTCGTTTTCCTATTCAAGACTCCGTTCACCTGTCGGAGTCCAAGTCCAAAAATGTAACGAACCTAACACAGGGGCTCAGTTCTCTTTCCACCATTCTTATGGGACCGTTATGTCTTCAAGAAGTACGTAATACACCCTAGTTCAGAGAAGTGTCACTACTTACGGAGATTATATGAACCCTAGTAACAGTCCTGTCCTCTGGACAATGGTGTTAATCAAAAGGTAGGTCCGGAAAGGGTCACCCTATGTTTCATTCGACACCTCAGTATCCTACAAAATGTCTCTAAATGAGTCAAACTACAGGTCCTTTCTCATCACCATAAGTGCCTTTCTCATTGAAGAGATACCCGACTTCCATTTTCCGTTACAATTTTATAGGTCACTTAAGGGAACTTACCTCCAACTTTCACAATCAACTAATCAACACAGGTCGAGAAACACTGGGGTACTTGACATGGAAACAGGTACCTTAAAAGGTCTGTTCTTATGACTTTACCCAATGGTAAGGGAAAAGGTCCCATAGAAGGTCTGGATCCCTAGTTTCGAAAGAAGGTACGTCCGTCTAAGAGTCTATGGAAAACTCGGTGGTCTTTTAAGACCATTCACCTCTAATTCCCTCAATCTTTTGTTACCTTTTTACTGGAGGGAGTGTTACTTTTTCCGGACCCTCCGTAAAAAGGACGAAAAATGACCAGTCCAGTATGTACATTACATTTCTCCCAGTCTATGATGGAAAATGGATCTATAGAAGGATACCCGGAGTACGGTCAGTCATACGAATGATTTATCATAAACGGGTATGTGAATGGGTAATTAAGAATCATCGGATACAAGACAGACTCGAAACTATTTGACAGTTATAAAATCCCGAATACCCCTTTAAAGTACCCTCGGTGACCCCTTCGGGGTCTTTATGACACTAATTCACCCCTATAAAAACCAGTTAGTCACATCATTCTTTCGATCTTTCCACTTTCTCAACACAATAACTATCCTTCGTACAGGAAAGACGAGTGACCACCGTCAGAGAGAAATCTGCAGACATATACCTAAACCCCGTCGTCTCACACTCATACCTGAACGTTTTATACTTGAAGGAGGTCTAGGTCCTCGGACAACTCAGGGAACCAACCCCTTGACTGCTAATATCCTTACCAACCACAGGATCCTTCTAAGGGACACTAAATGTCATCGGAAGACTCTTCCCTCACCGAGTACTTGGAGGTGAATTCAGACACAAACCGACCTTCAAACCTTTTCTCTACACGGACAAAACCCTCGTACGACCGTGGTCCGAGAACCTTGGTTAAATTAACGTCAGAAGAAGTGTGTTTGTATATTATCAGAAACCGTGTAGTTATAAACAACTTAAGACAATTTTATTTTAATTTTGGGTAAAACGAGATATAAAATCTTGTCATGACTAAGATCTCCCTGTCTACGAAAATTATTGAGAAAAGTAGGTACAGAGTATAAATGAACAGAAACTTCGAGAAATACACGACACACGAGTGAGTCAGTACAGGTCGAGAAAAGTTAAGGTACCTGACATCGGGTGGTCCGAGGAGACTGGTACCCCAAAGGGTCCGTTCTTATGACCTCACACATCGGTAAAGGAGGAAGTCTCCTAGAAAGACTGGGTGTTTAGAATGGACACAGAGGAAGTAACGTCCACCATTTTGGCGACTCGGTGACCCCTTCGAGAAGTATTTAACTGGATTAAGGGAGGACGAACAATAGAATACCGATCCCACTCTACAGTAGTTCATAGAGGTCCGAATAAGGAAAGTCGTATGACTGGTGAACTCTTCCTTTCGGAAAACACGACAGAGATTTTCCTGAAAAACTCCCCTAGTGACAAAATCTATCTGTGACAAACTGAAGTCTCCCGTAAGGACTTAACCCTTATCGGACTAACCGGTTCGACTCATTGGACAGGTAACTGTGTCGACGACTTTTACTTTCCATACAATGACACTAACTTTTAACATGAATTTAGAGCACCTCTAGTCTTCAAGAGGTTTTCTTTCTCCAATAACAAAGAGCATCATCTCCTTACTATCCCGTAGGACCCATTTATTTTGTTTTCAATGGGATCAGAAGGGTCCACCGCGATCACTATGTCTGGGACGGACGGTCACGTCCTCTGCATTCTCTGTACCCAAACTCGGGACGCGGTCCTTCTAGGGGACCTCCTCCCGTACCGTTGGGTGAGGTCATAAGAACAGGTCTCTTAGGGTACCTGTCTCCTCGGACTACCCGCTGTCAAGTACCCCAGTGTTTCTCAGTTTGACTCACTGAATCATACGTGCGTACCTACGTCTGGTATCGGATGATGTATACACAATAGAGAATTATGACCTTTTAAATATAAATCTTACGTATTTTCCCTTAAGTCTTCAATAGAAACACGCCTTAAGATCATATTCGATTAAATGGTGACAAATAAAGTAAGGTCGATAAAATCCTTTAGTTGTCAGTTGTGAAAAGTTCTGTTTTTTTAACCAGATCTCTTTTCCGTTTCGGGTTTTAATTTCCCTGTACCTTTTCTAATTATTTGACCATCTTATGTCCGAAACGTTAACATGGTCTAATCCTGGTAGACCATGGAGTTTACCATTTGCTCTCGGTCTTTAGTCCTCTACTTTGGATCACTCACCATCCTATCACTACCGTCTTCTCGGTTGTTGAAACTAAGGTCTTAACGGGAACAAGGTCAGGACAGAAAGTTTAACTTTATTACCTTTATCTCAAGATTTATTAGAAGAACGGAAGTCAAACAGGGTATAGGTCAGTTAAACAGTAACAATGGTTACAATAGTTGGTTTATGTTTAAACACTAGTGATGTTACAGAACTTCCCGTATCGTTGGGTGAGGTCACAAGAACGGACCTCTTAAGGGTAACTGTCTCCTCGGACCACCCGATGTCAGTCAGGTACCCCAACGTTTCCCAGTCTGTGCCGACTCGCTGATTCGTGTGTGTGTGTGTCACAGAATTTTCCGATATTCCTACCTTTATAATCGGTGTGACTCTTTATAGTTCGACCGAACAGGACCTTTCACTGAGACTTACTACACTTGTAGTCCATCTTGTACTATAATTCTACTAACCTCACTCTGTTGTTCATAAAGATTCCGTTCATTCACTGTAATCCGACCTGGTATTCTTTGTTTCTTGTGGGATGATTACTTTAACTACTTATTCTGTAGTTATAACTTTGTATAACTTTTTCATACTGTCGTCGATAGTTCACAGTATTAGTTACAGTTCCACTTATACTATCAATTACAGACTTCGTCCCAAATATTAGGAATCTCCGAATACCTTTCTGGACTCTCCTGGGTCTTTTACCATACGACTTGAATTACGTTTACACTGGGTATTGAATGTGGTCATAGATAAAATATACAAAAGAAAATTTAAAATTCTTAAGAAAATAATTAAATAAATGTTTATTGTTTTTGGGTACTGTGTTTTGAATATACAATTCTATTAAAAATAATTTTTATATCTACAAAAGGAAATTTTTTTTCACTCTTCGTACCGTAACAAAATGTAAAAATAGTTAAAGAAGGTGTAGATCGAATGATCTTCTCTCGATCTAAAAGTATAGACGAAACGACAGTAAGATGATCTCATTGGACGTTGCACGTCAGAGACCTTTTGAGGAGACATGTGAGTCGTTTCTTACTCCTACTTTTTCCGTTTGTTGCAGAAACACACTGTTTTGACTGAAACTGGGACTTCTAGGATCTTTCCCAGAACTCCTGAAGAGACCCGGTATGACTCTTGGCGACGAGATCAGATTAGTGTAAAATGTATATTCCTTCAACTTAGAGGTCTCTCTAGTTGACTCTAGGTTTTACCATTCCGGACAATTGTTACCCTATGTCTAGGACCTACCAAATAGAGTGAGGGGATCCAAATCCAAGGGTTAGTCTTTATGTGGGATTACTGGACAGGACGGACGACATCAACGTCCTTGACAGTTTTATATAATTGTTGTTGTTTAACAAAATTTATTTTATCTTCTCCTTTTGGTCGTTTACACTATTTAAGACGTCACCTTATGACACAATCGTGAACTTAATCCTAGAGATGGTCTTGACTTTGTGATTCTGTTTAAGATAACGTGAGAGGAGGTGTGAGTGACTGTCGTGTTAGTTATGGTACCTCTTTATGTCTTTCGTCTTAATGGTAAATATTGTAGTGGTTAATAGTGTAAAATACTTAGACTCTGTGTTAAGTACTGTGTCAGACTTTTTAAAAATGTACATGACTTACTTTTCCACAACCCATATAAAGCTGAAGTTTGTTTGACCGGTAGTACACCCTGAAAAGTCTATTTTACCTCAACAAAACTTTATATCTATAAAAAGTAAGAAATTGTCCTGGAATAAACGGAAAATACATAACCAAATCGAGTTTTCAAGAAAACCAAAAATTCATTTTTATTTTCTGTGTAAAAAGTGAAAGTGGTTCTTGACTTGTTACATAAGTGGTAAAACAAGGTGACGGAAGACGGTAAAAAGTCCGTTGAAGTATTAAGGTAGAAGGGTTTTGAAAAATAGAAAAACTCTTTTCTTGACAAGGTCCACGGAAAACGTCAGAAGGTCTCTTGACTTAAAAAAAGGTAACTCTCTTAAAACATTTCTAGTTTTATTTACCTTTAAACTTCCAAGTTACAGACCCCTTATACCACCTCCTTAGTCTTGAAGGGTCGGTTCGACATTACTAAAAACAGACCAGTAGTTTCTTTGTACACCAGAACGCAATAGGACTACTTTCTAATACCTAAAAGACAGCTGACTAAGACCTGAGAAAAGTAACTCACGACGAAAGTCAACCAGATTGACCCTCGTCATGAAGAACCTTGACTAACAAACCAAAAGACCTTCCTCGAGTAATATCTCCTGAGGGTAGGTTAGGGTGGTATATGTGTTGTAGTGGAAGAAACCTACTTCTGGTCGGAAACCACACCGACTGCCACCAAGTAAAGTGAACAGGGTACTAGAGAAGGTAAGGTGCAATAACTTGTCATAGGTAAAGAGTAACGGAAAGTGTTAAATAAATTTTTTTACCTTGTGAAAACAATGTAAAGTTATCTCTTAGTATACACCTTTATTCTAGTTCTTCCAAGAAAACCGAAATTGAATTCAGCTTGGATTTATAGTTTCACTAATTGTATTGGTACGACTACGTTTAATAAAAGTTGTGAACTAAACCTATAAAACTCATACAGCCGACAGAGAGTACACCATACTACAACTAACGAGAGTCAATTACAGAGTTAAACTAACGACAGGTGAAGTTGACCAGATGGACTGACACCTCGTATTATGTGTCTCTTTAGAGGTCGTACTCTGAAAACTGTGCACGTTTGGTGAAACCTGTGCAAACGAGTCAGTGTCGTGAAAGAGGTATGAGACGTGTTTTGAAGACACATACACACAGTCAACACAAAAATGGAAAGAACTGTATTAGTTCGTATTATACGGTTTTAACAACGAAAAAAAGAAGGTAGAAGTTATAATTTTATTTCTTTCACTTTCACTTCATCGAGTCAACACAGGGTGAGAAACACTGGGTCACCTGACATCGGGTGGTCCGAGGAGGTAGGTACCCTAAGAGGTCCGTTCTTATGACCTCACCCAACGGTAAAGGAAGAAGTCCCCTAGAAGGGTCGGGTCCCTAATTTGGGTCCAGAGGACGTAACGTCCGTCTGTGAAATGGGAGACTCAGTTACCGATGGGGGTTTAAGTGGTTAAAACTATTCAAAGTAAATTTTTTACGTACAACGACACTGTCCACAGTGTGATGTTAGAATGTCTTAACAAAGGTTACTTCCATCTCTGATTCGTGATGATGTCAGTAGTATGTTTTTTTAGTTCACTTAAAAAACCGGTTAAGGAATTTTTTTTTTTTTTGTTTTGGAGTCACTCAGAGGAACAAGTGGAGATCCACTGAAGGAATTATAGAATGGTCTACTAGGTTTAGAAGAAATTTTCCTAGTATCGGAACAAGGAAATTTGTTGCATCACGGGTCTTTTCGACCAGGTCCCCTCCTTTAAGAAAGGTTCCTTGGATGAGGGTTGAAAGTAAGAAAAGTCCGAGACGTAAGAAACCAAGATTTAGTACTCAGTCCAGGTGGAGAGGAAAGTAATTTTATCACTATTTACCATTAAGAGAAAGAGTTGTTTTCTTAAGTGTTGACTCTGTTTCACTTGTAAAAAGTCCACTTGTCGAGGAAGAGGGGTCCAAAGGGAAATTCGTGTAAGAAGGGTCGAAAGTGGCTTGAGGTTCACCGGGGTCCTTCAACCTTTGACGACCGAAGTTTGCTGGGAAAGGAGGCGGGGTCCTCCTGTGTCGCTCCTACGGACGTCGACCAGTGGTGACGAGGATGAGGCTGAGGGCCCGTGACGGAGGCACCGAGGTGTACGGGCAGTAGTTCGGAAGTGGTCATGAAAATCACAAGGTATATTGGGGGGTTTATAAGTGTGACTTTTTTTAAACATAAGTCAAACGATTGTATATCTTGAATAAAATAAACATCTTATAAATCTTTTTACAGTAAGTTTAATATCCGTATTATAAACAAATTATAAATACACACCAAAAATTGGATTTTATTTTAAAACTTTAAAATATAAGGTCAAACTCACTGTTATTATCGAATCATGGTACTTATAAAAAGGTGAGACAAAAAGTAAAAATAAGAGATGAAAACCGAATAAACCTGTTTTATTTGTCAAAGATTTACGTACTAATTAGTAAGGTAAACCTTCTAAATAAATTTTAAAAAAAGAGAGTATGTAAAATTTTGTTTTTTAAGATCCTCTGGATAAAAAGAATACTATTATTCTGTAGTGTCTCTTTGGATTCGACAAAATTGGAATTTAAGCAAGGGTGACGATCAGTATAAAATTACCGACTCCATTATCTAAGTAGAAACACGAAAGTGTGAGGTCACCGATCGTGTTACCAACCGTACAGGAACAACAAGTCATTTATAAACAACTTGACTCAACTTTACTTAGTTCAACATTTATAAAAGACCAGTGTGCTCACTTTGATTCTTTATGTGTTGAAAAGAACCAACTCAAATCCTCGATAAGACTACGATTATTAATTTGTAATCGGAAACGTGACGTAAAAATTTAAACTCAACTCCAGTCATTGGTGTATATTGAACAAAGAAAAACCTTATCTACTACTTTTTTAAAGTTGAGAACGGTTGAACAAAACCTTTCCTTTATACATCTATATTATTTTCATCTCTTTCTTCATAAAATGGGTAAAACTTTGATAACTAAGGACTAATTTTATGACGTACAATTTTGAACAGTCAGAAGTGAGTGGTGTCATACTACTGTACTTCGGGATGGAACTTCTGTATTCTTAAGAATTTTAGTTTGACGAGATGATGACATGACACCTAGTTTCCAGTAAGATATTCGAAAATGGGATTTCCCTATTTTGTGAGGAGTTCACGAAAGTCAGAGTAAACGACCGTAAGACATAAGTTGTTCGTCGGAATTCACATGGATCCGTAACAAAGAATCCGTAAATTAAATAAGACCCTTTCGGACAGAAAGTAATATCTTTATTTATAAAACTAGTAATCATGCCGTAACATTTACTCCTATAATTTTAATAATGATCCTTTTTGTCTTAAATTTCTTCGATTATAGGAGAGAACTATGAAGACTCAATATTACGAAAAGAATATCCTACTGAAGATGGTTTTAAACTTTCAATTATTTCGTGTCAATTATTTCGATTATTTCCAACGTTTCTCAGTCTGTACTGAATCGCTGACTTGTTGTTGTTTCCTGTCAATAATCACTACTCAAGAAAAGAAATATACACAGACATTAGTCTAATCACTTAACCTTCACTCTTAAAGAGGACACATGAAAACTTTTTCATTACGGTTTTATAATTTGATATAACAAGAGTCACTGTAAAAAACTTTTTTTGAATTAGTAGTGGAAAGTTTTCTCGTGAGTTCCGAGATTGACCAATATGAGTCTTGTATTTGTCAACATGCAGACTCGGTTTACGTATAGATTAAGTCAGAAACTTAAATTATATGAAGTATACACTTTTTTAAGTAAACAAATGTACCCCTTTCTCATCTCGTTGGATTATGTTTTAATATCTTACATTTGGAACATTATCTGAACTGAAATAAGAGATTGTAGAACCGTACTCCAGTCGAAACGAATAATACTAACCGCGTCCAGTATTTGACCGTTCAATCGGATCACTCTGACCTCATTTAGATCGACAAATGTAGTAATTTAAAACTTACTACCGTATAAAGATGTGAAAAGACGGTTGAAACGGAAACTATTTGTTAAGAATTCTAGTTATTAAACAATTGACACTGTTAGTCCTTACTTAGGTCTCTGTGATTAAGGTATACTAAATAAAATACGGTTTAAGAGTTCGAGAGGATCCCCCTGACACTCAATAATCACACATAATTTTCGTTTTTGACTTATGTCATCTAAAGGTCACTCGTGACTCAAGTGAGGTTTTCGAATATATTTGCAAGAGTAATTCAACGTTGAGATGTCGGTATGATCTCTTGACAAAATAAATTAAGGTTCCGGTGGGAAGGTTACCGACCGTATAGATAGGGGTCCGATTCCCGGAATTCCAATTCAAATGTGGAACTTTTTGTATTAATTTTACTATTTTACTTGTTGGAAAGGCTAGTCAAGAGGTTTTTAGTAATTAATTTTGTTAGTCAGGGTATCGTTGCGACCTAACCTAAGTATAAGGTTCCACTCCAAATGGTTCCGATCTTGACTTTTTACGGAATTTTAAGTGTGTAGACTGACCATTTTTTTAACAACCGAAATCTTAATCTATTTACCTCCAAACTTCCGATCGGGACGATGGAGAACCGACACACTAGACCTTGTTTAATAAACGGAAGAGATTCGGAGTCAAATATGAAAGGCCACAATAAGACTCATATACATTTTATCTCATACTTTAACGGATTATTTTACGTACCGTATCACATGTATGAAATAAGACACATGACAGTCAGAAAAGAGTACTACTTTACTAAATGAACTCCTGTGTCTAAAAGTAGAAAAACCAATGTACGACACGGTCTTATGGTACTTGTAAGACGGTGTATTCTTACGAGTCATTCATAAGTGACTTTAATCTTTATTCAGAGACATAGGAGTAACGATTTTACCCTCTCCTTTATTAAACGACATATTATGAATTTCGACATATTATAAAAAAAGGATAATACCCCGTAAATTAAATAAGGGTTTCAAAATCCTATACACAAACATGTAGTCGTATAAAACACCGCATTTAAAATTTTAAGACAAAGTCTACTAATGGATTGATACTTAATCAAACACATCCTAATAGTGTGGTTTTATTTAACTATAAAATTCCGAAAATCATTACATTGTTTTACATTAAGGTTTTTATAATATAATTAAATAAGAGAGTTCTATCACGTACTCTTATAAACAAATTGGTGTAGTCAGAGTAGTCTTTACTCATAAGAGTAAATTTTTTTAAAACGATAACACCCTGTTAAATTAAAGTAATAGAGATCGATAGAAACTAAAATATTGATAGTACAATACTTCTTCAAACAGAATTTTGAGGATTGATAGGTTAGTAACCCGAAAGGACTAACGAGTCACCATTTCTTAGTCGGACACCACGTCCTCTAGCCTTCTGTTCCCAAACTAGGGACCCAACCCTTCTAGAGGATTTCCTCCTTTACCGTTGGGTGAGGTCATGAGAACCGGACCCTTTAGAGTACCTGTCTCCTCAGACCGTCCGATATCAGGTACCTCAGTGTTTCTCAGTCTGTACAGTCTCCCTGGTTCGTGTTTAAGTCAGTAACGAGTCATTCCTCATTGACTTAGTCACTCACTTAATTCATGATATAGGGTCGTACCTCAGAATACAGTCGTTAAATTTTATAACCTAAAAAGTCTGTATTAGAAGAGGTTCATGTAACTTAATAATGAAAGTTTACTTAACATTCTTAATACACAACATTTGTAATATGAGTGTTCTGAAATTCTCATAAAGAGTATTTCTATCCTACTATTCATTATCCTTAATTTGACATTATCCTTCATTTGTTACACGGTAACCTCTTTCCTTTGTGGATCCTCCTACCTTTATGGCCGAAACTAAACCTAGAACTTTATTCTAGTGTCACCATTTTTTTTACAAGTGACCATCTCTTTTCCTGAAGGAACCTTCTATTACCTCTTCTTTTACCATTGGGTGAGGTCATAAGAACGGACCTCTTAGAGTACCTACCTCTTCGGACCATCCGATGTCAGGTGTTCCAACGTTTCTCACCCTGTGCTGACTCTCTGAAGAGAAAGAAAGAAAGAAAGAAAGAAAGAACTTTCTACTTGGTTCCCACAGTCTAATCCTCGTCCAATGTTCTCTAACTTTTCTAAGTCAATAATTTGATTTACATATCAAAAGAAGTTTGATACTTATTGATAGTTTCGACAAAGTGGTGGTTCACTTAAAATAGTAAACATCAAAGTTTTCAATTGAGACCGTTGTCACATATCTTTCTGTGACCCGATTTCTCTCTCGGACTTACATATCTACTTCTCAACCTAAGTTTAAAGATTGACTTCAATTCTGTCAGAAAAGATAGAATTTTTGTTGTTGTTATTTGGTGGGAAATAATTGTTGTAAAAATTTTTTCTGATGGACTGTACTGATCGAAGAGAATTAGACGTCACATAAATATTCGTTATACGTTCATAAATAGAGAATACAGTGAAACGATACTACAATTTTCCACGGGACTTGAACATGGACTTAGTCTCACATCTTTTACGTACTAAATCCGAAAGACACTGTTAGAAATATCAAAGACTGTTTGACACCGAACAGGACTCTTGAGAACAAAAGAAGAAACTATCGTTGTCGTTTGGAAGTTTGAATGTGTTTATGTCAAATATTACAAATACATTCTTCAGTATACCCTATGAAAGAATCTAAAATTGTGAATACAGTAATTTTATTGAAAAGTCTTTAAAGGATTTACAAGGATAATCTTTAAGAATAGTAAAACCAGAACGAGAAAGAGATATAGAACAATTCATCTAAAATACGTAAGTCAACACGTCGATTTTCGCATATTAATTTCTCCTCATTAAAGTTGTTCAACAGTAAAAATCCCTTTTATTAAAAATTCGTTCAAATGACATGTACTGACATATTTGTACTTTCATCCTATGTACGACGACATGTTTTTGTATAAAACAATCGAACATCCCACCGGCGTGTCCGACTGGACGGATTTAGTGACGTTTTATTTCAGATGAACAAATCTTGACTAGATGTAACCAAACACCGTCATTTAAGTAGGTGTCATAATTTTTTTGTCTTATCCGAAATGTCAAGTAGTGGGTTGAACTAAAGTTCAAAACAGACGAAGAACTAAAATTAGAGAACCCTCCCACGGAAAGAAAAACGACAATAGGTCCAAGGAGGGAGAGTTTCTCTACACTTATTCCTACGAAGACATGACGGAAAGGTTATTCCTAGGGGTACTCAGAACAAACCTGCTGAGTATCCGTGGAAAATATCATGTCCTTTACGTTCGCTCACCTCTCCAATTCCTTTGATAAGTTCCTGTAACTCCTTCGACTTCAGTTTCGATCTTTATCACTTGTCCGGAAGAGTGAGGTTCAGGAACCGTGTTGGTGGTCTAAAGTCAGAGAAAGACTACAACTCTCTTGTCGGTAGGACCGTAGTAAGTAAATTTAATTAGAAGGCAGAATTCTTTCGTTCGTATACTGTTACCCGAAATTTTCCTTTTATTTCGGGTCTCGTCTTCTATATTGATTTAAACTTAATCAATAATGGGAAAAATTTAAAAAGGAGGACATGGGTTAGTAACCAATGTTCTCGGTTTCCATTTTTAAATCAAGTTCTCTGTTAAACATTACCACGTCCACCCTACCGTATTCACCGTGAGGTTGAGTCAAGTAGTACATAGGAAGTTTCTGAATAGGACAAGGTCCTTGACGCACTTTCGATGTTTGTGCCCAATCTGTAACAGGGATGGAAACTCCTCGACTATAAAATGGTCCTCTCTGTGTGTATTTTTGTATGTATATATGTATACCGTCATTTCAGATACTCCACAATTATAACTCCTAATATATCTCGTAATATCTGTAATTTTCTTCCCCAAACCTTAAATTGTATTTTATTCAACACCCAGTTCCCTAACGAGAGAATCCCTTTCCTACGAACCCCCAACTTGATACTTCCTAAGAGTAACACCGGTTTCTTTTTCAGTCTTGTGTTTATTTTCCTTATTATAAATACCTACGTTTTTCTACACTTAACGTGGAAGTATCTTTCCTAATAATCTTCTTCCGTTACCGTGAGGTGAGGTCATGAGAACGGACCTTTTAGGGTACCTGTCTCCTCGGACCATCCGACGTCAGGTACCCCAGCGATTCTCAGCCTATGCTGACTCGCTGAAGTGAAAGTGAAAAATGAAAGTACGTAAGCTCTTCCTTTACCGTTGGGTGAGGTCACAAGAACGGACCTCTTAAGGTCCCTGCCCCCTCGGACCACCCGACGGTAGATACCCCAGCGTGTCTCAACCTGTGCTGACTTCGCTGAATCGTCATCGTCGTCGTCTTTCCTAATAACAGATTATTAGACTCTTACATCTACGTCACCCAACATTTTTGACTTTACTCTCTCGATCCTTCTCTACCCTTTTTTTTTAGAACGAATTTAGCGACGTTCTTTTAGGAAAATCCTTACCGTCTGTTAAGTCAAGTCAAGTCAGGTCAGCGAGTCAGTACAGACTGAGAAACACTGGGTTTCCTGTCGTCGTGCGGGCCGAAGGGACAGACAGTAGTTGAGGGTCTCAAATGGGTTTTAGTACAGGTAACTCAGTCACTACGTTTGGTTGGTAGAGTAGGAGACTGTAAGCGAAGAGGAGGACGGGAGTCAGAAAGGGTCGTAGTCTCAGAAAAGGTTAGTCAGTCGAGAAACGTAGTCCATATGTTTCATACCCTCAAAGTGGAAGTTGTAGTCAGGAAGGTCACTTGTGGGTCCTAACTAGAGGAAATCCTACTTGACCAACCTTGAGGAACGTCAGGTTCCCTGAGAGTTCTCAGAAGAGTTTGTGGTGTCAAGTTTTGGTAGTTAAGAAACCACGAGTCGAAAGAAGTGTTAGGTTGAGAGTGTAGGTATGCACTGGTGACCTTTTTGGTATCGGAACTGATCTGCCTGGAAACAACCGTTTCATTACAGAGACGAAAAATTATACGACAGATCCAACCAGTATTCAAAGAAAGGTTCCTCATTCGTAGAAGATTAAAGTACCGACGTTAATGGTAGACGTCACTAAAACCTCGGGGGGTTTCATTTCAGACAGTGACATAGGTGGCAACGGGATAGAAAACGGAACTTCACTACCCTGGTGAGATAGACGATCTATCTCACGGACTACTTCAAGTACCGTAACATGTCCTCAGTCCCTAGTTCTGGGAGGGGTACCTTTTCTTTACGTTTTTTCGTTTTACTGACAGACCTCCGGAATGTTTATCGAGACTTTTCTTCTCTCCGCTTTTTGTTTCCTCTTTTCCTTTCTATATTCGTAGACTTACGTCTCAAGGTCTCTTATCGTTCTTCTCTATTCTTTCGGAAGGAGTCACTAGTTACGTTTCTTTATCTCCTTTTGTTGTCTTACCCTTTCTGATCTCTAGAGAAGTTCTTTTAATCTCTATGGTTTCCTTGTAAAGTACGTTTCTACCCGAGCTTTTCCTGTCTTTACCATGCCTAGATTGTCTTCGTCTTCTATAATTCTTTTCTACCGTTCTTATGTGTCTTCTTGACATGTTTTTTCTAGAAGTACTGGGTCTATTAGTACTACCACACTAGTGAGTAGACCTCGGTCTATAGGACCTTACACTTCAGTTCACCCGGAATCTTCCGTAGTGATACTTGTTCCTCCACTACCTTAAGGTCAACTCGACAAAGTTTAGGACTTTCTACTACGACACTTTCACGACGTGAGTTATACGGTCGTTTAAACCTTTTGTGTCGTCACCGGCGTCCTGACCTTTTCCAGTCAAAAGTAAGGTTAAGGTTTCTTTCCGTTACGGTTTCTTACGAGTTTGATGGCGTGTTAACGTGAGTAGAGTGTGCGATCATTTCATTACGAGTTTTAACAGGTTCGGTCCGAAGTCGTTATGTACTTGGTACTTGAAGGACTACAAGTTCGACCAAAATCTTTTCCGTCTCCTTGGTCTCTAACTTAACGGTTGTAGGTGATCTAGTACCTTTTTCGTTCTCTCAAGGTCTCTTTGTATATAAAGACGAAATAACTGATACGGTTTCGGAAACTGACACACCTAGTGATATTTGACACCTTTTAAGACTTTCTCTACCCTTATGGTCTGGTGGACTGGACGGAGAACTCTTTGGACATACGTCCAGTCCTTCGTTGTCAATCTTGACCTGTACCTTGTTGTCTGACCAAGGTTTATCCTTTTCATCATGCAGTTCCGACATATTACAGTGGGACGAATAAATTGAAGATACGTCTCATGTAGGACTCTTCGTGACCTGACCTTCTTTCTAAGGTGTTCGACCTTAGTTCTAACGGCCCTCTTTATAGTTATTGGAGTCTATACGTCTACTGTGGTGGGAATACCGTCTTTCACTTCTCCTTGATTTTTCGGAGAACTATTTTCACTTTCACCTCTCACTTTTTTAACCGAATTTCGAGTTGTAAGTCTTTTACTTCCAGTACCGTAGGTCAGGGTAGTGAAGTACCCTTTATCTGCCCCTTTGTCACCTTTGTCACAGTCTGAAAAAAAAACCCCCGAGGTTTTAGTGACGTCTACCACTGACGTCGGTACTTTAATTTTCTGTGTATGAGGAACATTCTTTTCAATACTAGTTGGATCTATCAGTTAAGTTTTCGTCTCTGTAATGAAACGGCTGATTCCAGGTAGATCAGTTCCGATACCACAAAGGTCACCAGTACATACCTACATTCTCAACCTGACACTTCTTCCGTCCACGGCTTCTCAACTACGAAAACTTGACACAACAACCTCTTCTGAGAACTCTCAGGGAACCTGACGTTCCTCTAGGTTGGTCAGGTAAGACTTCCTCTAGGCGGGACCCTAAAGAAACCTCCCTTACTACGACTTCGACTTTGAGGTCATGAAACCGGTGGAGTACGCTTCTCAACTGAGTAACCTTTTCTGAGACTATGACCCTCCCTAACCCCAGTCCTCCTCTTCCCCTGCTGTCTCCTACTCTACCGACCTACCGTAGTGACTGAGCTACCTGCACTCAGACTCATCTGAGGCCCTCAACCACTACCTGTCCCTCCGGACCACACGACGATAAGTACCCCAGTGTTTCTCAGTCTGTGCTGACTCACTGACTTGACTTGACTTGACTTGACTATCCCGGTCTACGGTACTAGAATCAAAAGACTTACAACTCGAAATTCGGTTAAAAAGTGAGAGGAGAAAGTGAAAGTAGTTCTCCGAGAAATCAAGGAGAAGAGAAAAACGGTATCCCACCACAGTAGATATAGATGTATAGACGTCAATAACTATAAAGAGGGCCGTTAGAACTAAGGTCGAACGCCAAGTAGGCCGGGTCACAAAGAGTACTACATGAGACGTATATTCAATTTATTCGTCCTACTGTTATATGGAACTACATGAGGAAAAGGATAAACCTTCGTCAGACAACAAGGAACAGGTCAAGATTGACAACGAAGGACTGGACGTATGTCCAAAGAGTTCTCCGTCCAGTCCACCAGACGATAAGGGTAGAGAACTCTTAAAAGGTGTCAAATAACACTGGGTATGTCAGTTCCCGAAACCGTGTCAATTATTTCGTCTTCATCTACAAAAAGACCTTGAGAGAACGAAAAAGGTACTAGGTCGTCTATAACCGTTAAACTAGAAACCAAGGAAAAGATTTAGGTCGAACTTGTAGACCTTCAAGTGCCAAGGATATAACGACTTCGGACCGAACCTGTTAAAACTCGAAATGAAATGATAGTACACTCTACTCACGTTAACACACCATCAAACTCGTAAGAAACCGTAACGAAAAGAAACCTTAACCTTACTTTTGACTGGAAAAGGTCAGGACTCCGGTGACAACTCAAAAGGTTCAAATGACCGTATAACTCACGTCGTGAAAGTGTCGTAGTAGAAAGTCCTAAACTTTGTCGAGTTGACCTTAAGGTAGTGGAGGTGATCGAAACAAGCATCACTACGAAGGATTCCGGGCGAACCGAAGTGTAAGGTCCTAGAGACTGAGATCCACTCACTAGTGTGNCTCCGGTGACAACTCAAAAGGTTTAAATGACCGTATAACTCACGTCGTGAAAGTGTCGTAGTAGAAAGTCCTAAACTTTGTCGAGTTGACCTTAAGGTAGTGGAGGTGATCGAAACAAGCATCACTACGAAGGATTCCGGGCGAACCGAAGTGTAAGGTCCTAGAGACTGAGATCCACTCACTAGTGTGGTAGTACTAATAGACCCAGTACTTCTAGAAAAAACATGTCAAGAAAATACATACGAACGGTGGGTTTAGTGAGAGGAATCGGGTCTCTAAGTGTATAGGGTGAAAAGTAACTTTTACAGAAGTAGACGTATAAGGTCTTGGAAAAGGGAGACCCACGAGTAGAGACAGTTGCCGTTGTAGTAATTAGGTCAATAGTTTCAGTTTTTGATTCTTTAGTGGTAACCGGAAGGAAGAGGTCAGGGTACAGAAAGGAAGGATGGAAAGTTCATAAAGGTGACTAAGGTAAGAGAGATAGTTATGGAAATCATGTCCTGTAGTATAAAAAGAGAATTTGATAATATTGAAAAAGGAGTAAGACGGAACTCAGACAGGGGAATATATGTCAGACAACAGTTGTGACATGTGTTTAACCTTGTACAGTAATTGTGGACGAATTTCGGACGGTAAAAGGACGGATAAAGGAACCCTATTTAAGACTTCGAGAAAGGTAACGTACATACCGAAAAGTCCTGCACCGGTGAGAATGGGAATTTAAGTATCGGACAAAGAATGGTATAAACCACAAGGGTGGTGTGACTATGTGAACGTTTTAGGAACTTACTTACAACTAAAGAGAGAGGAGGGAAAGACAGAGAGAAGAGACTCGGGACGTAAGAAAAACGAACGGTACAAGAATCAAACAAGAGGAAATAGAGAAACTTATGTGTTCGCGTGTGTGTGCGTGTGTGTGAGATCACCTATGTGATCACGAGGAAAGGTCTAAAAAGAGAAGCCGTCATGAGTGGTTATGTAGAAGAGTACTTTGGGAGTTACAGACAGACAAACGTTCGTCGAGTTAGATTCTACGTACCAAACGGAAAAGTACTGGTCAACCCTTCGGAAGGTATTAATTTAAAACTCTATGAATCTCTTGGACATTAACTGAATAGACCATGAATGGTTGAAATTTTATTAACGAAACGAATGGATAGGTATTCGTTGAACTCCAAAGTAGAAATCAATCATAAGGACTACAGACAGTGACTCCGTGAACTATTAAGAAAAAAACTTACGGGTTCTGGTAAATTTATGACCGCCTGGCTTTCTACGGATTTTACGTCCAAAGGACTCTTACTCATGGTCACTTGGTGTACCGGGACCAATAAGTTATTTTATACCCTTCTTTTCGTGACTCTTCATAAACATTAAAAAGATACAGGAATAGTCTACAATGACTTAAGGTCTCTAACCTTATGAACTTTTTATATATTTACATCTTTATATAGATGTTTTAATTTGTACCCTTTCTAATATGATCTCCAGGAGGGAGAAGGTCTTTTGAGTGTCGTAACACTATGATCAATTAATATCTCCGTTTGGTACCCACCATATTTTAGATATAATATTGAGACCTTACGATATCGACATCAAGACATATGTTTCTTTAACCTCATTTAAATGAAAGTTCTGTCCGTATGTCCGTTAACTGGTGTTAACCTAGACTCGTACGGAATCTTAAAGGAAAATGAAGTACAAATGTACATACATTTGTCTATAAAAATCGAGTTCCACAAATACATTTTAGTCAGTCCCTAGTGACTATTACTTTTCAATTTTAAGATTCAGGACGTAAAAGACAGACATCCAGTGTTTTACTAGTACCATAAAACACCCAAACAACAGACTTTTTAATTTTGTAATTCTATATTCTTTTAATATAAAGTCTTATTTTTATAAACTCATCTTTATTTCTTACGACCCTCCTTACATGACTTTTAATACATCATTAAGTAAGGTCCTTTTCTGGTCGATTTTACTGACGACAATTTTTATCGTAGTAATAAAAGTCAATAACAATAGATATTTCATGAAAGATAAGTTTTGAATACAGAAACTGTTAAAGAATATGTATGCACTATAACGGACTCCTAAAGTTATTAAATCTACTAAAAATATCATACACATACACATGTTTTTTCAGTACAAAATAAAGACACATTAAGACAATATCAATGACAAAAAAATATTCGGTCAACGGTGAATGTCAAGATAAATAAAATAAAATCGTGTGAATTTTGAACTTGGAGTAATGGTACCGAGATACTGACATACTGTGAAAATGTATTCTTAAAACGAATAAAAGTCGTGGGACTGTATGGACTGAACGTATATAATTAGAGTAAGTAACCAGAAGTAGGAGCTTTTGGGTAAAATTTACTAAAAGTTCCTCAAGATCTCCATCTAACTCCTTGTACACTACTATTGTCACTGAAAATTACTAAATACAACAAGTCAATGTTAGTAACAACTTTGTCCCTCGTTATCTTGAAACAAATTAGACTTCGAACTAATATAAAACCGTCGACAAAATAACAGGTAACAAATTCCTGTACAATTATGGGAAATGGTTACAACTACACAACGGCGAAACTCATTTCACATCTTTTGTATGAAGGTAATGTAGGAAAATGGGAAGACTTTGTAAAAGAGATGTATGTGACTCTGGGTGTAGTCCACCAGAATATTAAAACGAAGTTGTTAGTTTATAAATTCTTTCAGTACTTTGTCCTCTCAGGTGATGTAAATGAGACTAAAAATTGTAAGGAAAGACTCCAAGGTTCAGAAGATAATTGTAAAGGAAAAACAAGTCTCTTAACTAAACGATCGTTGTTTAAGAGAATGCCAAAAGGAAAACAAACAAACAAGAAATTAAAGAAACTTTACCTAAGTACTCCTTCAATCTTCGTACCGGATTACAACTAAGCACGTACGAGTCAACGAGTCAGTACAGGTTGAGAAACGTTGGGGTATCTGACATCGGACGATCCGAGGAGACAGGTACCTTAAAAGGTCCGTTGATATGACCTCACCCAACGGTAAAGGAAGACGTCCCCTAGAAGGTCTGGGTCCATAGCTTGGGGAGAAAATGGAGGACACAGAGGACGTAACCATCTACCCAAGAAACCGGTGGACCTTTCGGGTTCTATTGAATTACTCCCCGACAAAAATATTCAACTAGGTCTTTACCACCACCAAATCAACGATTCAGTATAGACTGAGAACACTGGGGTCCCTGACATCGGATGAACCGTGGATAAAGGTACCCTAACAGGGTCGTTATTATGACCGCGACCAACAGTAAAGGAGGAGATCCCTTAGAAGGGCTTGGTCCCTAGCTTGGACGTAGAGGACGTCACGGCCACCTAAGAAGTGAGGACTCGGTGGTCCCTTCGGGTTATAACTAAGTCGTCGTAAGTTTTCGTAACATAACTGGTGTCTGTTTTCTAAAGTTTTAGTTTAAACTTTTCGTGGACCTCAGTCTGACGGACCAAAGATTCAGAGTCCAGGTGGTAAATGATCAATAAACTTGAATCCATTCACTGAATTAGAGGAACACTGAGTCAAAGGATAAAAATTTTCTATGCTTACCACAGACGGAATATTCCTAATTGATTCAACAATGTACATTTCATAAATCTTGTCACCGAAGGGACTACCGAGTCACCACTTCTTAGTCGGACGGTCACGTCCTTTACACCCAAAATAGGGACCCAACCCTTCTAGGGAACCTCCTCCCTTACCGTTGGGTGTGGTCATAAGAACGGACCCTTTAGAGTACCTGTGTCCTCGGACCATCCGATATAGATACTCCGACGTTTTCGCAACCTGTGCTGAATCACCGATTTGTTGTTGTTATGAATCTTGTCACTGACCGTAAACACCCTTCATTTACAGTCACTAACAAAAATAATAACTAATACCTCGATCTACGAACAGTGACGTGGATTTAATGAGTTAAAGGAGACAAGACCTAAGGTCCGACTACATTTCAAATCGAAATACATATCTTGATCATTTAAACCTCTCACATGATTAGTACACCTCTGTGCATAAAGTTACATTATCTTATTGTTAATAACTCTCAAAAATGAATTAAGGGTCAAGTGTGGGGTTATCCTGAAACCGTCTAAAGAATTTAAGATTTCAGAGTAGTAAAAGTAATTTTTTATTCAAACCATACAAGTAGAGGATCCCAATTACATTCCTAATTTACTTTATTACGTGCATCAGATGAATCGAGACTGGGACCACAAACCACTACAAAGTTATTTATCCTTCAGAACACGAATAATGATACGGAGTCCATTGACAATATAAACCTGTAAGATTAAATTCAAGAATGTCAAGATTTATAAAAATTTATATGGGGGGTTAAGATCCTTTCTAGTTCGAAAAACTGAACATGTTAGAGGGTTCCGTTATCTTTATTTTCATTTTCATTACTTTACTATGGATTAGTTTTAACATTCGAAAACGTGTCGTCTCTTTTGATATTCGTTTTACTTTTCTGTTGGATGTCTGACTCTCTTTTATGAACGTATACTACGTTGGTTGTTCCCGAATTAAAGGTTTTATATATTTATCGAGTATGTTGAGTTATTGTCGTTGTTGTTTTATGGGAGTTTGGGTTAGTTCAACCAATCTTACCGGTATTAATTTTTCAGATCTTTATTGTTTACGACCGCTCTCACTCCTCATTTCCCTTGGAAGGATGTGACAACCACGTTTTCATTTGACCACGTCGGTGATATCTTTCGTCACACTTCCGAGGAGTTTTTTTGTTTCTATTTCAACGGTATAGTAGGTCATTAAAGGTGAGGACACATACATAGGACTCTTTTGAGATTAAAACTTTTCTAAGTACGTGGGGTCACGAGTATCATCGTGATAAAGTTATCGGTTCTGTACCCTCGTTGGATTTACAGGTAGTCGTCTACTTATCTATTCATTCTTCAACATATGTATGTGTCACCTGATGACGAATTGGTATTTTTCTTACTTTGTCACGGTAAACGTCGTCGTACCTACCTGGATCTCTAATAGTATGACTCACCTTGTTCAGTCCTTCTCTTTCCGTCTATAAAATACTATAGTGTATACACCTTAGGGTTTATACTGTGTTTACTTGAACAAATGTTTTGTCTTTGTCTGAGTGTCTGTATCCTTTGTTTGAATACCAAATGGTTTCCCCTTTTTTCCAGTCCCTCCCTATTTCATCCTCAAATTCTACTTGTCTAATGAAATAAATTTTATCCATTTTTACTCCTAAATCACAAATCGTATCCCTCCACATAAGTTATAGGACACTATTTGGTATTACCCTTTCTTATACTTTATATATATATATAAGTGTATATATTCACTTAGTGAAACGAGATATAATCTTCGATTGTATTATAGTATTTAGTTTATATAAAGTTAAATTTTATCAAAAAACTGGACTTTTCAATCCTTGGTACAGTGTCTGAGTCCGTTAAAGAAACCCATTTAACGGTGGTATGATCTATCAAAAATTTAAGAGTCATGCTATAGTGTGAAGATCTGTGATCTGTGGAGGGATAGGGCGACTTCTACTTTCCAATCTTTGATCAGAGACTTTGGTCTGTCGTCCTAAGGTTAATTTAAGATGGTTGTCTTCTACCAGTACACTCGACTCCCTTTCCGTAGTAAGAGACCGTCGTAGACAGCCGTCCGTAATGTCTCTGGTCGTCTATCATATGTAGTTCCTGACTTCAGGAGGTCGTCCGAGTCAGCGAAATCAGCACAGACTGAGAAACCCTGGGGTACCTGACATTGGGTGGTCCGAGGAGAAACGTACCCTAAAGAGTCCGTTCTTATGACCTCACCCGACGGTAAAGGAAGAGGTCCCCTAGAAGGATCTGGGTCCCTAACTTGGACACAGAGGATACAGAGGACGTAACGTCCTCTAAGAAATGGCGATTCGGTCAGGAGGTCTCTTAGTGTATGAAACTATACTGTTAGTCAGTGTTATAACTATCTC
The DNA here is from genome assembly GCA_006410555.1 of Capra ibex. Classification (NCBI taxonomy): domain Eukaryota; kingdom Metazoa; phylum Chordata; class Mammalia; order Artiodactyla; family Bovidae; genus Capra; species Capra ibex. Next base: position 31,494,228 of record SJYO01049755.1, on the reverse strand, counting down.
TTCTGAAGGTACACCGAACAAGAAAAGAGTTAAAAGACTTTTGTCGGGAGGACTAGACTAAAGGGATCAAGAAGATGTCCAAAACATTCGGATACAAAGAACAAAATGAGACGATGATTTTATAGACACACTGAACCCAAAAGTACTGAACTGGATAGACTATGTTGAGTACGTGGGAGAACTATCTCGAAGGACACTAAAAGACTAACATGTTGAAAGTGTGTCACCAGGACGTTCGATGTCGTTATTAAGACCACATCATTGTAAAGGTGATCGTTGTACTTATATTATGACACTTCCATCTCGTACAATAAAACTTCGACCCTCGTAGTGTCGACGTTGGTTATACGTATGTATAATCATAGACGTGACAGGATTGGAGGAAAAATAACATTGTTCTAGGGAGGAAACATAAAACAAAGTGTATATAATAACACAACAGGTTTTGTAAAACAAAAATCAATAGCTCTACTAACGAAGAACAGTCCTTTCGATACTGTTTGGATCTGTCACACAACTTTTCCTCTCTGTAATGAGGCGGTTGTTTCCAGGCATATCAGTTCCGTTACCAGAAGGACCCCCAGTGTATGCCAACATTCTCGACCTGGTATTTTTTCCGTCTTACGGTTTCTTAACTACGAAAACTTGACATCACAACCTCTTCTGAGGACTTTCAGGGAACCTGTCGTTCCTCTAGTTTGGTCAGTTAGAATGCCCTCTAGTTGGAACTTATAAGTGACCTTCCTGACTACGACGTCGACTTCGAGGTTTTAAAACCAGTAGACTACACTTGTCTACCGAGTAACCGTTTCAGGAACTATGACCCTTTCTAACTCCCGTCTTCCTCTTCTCCCGTAGTCTACTACTCTACCGACCTGTGGCAGTGGTCACGTTACTTATACTTGAACCTGTTTACGGTCCTATACCATTCCCTGTACTTACGGACCACACGACGTCAGGTACCCCAGTGTTTCTCAGTCTGTACTGACCCCTTGACTTGTTGTTAAGAATGAGAGTATAGGTAGTCTACAAGAAAATGTTACCTAAGAAGAGGAAAAATAAATAAATAAAAAATGACATATTAAACAACAATGATAAATCAACGATTCAACACAGGTTGAGAAAAAACTGTGGTCCCTGACATTGGGTGGATCGAGGTGACAAGTACCCTAAAGGGTCCATTCTTATAACCTCACCCAACGGTAAGGAAGAGGACTCCTTAGAAGGGTCGAGTTCCTAGTTTAGGCTCAGAGAACGTAACTGTCCGTCCAAGAAATGGTGACTCGGTGGTCCCTTCGGATTTTATATTAAATGTAAGTTGTTTTACATGGGGTGAAATTCAAGTTATATAAAACCACTTATGAATCTTTGGAGACACCTTTGGAGATGGTGTTAGTTTTATAATCTTATTAAGGTAATAGTTTCTTAATGGGACACAGGATACACCTACTAAGGAAAAAGACGCAGTAGAGGACCATTGGTGACTAGAAAGGAGGGCAGTGATATTAAATAGAAAGGATCTTAGACTAACTTCAGACCCTCAACCACTACCTGTCCCTCCGGACCGCACGACGTCAAGTACCCCAGCGTTTCTCAGTCTGTGCTGACTCTCTGACTTGACTTGACTTGACTTGACTCTTAGACAAGAATGACCTCAGTTTATCATACATTGGAAAGCGCACAGTGAACAAAGTGAATGGTACTATAAGAGTTCTAAAGAAGTATAAGGACACACATAATCATAAAGGAGAGAATTGATAACTTATGATAATGTAACGGTCACGTCCTCTACACCCAAGTCAGAGACCCATCCCTTCTAGGGGACCTCTTCCTTTACCGTTGGGTGAGATCATAAGAACGAACCTTTTCGGGTACCTACGACCTCAGACCGCCCAATGTTAGATACCCCAGCGTTTCTCAGTCCATACTGATTCACTGACTCGTACTTGTACTATAGTAACATACTTATACAATGGACGACAAATTGATAAGTGATCAAGTATCTGTAAACCAAATAAAGGACAAAACCGACAATTCCTTTTTTTTAACAATATTTACAAACCTATGTACAGAGACACACTTACACAAAATAAAGTACCAACTTATGGATCTTTACATTACCGAACGAACACATAATCTATATATAAATTGTAAAATTCTCCTACGGTATGGAAAGGTTTTAGCCGATATTATAAAACGTAAAAGTGGTCGTAACATTGTGTTAGAAATAGTCGTGAACTATTAACTCGGTAAAATTACTCAAATCACCTTTGCTCAATGGACAACTATCAGATATAGAAAAGTACATGAATAATCGGTGAAATTTGGAAAAAATCACTTCACAGAATTAGATACCTGGTAAAATAAGAACCTCCACCCTGTCTAAGAGAAAACAAAAAATAACGAAAAGAACTTGTTCAAAAGAAAAAAAAGACATAAGACCTCTGTTCGATAAATAGTCTATACATAATTCGTTTATAAAAGAGAGTCACCCATCAAATAGAAAACGAAAAGAATCCCCACAAAAAGTTTCTTTTCTAAATTGGAACTACAGTCAGATCAGGTATCAACTCGACCCAGACTCTAAAACAATTAAATCAAGAATACCCATTCTCATGTATATGACTCATGTATATGAGTCAATATACATATATAAAGTCTTATAAAAAATAATATACAATAATATTCTATAACTACATCAAAGGACACGATATATAATTTAGGTACTACAAATAAATAAAATATATAACATCACATAAAATATATAACATCACATAAAATATATAACATCACTTAAAGACAATTAGGATGTGAACATTAAATGAGGTACGGGGGGAAATGGGACACCATTGGTATTCAAACAAAAGATACAGACACTCACACAAAGACAAAACTTTGTCTTAGATATGTTTATCTAAATAATAAAAAATCTAAAGTGTATATTCACTATAGTATATAAACAGAAACAGACTGAATGAAGGGAATCATACTATAAGAGATCCAGGTTGGTATGACGAGGTTTACCGTTATGAAGTAAGAAAGTACCGACTCATCATATATATGCACACACACATACATATAACCTCTTCCGCTACCGTGGGGTGAGGTCATGAGAACGGACCTTTTAGGGTACCTGTCTCCTCGGACCATCCGACCTCAGGTACCCCAGTGCTTCTCAGCCTGTGAATGACTCTCTGAAGTGAAAGTGAAAAATGAAAGTACGTAACCTCTTTCTTTACCGTTGGGTGAGGTCACAAGAACGGATCTCTTAGGGTCCCTGTCCCCTCGGACCACCTAACGGTAGATACCCCAGCGTGTCTCAGCCTGTGCTGACTTCGCTGAATCGTCGTCGTCGTCGTCGTCGTCACATACATATAATATCAAAACTTGACTTGACTATATAATGTGTGTATATTTTGAAATAGGTAAGTAGACAACTACCTGTGAATCCAATAAAGGTATTCAACCATTAACATTTATCACGACGACACTTGTTACCCCACGGATATAGAAAAGTTTAATCTCAAAAACAGAAGAAACTTATATACGGGTCTTCATGGATTTTCGTCGTCTTCTATAACTCTTCTCCACCGTTCTTACGTGTCTTTTCTAGAATATGTTTTTTCTAGAAAGATTGGGTCTATTGGTACTACCGCACTAGTGAGTGGATCTCGGTCTGTAGGAACTAACGTTTCAGTTCACCCGGAATCCTTCATAGTAATGGTTGTTTCGATCACCTTCACTACCTTAAGGTCAACTTGATAAAGTATAGGATTCAAGTCAAGTCAAGTCAAGTCAAGTCAGAGAGTCAGGACAGACCGAGAAACGCTGGGGTACTTGGCGTCGTGTGCTCCAGAGGGACAGATAGTGGTTGAGGGCCTCAGGTGGGTTTGGGCACAGGTAACTCAGTCACTACGGAAGGTTGATAGAACAGAAGACAGCAGGGGAAGAGGAGGACGGGAGTTAGAAAGGGTCGTAGTCCCAGAAAAGTTTACTCAGTCGAGAAGCGTAGTCCACCGGTTTCATAACCTCAAAGTCGAAGTTGTAGTCAGGAAGGTTACTTGTGGGTCCTGACTAGAGGAAATCCTACCTGACCAACGTAGTGGAACGTTAGGCTCCCTGAGAGTTCTTAGAAGAGGTCGTGGCGTCAAGTTTTTGTAGTTAAGAAGTCGCGACTCGAAAGAAGTGTCAGGTTGAGAGTGTAGGTATGTACTGATGACCTTTTTGGTATCGGAACTGATCTACCTGGAAACAACTGTTTCACTATAGAGACGAAAAATTATACGACAGATCCAACTATCTACTACGACAATTTCACGACGTGAGTTATACGGTCGTTTAAACCTTTTGAGTCGTCACCAGTGTCCTGACCTTTTCCAGTCAAAAGTAAGGTTAGAGTTTCTTTCCGTTATGGTTTCTTACAAGTTTGATGACGTGTCAACGTGAGTAGAGTGTGCGATCGTTTCATTACGAGATTTAGGAAGGTTCGATCCGAAGTTGTCATACACTTGACTCTTGAAGGTCTACAAGTTCTAGTCATATCTTTTCCGTCTTCTTGGTCTCTAGTTTAACGGTTGTAGGTCACCCAGTAGTTTTTTCGTTCTCTCAAGGTCTTTTTATAGATGAAGACGAAATAACTGATACGGTTTCGGAAACTGACACACCTAATTTTGTTTGACACCTTTTAAGAATTTCTCTACCCTCATGGTCTGTCTGGTGGAATGGACGGAGGACTCTTTAGACATCCGTCTAGTTCTTCGTTGTCTTGACCTGTACCTTGTTGTCTGACCAAGGTTTATCCTTTTCCTCATACAGTTCCGACATATAACAGTGGGACGAAAAAATTGAATATACCTCTCATGTAGTATGCTGTACGACCCGACCTACATCTGGTCCGACCTTAGTTCTAACGGTCCTCTTCATATTTATTGGAGTCTGTACGTCTACTGTGGTGGGAATACCGTCTTTCACTTCTTCTTGATTTCTCGGAGGACTACTTTCACTTTCTTATGTCACTTTTTCGACGAATTTTGAGTTGTAAGTCTTTCGATTCTAGTACCGTAGGCCAGGGTCGTAAAGTACCGTCTATCTACCCCTTTGTCACCTTTGTCACTGTCTGAAATAAAAGAACCCGAGGTTTTAGTGACGTCTACCACTGACATCGGTACTTTAATTTTCTACGAACGAGGAACCTTCCTTTCAATACTGGTTGGATCTATCGTATAAGTTTTCGTCTCTGTAATGAAACGGTTGTTTCCAGGCAAATCAGTTCCGATACCAAAAAGGTCACCAGTACATACCTACACTCTCAACCTGACACTTATTTCGAATCGTGATTTCTTAACTACGAAAACTTGACACCACAACCTTTTCTGAGAACTCTCAGGGAACCTGACTTTCCTCTAGGTTGATCAGGTAGGATTTCCTTTAGTCAGGACTCATAAGTAGTCTTCCTGACTACGACTTTGAGGTTATGAAACCGGTGGACTACGTTTCTTGACTGAGGAACCTTTTTTGGGACTATGACCCATTCTGACTTCTGTCCTCCTTTTCCCATACTGTCTCCTACTCTACCAATCTACCGTAGTGACTGAGTTACCTGTACTCAAACTCGTTCGAGGCCCTCAACCACTACCTATCCCTTCGGACCGCACGACGTCAGGTAACCTAGTGTCTCAGACTGTGCCGACTCACTGACCTGACTTGACTTAACTCCTAACGACCTAGTATACCATCGACATAAACATGAAAAATTTCCTTGGAGGTACACAAAAAGTATCATTGACACGGTTAAAAGTAAGTATGATTGTCACATCGTCCCAAGGAGAAAGAGGTCTAAGAGAAGTCGTAAACAATCAACATTTGAAAAATACGACCGGTAAGACTGACCACACTCCACTATGTAGTACCAAAACAAAACGTAAGGATTTCCAGACATATCAGTTACCATACAAAAAAGGTCATCAGTACATACTGACACTATCAACCTGGTACTTCTTCCGACTTACGATTTTTTAACTACGAAAATTTGATACACCACCACCTCTCCTGAGACCTCTCAGGGAACCCAACGTACCTCTAGTTTGGTCAATTAGGATTTCCTTTGGTTGGGACTTATAAGTAATCTTCCTGACTACGACTTCGACTTCGAGATTATGAAACCGGTAAACTACGTTTCTCGGTTTCTGAGTAACCGTTTTTGGGACTACTACCCTTTCTAACTCCCGTACTCCTCTTTTCCCACCGTCTCCTACCATACCAACCTACTATAGTAGTGGAGTTACCTGTACTCAAAGTTGTTTGAGACCATCTATCCTGTCCCTTCGGACCGTACGACATCTGGTAACTCAGTGTCTCAGTCTGTGTTGACTTTCTGACTTGTTGTTGTTATTCGTCACCAGATCTCTTGGAAAAGTCACGGACAACTGGTAATCCGTACAAAAGAAACCTCTTACAGATAAATCTCGAAGACGGGTGAAAAACTAATCCCATAAAAAACAAACAAACAAACTGTAACTGAAAATACTCAACAAGCATATTAAACCTTTAATTTGGTAACAACTAACGTAACAAACGTTTATAAAGAAACGTAAGGTGTCCAACAAAAAAAAAGGAAAAAAAAAAAAACACCAAATAAGACGACCGTTTTCGAATATTCGGAACAATCTAGGGTAAATAAATAAAAACGAAAATAAAGAAAACGGAATCTTCTCACTAGGCCCTTTTGTAATGATACTATATACAGTCTCTTACAAAACAGATACAAGAGAAGATCCTCAAAATACCATAGTATAGAATATAAATTCAGAGATTTGGTAAAACTTAGATAACAATATATACCACACTCTCTTACAAGATTAAAGCAACTAAATGTACTCCGTCAGGTCAAAAGGGTAGTAGTAAACGACTTCTCTAACAGAAAAAAGATACACATACGAAGAGAGACAACTTCTAATTAACTGACATCCACACACTCAAATAAAGACCGAAGAGATAAGACAAGGTAGTTAGACACACAGAAAACACGGTTTATGGTACGACAAAACTAATGGTAGTCAAGTCAAGTCAGCGAGTCAGCACAGGCTGAGAAACGCTGGGGTACTTAGCGTCGTGTGGTCCGGAGGGACAGGTAGTGGTTGAGGACCTCAAGTGAGTCTGAGTGCAGGTAGCTCAGTCACTACGGTAGGTCGGTAGAGTAGGACCCAGCAGGGGAAGAGGAGTACGGCGGTTAGGGAGGGCCGTAGTCAGAAAAGGTTACTCAGTTGAGAAGACTACTCCACCGGTTTCATGACCTCAAAGTCGAAGTCGTAGTAAGGGAGGTTTCTTTAGGGTCCCGACTAGAGGGAGTCTTACCTGACCAACCTAGAGGAACTTCATGTTCCCTGAGAGTTCTCAGAAGAGGTTTTGGTGTGAAGTTTTCGTAGTTAAGAAACCACCAGTCGGAAGAAGTGTCAGGTTGAGAGTGTAGGTATGTACTGGTGTCCTTTTTGGCATCGGAACTGATCTGCCTGGAAACAACCGTTTCATTACAGAGACGAAAACTTATACGATAGATCCAACCAGTATTGAAAAGAAGGTTCCTCATTCGTAGAAAATTAAAGTACCGACGTCAGTGGTAGACGTCACTAAAACCTCGGGGGTTTTTATTTCAGACTGTGATAAAGATGACAAAGGGGTAGATAAAGGGTACTTCACTACCCTGGCCTACGGTACTAGAAACAAAAGACTTACAACTCGAAATTCGGTTGAAAAAGTGAGAGGCGAAAGTGAAAGTAGTTCTCCGAAAAGTCAAGGAGAAATGAAAGACGGTATTCCCACCACAGTAGACGTATAGACTCCAATAACTATAAAGAGGGTCGTTAGAACTAAGGTCGAACATAAAGAAGGTCAGGTCGAAAAGAGTACTACATGAGACGTATATTCAATTTATTCGTCCCACTGTTATATGTCGGAACTACATGAGGAAAAGGATAAACCTTGGTCAGACAACGAGGTACAGGTCAAGATTGACAACGAAGGACTGGACGTATGTCTAAAGAGTTCTCCGTCCACTCCACCAGACCATAAGGGTAGAGAGAGTCTTAAAAGGTGTCAAACAACACTAGGTGTGTCAGTTTCCGAAACCGTATCAGTTATTTCGTATTCATCTACAAAAAGACCTTGAGAGAACGAAAAAGGTACTAGGTCGCCTACAACCGTTAAACTAGAGACCAAGGAGACGGAAAAGATTGTGGTAGACTTTCAAGTGGCAAGTGCATAACGACTTCGGACCGAACCTCTTAAAACTCGTAATGAAATGATCGCACACTCTACTCACGTTAACACGCCATCAAACTCGTAAAAAACCGTAATGGAAAGAAACCCTAACCTTACTTTTGACTGGAAAAGGTCAGGACACCGGTGACGACTCAAAAGGTNATTGTGGTAGACTTTCAAGTGTCAAGTGCATAACGACTTCGGACCGAACCTCTTAAAACTCGTAATGAAATGATCGCACACTCTACTCACGTTAACACGCCATCAAACTCGTAAAAAACCGTAATGGAAAGAAACCCTAACCTTACTTTTGACTGGAAAAGGTCAGGACACCGGTGACGACTCAAAAGGTTTAAACAACCGTATAACTCATGTCGTGAAAGTGTCGTAGTAGAAAGTCCTAAACTTTGTCGAGTGGACCTTAAGGTAGTGGAGATGATCGAAACAAGTATCACTACGAAAGATACCGGGTGAACTGAAGTGTAAGGTCCTACAGACCGAGATCTACTCACTAGTGTGGTAGCACTAATAGACCTAGGACTTCTAGAAAAAACATCGAGACGTTATAACAAACTTAGGACCCTCTCAAGATAAAGATCGAAGCAAGAAAAAGGAGTCCAAAAGAAATCGATAAGACCCAGAAAACGACAATGGATATGTAAAATCCTAATAAACAAGATAAAGATACTTTTTACAGTACCCATTACACTATCCCTAACGTAATTCAGAACGAAACACATCATTCCGGTAAAGTAATAGTTAGACCGTCAACATCCAAAGAACGAGAAGGAAGTTCTCCTTCACCAAAAGGTAAACATGACTTCCACAAGAGTCACGGACATCGTAAGTTCGGACATCAGTTCACTGACGATCAGAGAAGAACCTTGACAGTCCCGGGTTCCAGTCTATCCGAAGAAAACCAAGTGGGTGAAGGGGGAGATTAGAATGGTCACAACGAGTAGACGCGTCGACTGTGTGGGTTACTAAACGGAACCAGTACGGAGGTCAGAAGGAGAGTCCGTGGACCACCTCCGGACACGCCTTACCAACCGTCACCCACACCTGAGGGGAACATCGACCCCGGTACCTCTAAAATTTGATAGGACCCGGTTGTGTCGGAAATTCTATGACCATTTTAAAATTAAAAAAAAGAAAACGAAGGAGAAGGAAAGTAAAATACAATTCTAGAGGAGAACCTCCCCGAACGGTGTGAACACTTACACTCTGTCAACCAACTAAACACTGGAATCCAGAGACTCGTCGAGGTTTTTAATACCATGTAAGAGGAGGTCCTACCCTCACTGAAGGAGATACGGACTAATATGTAGGATTCAGGTTACTCGAAAATTTGTTCACAGAAGATTTGTTTTTCGTCGGAGATTCAGGGTGTAAAGAACAGTGACTGAATACTGAGAGTAAGGGAGTATCGGTATAAAAAAAACGTACACTTATAATTTACTTTTTATTTCAAACATTTTTAAATCGTATGTTGATTACCATTGAAAATTATAGTGACAATTTATTTATCACGGGATCCAAATTTGTCTTCATTGGGATGAATGTACCAGAAAAGTAAGGTTTGTACCTTAGGAAGAACAATTTTCGTAAAAAAAAAAAAAAAATGATAAACATACATAGTAATCTAACTTTACATTGTTACGTCCTTTGTAATTCTATTTTTTTCACATACTAATGTGAACTAGAAATGTTATACGACAGTAATCCGTAAAACCCCATTTATTATTGTAGCTCTTTTATATGACCGAGGTTATAAGTATAATTATTTTCTACATGTAAAAATTCTTCTTTAAATAAGTACAAAAAGTCCTGTATTCCTTGTATAGAGTTTCTCTTCAACCTTTTTAAACGTGTTGATTTCTAAACGACTTCATTTTTACGAAAGAAACCTTAATTTTCAATCGGTTAGATAAATAGAGATCCTTGTTACGAGTTATCCTTTATTACTTACGTTTAAAGTAAAATATTAGGTAAGTCCTAAATCTCCAAACCAAACCCCGTATAAATTTACAAATTAATCCTTTCCTTTAAAAGTTCGTAGTCGAAAAACAAAAATTATTGGTAAAGATAAAGTAAACCGTTGTATCTCGTAAAAAAAGGAAAAAAGGATCGACGATTCAGACCAAAGGTTCGAGATAAGGTCTCTTAATAAAATCCGCATTTAAGGACATTGGAAATTTAAAAAAACACTTTTTCAAAGTTAAGTTTTAAAATCTTTCGACCGTATTCGGAAAATCTAAATCAAAAGTGTACAATTGGAAGTATCAATACAGATTCGAAAACTTATTAGGTGGGTTTAGGGTATCGAGAGTCAAATCTCTAGTAACAAAAGTAAAGATCTTTAATAATACAGAGAGTTCAAATGTAATTTAACACCGAACCATTAAATGACTTCTTATTTTTATTAATTTGTATTTTAAAAATGGACGTCCCATATCCTTCGTAAACTCAGGTAATGTAAAGACATTACACTTTAATCTTTAATTTTAAGTTTGATCTATGTAAAGTATTTACTTAAAGATTCTTCAGGTAATTACATACTGAAAAAGTATTTGAAGTAAAAAGTGTATCAGTAAAATTTATCTCCAATTTATAATACGGGGTTACAGAATACGTCACTTAATTTATCAAAGAAGAAAGTGAAGGTAAGGAAAGTGAAAAGTATTGAAAGTGAAAATAAGTAAGTAAAAAGAAAGTGAGAGAAATAATCTGTAAAGTATTATGAATTCTTTATGTAAGAAATTCCTTAAAAATACACAGAACAAAAGGAACAGCGAAAGAAATTTTGTGATTTAAGTCTAACGAGAATTGTTCAAAACTGGTTTAAAATTTAAGAGTTGACTAATATTGACAACTACTTTTAATTGTAGTCCTGTTTAACAACATAGATTATAAATAATCCAAAATAATAAGTAAGCATTCTTTTAAGATGGAGTGTCAAGGAATCCATCTTAAGGACAAAAATAAAAGAAGTAGGGTAAAAGTGTAGGGTAATCTTAAGGATTACACAATCAAAGGAATAAAACAAGGGAGAAATAATATAAGTCATCCATAAAACTGTTTAACTACTATATTCATCCTTCGGTCATAGTTTACTAGGACATCTTTTTTTTCCTTCCCACCTACCTACCTTACTACCTTTTTGTCTTTCTTTCTTTTCTTTTGTTTTTTATTTTCCACCTTTTCTTCTTTCTGAGTCAATATAGTTTTATAGGAGATATTAGTATACATTTTGATCAAGATAAAGAATAATAAACTCGTTTTTTTTAGGAAGGAGAACTTAAATAAAACTAATGGTAAATTCAAAGTCAAACTATAAGGTCAAACAAACTATAAGTAACAAACAAACTATACAATAACTTCTTAAAAATAAAAAAATTAAAAAAATAAAAAAATTACAAAGTTTTAATCAAATAATTAGTACTGTTTACGTGTGATTGTCAAATTTTATTATTATCCTTTCTCACTCACCTCCTAGATACCCTTAGGAGACCAAACGAGTTTAAAAACACGTTTTGTGATATTTTGACAGGATTTTAAAAATTTAGTAAAAAAAAAGGGTGGAGGGAGTTTAGTGTATAAGAATGGTCACGTAAGTATAACAGTGCCTATCATCCCAAAGAAGAAAAATTTCGGACTTATTATGAGGTAACACACATATATGGTGGAAAAGAAGCATGTAAGCAGCCAACCAACTGGACCTTCAGTAATACAATTCATTTAACAGTCAGTGTCCTGTTGATGACTTACAAAGGTGAATATACTCCGTAGATTTTATCAGTTTCAATATCTTCATCTGTTATCTCGCCACCAATAGTACCCTACCCTTATCCTCCTGTACTCCTCACGAAGTCACCTATTCAATATGGTTCACTCATTCAAAGTCTTTGGGCGACATGTTGTAACACGAATATCAATTGTTACTTTACAATATATGAATTTTAAAATAACTCCCATCTAGAGTACAATTGATAAGAATAACTTTTCTGTGTGTCTGTTTGTTATTTGTTGTTTCTCTGTTTCCTTTGACAACCCCTACTACTTATATTAATAATAGACCTGACACCACTAACATTGTACTCCCAAATGTATACAGTTTTGAGCGGTTAACATACGTATTTAATACACGTCAAAAACATATGGTCAATATAGAGTTATTTTGATCTTTTTTTAGTGAAAAAGAATCTGAGACTTTGTAGGTCAAGTCCGAACATTACTACATCCAGAACCTGACCTCCTAAAGTCTAAACAATAAAGTGAGTCAAAGAATCTTTATACAATTACGTCAAGACTGATCTCAACAATATTCGTTTTGTCCGTTAGGGAACAAATTGGTCGTAAATGATTAATGAAGGGTACCCGAAGAGTCCACAATGGTCACCATTTCTTAGACGTCCTCTACGTTCTCTATGTCTAACTTAGGGATCCAACCCTTCTAGAAGACCTCCTCCTTTACCGTTGGGTGAAATCATAAGAACGAACCTTTTAAGGTACCTGTCTCCTCAGATCCCCCGATGTCAGGTTTCCTAGTGGGTCTCAGTCTGTGTTGACTCGTGGGTGTACACACACAGGGGTACCCGAACCCCCATGTCCGTACCTAGTCTACGGGCCTTTATAATCCGTAAGTCTCTTTTTCCGTCAATCGTCTCTTGGACCCAATGAAGAGAATACGAAAGAACGTAACTGGAAACCATTTTCTAGATGGACCACTACCTGATCGACTCAATTCATTCCGTCACCTGGTTTTCGAAGATACTACGGAATAAGAAGGAACATGTCTCAAAGACTTGGAAAAGACGTGAGTCTGAGAATATTGAACTAAATACTTACTTAAATACTTATATATCGTTTCGGACTACCGAGTCACCCATTTTTTAGACGGACGTCACGTCTTCTGTGTCCTCTGTACACAAGTTAGGGACCCAGCCTTTCTGGTGGACCTCCTTCTTTTACCGTCGGCTGAGGTCATAAGAACGGTCTTTTAAGGGCACCTGTCTCCTCGGACCGTCCGATGTAAGGTTTCCCAACGTGTCTAATCCTGTACTGACTCGTTGATTCGTGTGTGTATCGTTTCGGATCTTAACGATACTAGTCTAGACTAGATCTATTATTAGGGACACTGGACAAAGGGTACTGCAAGAGTAGAGTGGTCCTGTCATCTCCATAAGAGTTGGTTCTAAGAATTTTTTGCTCTTAAACATATTACGAGGGAATATATTACTGGTAAAATATAAGGAAAAGTTTTACTCTTTATCGTTCTAGAATTCCAGTCGTTATTCCCTTGTGTTATTATAACTGATCAAGTCCCTCTCCAAACCCCTATTCTTGACCCTCATGTAAAATAGACTAGACTAATTTGTAAGAACCCCTCGTTCAGATAAAGTCTCGGATCCCTCAGTGATTTACACAAAAAAGTAACTCCATCCTTTTCTTATTTATTATAACTGTCTTGACAATTGTCTTTTTAGAAATATAAAAAGGATAACGAAAAGGAATTAATTATTATTCGAAGAGTTTGTTAGTAGGTCCAAAGTGACGTAGTATTAAACAACAGTAAAAGTATTGATAGTTTAATGAGAAAAAATTTTCATCCTCATCGACCTATTATGGGACTCTTCCTTTTAGACCTGAAAGATTGGAACGGAGACGGTGGGTGTGTTCACCTTTTGTAAACCAATAAAAGAGATGAAAAGGAAAGTCTGGAAGAATACACCAATGAAGTAGTGACTGGATTTAGAATTCATTAAAAATTTTCGTCTCAATGTAGCACTTCAAGAATAAACCCTTTTTCTTTTTTTTTTTGGTCAACAAAGTCACTAGTAACCAAAGGTTTATTTAAGTCCATTCTATATTTTAGGACCTTTTCTTACAGGAGCTATGTGTCATGTCTTTATAATTAAATAAGAAATTTTATAAGTAGGTCATAAATGACTAATATAAAATATATGATTTATTCCTGTTTGGAGTCGAAACATCTTATACTACGAGTAGATAAACCCAACGGAAAAATTCTAATTCCTACGTTTTTATACTGACGACATAATTCTATATTTGTAATTACACAACAAATTTTATTTTCCCTACCCCACTGTGAAACGGAAACATTCACATCTCAGTCATCGAAAGTCATATAAGTGTTTCAAAACATAGGTGATTATATTAGTAAATTACAATCAAGTTGTTTATTATTATATAGTTAATTATAATAGTTAAAGTCTTATAAAAGTAGTAGTGGGAGGTTTCAGGGTATCATTAAGAAATAGGAGGGTTTGGGGTCAGGGACCGTTGGTGAAAAGATGAAAAACAGAGATAGCAAGACGAATAAGATTTGTAAACTATATTTATCTTGGTATATTAACATCGGAAAACACAAACCTAAGTAAGTAAATCGTATACTAAAGTTTCAAGTATGTAAAAGATCCTAACACATTCTTGAAACAAGAAAAATACCGGTTGATTATTAGTGTTAATTGACACCTTTTAAGACTTTCTCTACCCTTATGGTCTGGTGGACTGGACGGAGAACTCTTTGGATATACGTCCAGTCCTTCGTTGTCAATCTTGACCTGTACCTTGTTGTCTGACCAAGGTTTATCCTTTTCCTCATGTAGTTCCGATATATAACAGTGGGACGAATAAATTGAAGATACGTCTCATGTAGTACTCTTTGCGACCCGACCTTCTTCGTGTTTGACCTTAGTTCTGACGGCCCTCTTTATAGTTATTGGAAGCTATACCTCTACTGTGGTGGGAATACCGTCTTTTACTTCTTCTTGATTTCTCGGAGAACTACTTTCACTTTCTCCTCTCACTTTTGCAACTGAATTTCGAGTTGTAAGTCTTTTGAATTCTAGTTCCGTAGACCAGGGTAGTGAAGTACCCTTTATCTACCCCTTTGTCACCTTGGTCACTGTCTGAAATAAAAGAACCCGAGGTTTTAGTGGTGTCTACCACTAACGTCACTACTTTAAATTTCTGCGAGTGAGGATCCTTCTTTTCAATACTGGTTGGATCTGTCGTATAATTTTTCGTCTCTGTAATGAAACGGTTGTTTTAAAGTAAAGCAGTTTCGATACTAAAAAGGTCATCAGTTCATACCTACACTCTCAACCTGATATTACTTTCGACTCACGGCTTCTTAACTACGAAAACTTGACACCACAACCTCTTCTGAGAACTCTCAGGGAACCCGACGTTCCTCTAGGTTGGTCAGGTAGGACTTCCTTTAGTAGGGACTTATACGTGACCTTCCTGACTGCAACTTCGACTTAGAGGAAATGAAACCGGTGGACTACGTTTCTTGACTCAGTAAACTTTTCTGGGACTACGACCTTTTCTAACTTCCACCCTCCTCTTCCCCTGCTGTCTCATACTCTACCAACCTACCGTAGTTGTCGAGTTACCTGTACTCAAACTCACTTGAGACTCTCAACCACTACTTGTCCGTCCGGACCGTACGACGTCAGGCACCCCAGCGTCGCTCCACCTGTGTTGACTCGCTGACTTGACTGACTTGTCTTCCCAATCCTTACAACTCGGTGAAAAGTGCACAATGAACTGGTAAACCTAAAAAACCTCTTTTCTAACAAGTGTAGAAATAAAAAATTTAACCGAAGAAATAAGAAAATAGGAACTCAACAACTCAAGAAATATATAAGAACTATATATATACTACAAAGAGGGTAAGACACCTAACAGAGACGAACGAGAGAGTTATCATAGGAAACTTTGTGTTGTCGAAAATTAAAACTATTACAGGTTAAATACAAAAAGGAAAGTAATAAATAAAAAACCACAGTATATATTCTTTGTAATCAGATTGGTTACCAGTGTTTTTAAATCAGGATAAAATAAGATTCTCATAATACCAAAATAGAGCATGTACATCTAAATACTAGGTAAAGTCCAATTAAAAACATAATTTACATTCCATCACCAGGTACAAGTAAGAAACCATACAACTACAGGGTAAAATGGCAGTGACAAATAACTCTTTCGATAAGAAAGGTGTGATTTTACAGAAAGTGAGGACCCCTTTCAGTCAACTAATATGACACTCCTAAGTAACTAACTCTAGAAAAAATAAGAAATTATGTCTATAAATGTCGATATATAAAAGGAGACTCGTAAATAAATCGATGTATGGAATTAAACTCAATTCAACATAATAATAATAAAAAGAGTTTCATAAAAAGATCTGAGAGGAGTAGTGATTAATAATCTCTTCACGTTTAGTTTGGACATCACTCCATGGTGGAGTGTGGTCAGTCTTACCGGTAACAATTTTTCAGATGTTTATTGTTTACAACCTCTCACATACCGTTTTTCTCTTGAAGGACGCCACAACCACACTTACATTTAACCACGTTTGTGATACCCTTTTTTATCATACCTCAAAAGAGCTTTGATTTTTATCCTAACAGTATACGTCGGTAGGGTGAGAGCCCTTATATAGGAGTCTTTTGTAAATTTTTATGTGAACGTGAAGTCATAAATATCGTCGTGATAAATGTTATCGGTTTTGTACCTTTGTTGGATTTACAGGTAGTCGTCTACTTACTTATTTCTTCTACACCACACATATGTGGTGTGTGTGTATGTATACATGTCACCTTATGATGAGTCGGTATTTTTACTTACTTTATTACGGTAGACGTCGTTGACCCTACCTGGATCTCTTTAATAGTATGTTTCACCTCATTCAGTCTTTTTCTTTGTGTTTATAATATAGTGAATACATATTTTAGACTTTATACCGTGTTTACTTGAATAAATACTTTGTCTGAGTTTGAGTGTCTGTGTCTTTTGTTTGAATACCAATGGTTTCACCCTTGCTCCATCTCCTCTTTATCCTCAAACCCTAATCGTCTATGTTTGAGGATGTATATTTTATTTGTTATTCCAAGATGACATATCGTGTTCCTTGACATTAGTTATAGGATACTTTTTGGTATTACCTTTTATTTATTTCGCAAAAGATTTAAGAGAACACTATAGAAAAACTAGTAACAAATAATTTCATACATAACAAATTAAGACGAATAAACACTCAAAGGGTATAAAGAAAACCATTAAGATCAAAGTAAGGTAGCACCAACCTCTTGTATGAACCAGTATTAAAGTCAAGGAATTTTAACAAATTGGATTAAAATACTGGATTATCTACCAGACGGGACATGTCACAAGACACATATGACCTCTTCTTACAAATAAGAAAAGAACAACTGACCCACAGATAATCCAGATCAACCACAAGTCATCATCAAGGAACGAATAGAAGACAAATCAAAAAGATGTGTAAAATAACTTTCAAACTATAACTTCAGAGGTTATAATCATAATTTAACTGAAAAAAAAGTAAGTTAAGACAGTGACACACGAAGTACATAAAACCCTGAGACAACCATTCACGTACATAAAATTTTTCCATAATACGGAAAAATTACATAACTAATAAAATAGTAAAGTTAAACAGTAAGAAACGGAAATAAGATCATTGTTAAAAATAGATTTTCATATGAAGCAAAGTACAATCATACCAGTGAGAGTGAGAAAACTCATAACAAATGTTATGGTAGAATAATTAAAATGGGATAAACACAGAAACTTAGACTTCATACAAATAAGACCTATCGTATATCATTCGAATACAAAAAAAAAAAAAATTTAAGGGTTGTCATATACGTCCAAGGAAAAAGAGGTATAGGATCGGTTATAAACAATAAACATATATATACAAAAAACGACTATTGGTGAGACTGTCCATACTTCACTATAAAATAACACAAATACACGTAAAGAGATTATTCATCTCTGTACCTCGTAGAAAAGTACACTGACATACAGTAGAAACCTTTTTACAGATACATCCAGAAGACGGGTAAAAGACTAACCCAAGTAAAAAACTATGACTCAACATACACACACAACATACTCGATTAAATATATAAACTCTATAATTGGGGGAAAGTTAGTAGTAAATGTTTATAAAAGAGGACAAGACATCCAACAGAAAAGTAAAAGAGTCACCAAGGGAAAAGGTATGGTTTCGAAATTTTACATTAATCCGGGGTAAAAAAATTTTAAAAATGAGAATAAAGAAAACGGAATTCCCTATCTTATTTTTTTATAATGATACAAAATACAGTTTCTTACAAGACGGAAACAAAAGAAGACTCAAAATACCACAGTACAGAATGTAAATCCAGAAATTAAGTAAAACTCAAATAAAAACATGTACCACACTCCTTTACAGAATTAGAGTAAGAAAACGTATATGGACAGGTCAAAAGGTTTGTGGTGAATAACTTCTCTGACAGAAAAGAAGTAACATATAAGAACGGAGGAAACAGTATCTAATTAATTGGTATCCATACACCCAAATAAAAACCCGAAAGATCAGATAAGGTAGTCAAATACATAGTCATGGTACGACAAAACTAATGACATCGAAACATCATATCAGACTCTAGACCCGTCCACTATTCGAGGTCGAAACAACAAAAAAAGAGTTCTGACGAAATAGTTGAGTCCTAGACACCACCAAGGTATATGTAAAATCCAAATAAACAAGATGAAGATACTTTTTCCAGTACCCTTTCTACAGTACGTAATTATACATCTAACGAAACCCATCATACCGTTAAAATTGTTATAAGAAGGTTACCTTCTTACACTCTATCAAAAGGTAAAAAACATAGTAGAAGTCAAAGGAAGTAGTCATAAAATATGAAAATTCTCGTATCCAGGATGTTGATGAACCAATACAAATAAGGATCTATAAAATAAGAAAAACTACACTAAAAAAAAACTAAAAAAAACTACACTAAAATTTGATCTAATAAAAAATGAAAGAAAAACTAACAAGTAATAATCTTATATCTTTTCATCGTGTAAAGACATATAATTAGAATATAAAAGTTGAAACGACTTAAGTAAATCATCGATATTATCGGAAACCCACCTCTGAAATTCCAAAAGAGATATTTCATAGTACAGTAGACGTTTATCTCTGTCAAAATAAAGAAGGCAAGGTTGAATATACAGAAAATAAAGAAAAGGGACATACTAACGACACAGATCCTAAAAGTCATGACACAAGTTATCTTCACCACTCTCACCCGTAAGAACAGAACAAGGGTACAAATTCCTTCCGAGATTTAAAAAGTCACAACTCACACTACATCCAGGTACGGTAAAATTAAAATTTCAGTATGTCTTCGAAACGAAGTATGAAGGACGGAGAAATATGATTGTTAAATGTATAAGTATGTCATATTCAGTTAGTTTTGTCAAACTATTCGTAATAGAAAATTTGGTCTAACTCCCTTGTTTCTCAATATTTTATATGTAAATTGGAATAAAATGTAAATAGATAAATAATTGAAGATGACCACGAGAAGTAAAATGTACATCTAAACTCAATGACAGATCACAGAAAAGTAAAGTAGGACTTTCTGAAGGAAACTATAAAGAATATCTCGTTCAAACGATTACTGTCTAAGAGAGTGAAAAATAAATAAACCATCATCCAGTGACTGAGCTACCTGCACTCAGACTCACTTGAGACCCCCAACCACTATCTGTCCCTCCGGACCACACGACGCTAAGTACCCCAGTGTTTCTCAGTCTGTGCTGACTCGCTGACTTGACTTAAATGACTTGACTCCAGGAAACACCCGAAAGGTCCACCGAGTCACCCATTTCTTAGGAGGACGTTACGTCTTCTACACCCAAGTTAGGGACCTAACCCTTCTAGGGGGGTTCCTCCCACATCGTTGGGTCAGGTCATAAGACCGGACCTCTTAGGTACCTGTTTCCTCGGACCGCTCGATGTCAGGTATCCCAGTGTTTCTTAGTCTATGTTGACTTCGGTGAATCGTACATGTCAAGGAAACATAATCGTATTATAACGTCTAGTTCACAAAATCGCAAAATTACCAGGTTGTCCGGTAAATAAACTGTTACAAAAACCTCTTTAGAATCTTGAGTTCATTGTTGGGTAAATTTCTTTGATTAATGTTTCAAAAATTTTTAGTCAAAATACCGGATGTTATTTAACATAGGTAAATTTCATTTCTTAAGTCACTCAAACTAACTACTTATGTAGAAATTTTTGTAGGGGGCTTAGTGATTATAAAGGAAAAATATCTACTCATCGTAAGGTGACACCCGAAAGGACCACCGAGTCTACCATTTCTTAGACGGGCGTTACGTCCTCTGAGTTCAAACCGGGGTCCCAAGTGTATAAAAAAATTCATTAATAAAATTAATCTCCTATTAATGAAATGTTATAACACTACCAAAAACGATATGTAGTTGTACTTAGTCGGTACCCACGTGTACACAGGACGGTAGGACTTGGGAGGTCGGTAGAGGGAGGGGTGAGGTAAGCAGATCCAACAGGGTCTCGTGGCCGAAACTCACGGGACGAAGTACATAACTTGAACGTGACCAGTAGACAAAATGTATACCATTATATGCACAAAGTCACGATAAGAGAGTTTAGTAGGGTGGGAGTGGCAGAGGGTGTCTCAGGTTTTTCAGACAAGAAATGTAGACACAGATAAAACGGTGGAACGTATATCCTAACAGTAATGGTAGAAAACTTTAAGGTATATGTATACAATATATGGTATGTCAGAAGTTTGAACGATTTAAATAAACAATCAAGATCACGAACAAAATATCTAATAAATTATAAAAGATGTATTTGTTAATACAAGGAACCTTTATCCGTACCGTCAGGAAGTAAAGGTCACAAATAAATATAAGTAAAGTAAAATAACGGGATAACGTTATCGACCCGGAGGTCAAGTCACAATTACGTTCAAATATCTCCTCTTGTGGTAGGAACAGAAAAAGACCTGATATCTCTTTCTCGACTTATAAAATGGTAATATATATTGTAACCATCCCGAAGGGTCCACCGTGATCACCATTTCTTAGACGAACGGTTACGTCCACTGAATTCTCTACGTCAAAGACAGGGATCTAACCCTTCTACGGGACCTCCTCCCGTGTCGTTGGGTGAGGTCATAAAAATGGACCTCTTAAGGTACCTGTCTCCTCAGACCGCTCGACGTCGGGTCACCTACCGTTTCTCAACCTGTACTGACTCGCTGAATTTTTCGTGTGTGTATTGTGACCAATATCTAAAAAAGTAGTCAAGTCAAGTCAGTGAGTCAGCACAGACTGAGAAACACTGGGGTACTTAGCGTCGTGCGGTCCGGAGGGACAAGTAGGGATTGAGGGTCTCAAATGAGTTTGAGTACAGGTAACTCAGCCACTACGGTAGGTTACCGGAGTAGGAGACAGTAGGGGAAGAGGAGGTCGGAAGTCAGAAAGGGTCGTAGTCCCAGAAAAGTTTACTCAGTCGATAAGCGTAGTTAACCAGTTTCATAACCTCAAAGTCGAAGTTGTAACCAGGAAGGTCACGTATAAGTCCCGACTAAAGGAAATACTACCTGACCAACCGAGGTACGTCAGGTTCGTTTAGAGTTCTCAGAAGAGGTTGTGGTGTCAAGTTTTCGTAGTCAAGAAACCGTGAGTCGAAAGAAATATCAGGTTGAGAGTGTAGGTATGTACTGATGACCTTTTTAGTACTAAAACTGATCTACCTGGAAACAACCGTTTCATTACAGAGACGAAAAATTACACGATAGATCCAACCAGTATTGAAAAGAGGGTTTCTCATTCGTAGAAAATTAAAGTACCGACGTCAGTGGTAGACGTCACTAAAACCTCGGGGGTTTTTATTTCAGACTGTGATAAAGGTGATAAATGGGTAGATAATCGGCACTTCACTACCCTCGACTACGGTACTAGAATCAAAAGACTTACAACTCGAAATTTGGTTGCAAAAGTGAGAGGAGAAAGTGAAAGTAGTTCTCCGAGAAATCGAGGAGAAGTGAAAGACGGTATTCCCACCATAGTAGACGTATAGACTCCAATAACTATAAAGAGGACCGTTAGAATCATCATAAAATTATATGTACGGATATATTTATATAAAGCGTTAAAGAAACAGTCCAAGACCATAATCCTAATAAGACCGGACGATTTTATTTTGATCAACCCTTCATTTATAAAAGAAGGTCTACTTAAAAATGTTTCAACGAAAATCAATTTACAAAAAGTACATTTACTAATATATAGTTACCTTAGAAATAATTTACCCTTGTCGTCCCGTTTATATTAATTAACAGTAGTATGGGTAGAGTCTCTCCAGACTTCGAAACATCTATCTATTTGTGGAAACCAGGTAGATCAGTTCCAATACCAAAAAGGTCATCAGTTCATACCTACACTCTCAACCTGATATTTCTTTCAACTCACGACTTCTTAACTACGAAAACTTGACACCACAACCTCTTCTGAGAACTCTCAGGGAACCTGACGTTCCTCTAGGTTGGTCAGGTAGGATTTCCTCTAGTCAGGACCCACAAGTAACCTTGCTGACTACGACTTCGACTTTGAGGTTATGAAACCGGTGGATAACACTTCTCGACTGAGTAAACTTTTCTGGGACTACGACCCTTTCTAACTCCCGGTCTCCTCTTCCCTTTCTGTCTCCTACTCTACCAACCTATCGTAGTGACTAAGTTACCTGTACCCAAACCCATCTAAGGTCGTCAACCACTACCTGTCCCTCCGGACCTCACGACACTAAGTACTCCAGAGTTTCTCAGCCTGTGTTGACTCGCTGACTTGACTTGTGGAAACCTACTTCAAGTCGTTTCTAAGTAAAGAGACAAGGAAGTAAAAGAAGAAAACAGGAGGTGTAAGGGAGACGGAGATTGAGAAGGTGAATGATTTATATATATCCTATTTTGTAAATGACTCTTTACAAAATAAATTCGTTCACTTCGACAAGTTATACATCGGAATACACAAGTGCTATACAATCAAAGATGGGAGTTGGAGTCTCTCGAAATACACCTTCAGAAGTTTAGTATTTGTGATGAGAAGACACATCTTCCACCACGAATAATTTACACGTTTAAATATACAGAAGATGAGACTGGACCGGATGTTCTCTGGACCCAAACTAGTGACCCAACCCTTCTAGAGGACCTCTTCCCTTTCCGAGGGGTGAGGTAATAAGACCGGACCTCTTAAGGTACCTGATATATCAGATACCCCAGTGTCAACCTGTGTTGACTCGTTGAAAGTAAAAGTGAAAGAAAAGTACGACTGGACTCAGAGTCCAGGTCACCTTTCAGGAATACAGTGAACGGGTGTCAAATAGGGTTTCCTACCTTTTTATTATCTGTAGTGTTACGATTAGAAGTCATTCACCGTACAAAGAGTACCTCTCTTAGTGTAAAAAAAACACAAAACCTCCCCTATCTCAAATATTATTATGGTCATTATCGTCGATTATGAATAAATCAAAAACAAAACAAAGACTGTAACCACATATGATTAAAATTGGATTATCATTGGGACAATTCATTATAATAGAGGTAAAAGACTTTTCTTTTGTCTTCATTTCTCTTCAATCTATTTTTGAGTAGACTAAGTGTGTCACTATTCACTACTTTAAAAAATCCGTTGTTGAACAAGAATTCCCTTGTCATTCCGAAAGACTGAAGTGTATTTATGTCATTGAAACTCTTATCAATATTTTAGGCCCACGATAGCAGAATGAAAAAGAAGTATTCGAGTAGTGGTTGAAAATCATAATAAAACCAAAGTTCTCTCTGAGTCAAGTTTGATTACAGTCGTCATATCATTTAACTAATCCTTTACCCCTTTTACGAATCTTTCAGACAGTGTCTTCGTTGTTTTCCCTTTGTCTTTGTTTTTGTTGATCCTCCTAGTATCACAGTCCCCGTCCACGAATCCACAAATCCCAATGGTTTAATAAAGAAGAGAGAAAAAGGAAGATGGGAAACATAAAGTAAAGAGGTGAACAGTTAATACGTAAAATAACACCTTAAATTATAGGAGAGAACATTTGTCTGTAAGAAGAGAACACTGGTCCCGTCACGACGGTACATTATCGGGTTCTCCACTTCCTAAGTGAAACATTTCTAGTGTCTCACCAACCGACCTAAGTGAAGGAACTTCAGGCAAACACCTGACTTCGGGAGTCAAAGAGTAACAGAAAGACTTTCTACGACAGTAAAGGAACGGTACACCCAGGACGGTGCACACCGAATGAGTAGTTTCGGTCTTTACCTCTCTTAGTTATCTCTAAAAAGATTGTGTTACCTTCAATAGAATGGATTTCATTAGTACCTTCACTGTAGGTATCACTGTAGGTAAACCGTATCAGATTACCAGTCTTCGTGTAGCGTCAAAGTTCCCCTCCCTTGCTATTTCCCTGTAATTATGGTCCTTACCCCTATTAATGGTAGTAAACCCATTGGTTTTGACTGGAACCCCTATTCCCCTTAGTATTACATACTAGTGAGTTCGTATCCAGTCATTAGGAAGGAGATCCAGGTGTCCCCGTCGTACACAATTGTGTCTTTCTCTTCCTTTCTTTTAAAAGACACCTCTTTTTTTATAATCGAGAATAATCTACATTATAATCTAGAATAATCTAGATTTTTATAATCTAGAGGTTTTAATCTAGAATAGATAAAAAAGTTTTGATCAAAATGAGTATAGTAAAAATTTGGTAATAAAATTTAAGTATACTCTTTAATAAACTTCTTGAAAGCAGAACTAGGAGTTAAATACTCACAAAATCAATCATTCCGTATAGTACTTAGACTGAACTTTACCACCTCAACTAGTTTTCTATAACCCACAATGACACATAGACATTAATATCTCTTACCGACAGGGATCTGGTTCTTAAACAAACGTTTTGTCTATGAACCGTTAATTCCGTAGTATTTCATATTATTATTTAGAAACAAAGATGAAATTTAAAAATTTGTTGTAAACCCCTAGACAACATAGGAACTATAACACGATCCTCGAAAGGACACAATATCGAGGAAATGTAGAATATCGTCAAGAAATAATAATAATAATAATAGTAATAAATTTACCTTACTGACGATAAAATATTATCCTCCATACTAACTTCGTGGTACCTAGATAATAATCGGTCGTTTTCTTCTGAATCTTCACAGTCCCCTCATACATTAAAGGAGCCAAAGTATTGTTTTTAAACTTCACTACCTGGTCACAAAATGACGGGAGTCTACCTGGTCACAATGTCGAATCAAAATTAATCTTTCATTTTATGAAGGAGTTCCGAACTCCCGTACGGCTGGGTTTTCTACGTTTCTCTTCTCTCTGGGGACCGGGAAACCGAGAAGAAAAATACAAAAAAGGAGGAGGGGGACCCGGACGGGATACATTTAGCCCGATCGGTCCTCACGACAGACAAGATGGACTCCAGGAGAGACTCCAGGAGTCTGGAAGGAAACAAGATAAAAGTACCCGAAAAGGGGAGGAACAGAAAATCGGTGGCGGTAAGACCTGAGGAAAAAGGATAAGATTGATGGATTGTCTTCCTTGACATCTTTATGTCACCCCCTGGATTTGTTGAAATACAGAGTCTTCCTAACTAGTTACCATATTATACACCTATTTCTCGAGAACATTAGAAGTCTGTTTTACGAAGTTATCACAATCATTATATCTCCAGTAATCACTGAAATCACTCCGTTCCTTCAGTCCTTTCATTCCCTATTCTTTACATGACTCTTCATTCACTACTTTTCGACCTGAACTCACGTACCAAAAGTCCTTCAACTCGACATTTACCTTCTTTCGTCTGTTCGGTATTAATAACTCCCTTCTCTTAAAACCATAAAACAAGGGTAATAACAAACAAACTATTCACACTACTAAAAGTCCAAACTCTTCCAACCAATTAAATTTACGACTAACCTTCTTAGTCTATTCTTCGTTCTCCATTTTCTATGTCCTTTCCTTTATAGAAATCAAAGACTCTTTTCCCACCCTACTTTAAGTCTTGTGTCCACCTTGTGAAACTCTGTGTTTTAAGAATTTAAAACTCCAGTTCCGAACTGGGTCCAAATTAGTGTTTCTCGTATTTAGTGAAACTCTCATAATGTTTATACAAGTGTGAAAGGGGAGTGAAAGGAATACCGGTCCAAAAACAAAAACAAAAACAAAAACAAAAAGGACTCGATCAAGTAGATAATAAGGGAGAAAATTTACTTGGTTTTTCATTTTACTTTATACTTATTTACTACCCCTTTTACCACAAAAACCACTCAATTGTCAAGACGAACTTATCTCTGATCTATAATTCCCTTCTTTAAGTTTCTCCACTATTAACGAACTACTTGTCAAGGTACATTAAAGATCAAAATTTCAAAAACAAGATCCGTCTTTTATTATACTCGTCATCCTTCGTTCTCTGTTCAGTACTCCAGTATTACTCTAATAGAACTTTCGAACCTAATAAAGTTGGTCAAGATTTGTAGTGGTCTAAAGGGACAGTTTTGCATAGTAACAAATAAGTAAGTCAACACAGGTTGAGAAAACGTTGAGGTACCTGACATCGGACAGTCCGAGGAGACAGGTACCCTAAGAGGTCCGTTCTTATGACTTCACCCATCGATAAGGGAAGACGTCCCTTAGAAGACTGGGTCCCTTATGTAGAGGAAGTAACCTCCCACTCAAGATGATGACTTGGTGAAACCTTCGGATCTTGTAACACGTCCACTACAATTTAACAATGGTCTTTTTCTCGAAGGTAACAGTCACTACTGAGTGGGTGAAGGTCCGTATATGTTCTGTCTCTTCAGGGGACGAAAACTAATCATGAACTCACAACAAATATAACAATAATTTCCTGTATATATTGTAAAATTCACGTGATCTTGACAGAAGTATCACCAAACACTGTGGACATTGAATAGAACACTAGAGTCGTTCGGTGTGTTAACGAGACTTGAAATCTAAGGAAATCTGATTTTATTATTTATATATGTCACTTGAGATTCCGAGGGAACTGGAATATTTTAAAGTACAAAAATTCAATTAATTTAGAAAGGCATCCTTTTCACTGTGTGGATTTTCTGAGTTACTTCTTTAGGACGACGAATCCTCCTAAGGGACCTTACCAGCCCCGTCTCCCTCCACCCGTTGTTACTCTTCTGACCCGGAACAGTCGAGATGGTTTTGATCACTTTCCGACGACGGCACTCGGTACATGATGTGACCCTAAACACTGGAGGCCTCCTCTCCTAAAGGTAGACCCTGGTCTCTGGTCCGAACTGGTGAACCTTGAAAAACACATTACCTCAAAATAATCTCATATTTTCTCTGTCTCTTTCACAGACCGTATCTGTAGTCTTCCCCAGTCTTTCTTGCGGAGGAACGATCAAAAATCGTTCCGTAAAATCCAGACAATCGTTCGAAGATTAGTCATTCTCTTTGTGTAGTTCCGACTGTCTTAAAGTGGTCCTGGGAGAGGGTGTTATACGTAAAAACTCTGTCCTACTGTACTTCACACAGTAGGGGACGGTATTTTGTTAACTGTACTTATGACCAAACAACTCAGTAATAGTCGGGTTCCAAACTCTTTTCTTTTTTAAATCAGAAATCCGTCTTGGTAAAACTTCTTTCCGTCTAGGGATTCGTTTACGTATCAAAGTAATTGTCTCGAATTCTTTTTGTAAAGGCATTCTTTTTACGTAACCAATGGAGTTCCAAACTTTTTCCGAGTCCGTCTTGTTCCACAGTAGTTGTGTCTTAATTCTCTTCGGAGAAAATTAAAACACATCTCTTCCCTCCCTTTTTTTATAGACGGTGAACGTCAAATAAAGGAAGACGGTAAACCTCTGAAGACCGGAAGGATGGACAACGTAGAGTAATCGTCCTTCTCAAACAGAGGGTCTGTGAGGTACTTATGTAGGTCTCAAGTCTTGACTCTATTTGGTTTCTCTCCTTGTGATTATCCGGTGGTTTAATCTCTGGTTTTTCGACTGAGTCTTTCGTTTCCGCACTCCTCGTCTCCCTCCTTTCTCAGGTCTCGTTATCAATCCCTCTTGTTCTGTCATCGCTCATCTAACGCCTGTTGTAGACCTTATTTTCAGAGTGGAAACGACACAAAACACATATAACTCCGTAGTGTAAATTTCCCTAACGGTACAAATTCACCGTCTGGGAACATTTCAAGTCTAATACCTGATAAGTTCTCGCACTGCAAATTATTGGTTTTCTTTTACGATATTACATGGTCAAGTCTTAGAAAAATCTCCATTTACCGTCTTTTTTTATGGTCAAGGTTGACTGAAATTTCACTTTCATAACCGAATTCCTTGATCTTCGACTCCTAATTCTGATCAAAGTCTGTTGGGCATTCAATTTCCGGAAATTTTTTACAGTAACACCCAGAAAAATCAGGAACAGTGGAAGGAGTCAGACTGTCAACGTGTTCTTTACTCATTAAGGATGTTCCTTTAGTCGACGGACAATTACGTTCCCCCTTTACCTCCATTTTGTTTCCATTTTGGTGGTCATAAAGGATGTACCACTGTTTACAGTCTCAGATGAGGGGAGAGTGTAGACGAATCCCACGAATCGTACAGAGTCTGAACGGAAGGAGAAATGGAGTTGAGTCTCTTCCTTTACCGTTGGGTGAGGTCATAAGAACGGATCTCTTAGGACGCCTGTCTCCTCGGACCACCCGACGATAGGTATCCGAGCGTGTCTCAGTCTGTGTTAACTTCGCTGAATCGTTCGTACGTACGTAACCTCTTCCTTTACCGCTGGGTGAAATCATAAGAACGGACCTCTTAGGCTCCCTGTCTTTTCCGACCACCCGACGGCAGATGCCCCAGTGTGTCTCACCCTGTACTGACATCGCTGAATCGTCATCGTCGTCATCGTCGTCGTCAACAATGGAGTTGATTACAGGTCGACACGACAGACCTGGGTTCATATCTCCTACCATATGGGTGTCTCACCGGTCTACCAATCCTCACGTCCCAGAACTTCGTGACTATGCCACGACGAACACACGAGTCATAAAGTCCCGTCAACAACCGAACCGGATACATTGTGTTGTAAACCCAAAAGGTCCACCACGATCACCATTGCGTGGACGGTTACGTCTTCTGTATTCTCTACACCCAAACTAGGGACACAACCCTTCTGGAGGACCTCCTCCCGTTCCATTGGGTGAAGTCATAAGAACCGACCTCTTAGTGTACCTGTCTCCTCGGACCACCCGAAGTCAGGTATCCCAGTGTCTTTCAACCTGTACTGACTTCTCTTTTTTTTTTCAGTCAAAAGTAAGGTTAGGGTTTCTTTCCGTTACACTTTGTTACGAGTTTGATGGCGTGTCAACGTTGAGTAGTTTGTACGATCATTTCATTACGAATTTTAAGAGGTTCGGTCCGAAGTTCAGATGTACTTGACACTTGAAGGTCTACAAGTTCGACCAAAATCTTTTCCGTCTCCTTGGTCTCTAGTTTAACGGTTGTAGACGATCTAGTAGTTTTTACGTTGTCTCAATGTCTTTTTGTAGATAAAGACGAAATAACTGATACGGTTTCGGAAACTGACACACCTAGTGTTAGTTGACACCTTTTAAGACTTTCTCTACCCTTATGGTCTGGTGGACTGGACGGAGAACTCTTTAGACATACGTCCAGTCCTTCGTTGTCAATCTTGACCTGTACCTTGTTGTCTGACCAAGGTTTATCCTTTTCCTCATGCAGTTCCGACATATAAGAGTGGGACGAATAAATTGAATATACCTCTCACACAGTACACTTTACGGCCCGACCTACTTGGTGTTCGACTGTAGTTCTAACGGCCCTCTTATAGTTATTGGAGTTTATACGTCTACTGTGGTGGGAATACTGTCTTTCACTTCTTGATTTCTCGGAGAATTACTTTCACTTTCTGCTCTCACTTTTTCAACCGAATTTCGAGTTGTAAGTCTTTTACTTCTAGTACCGTAGACCAGACTAGTGAAGTACCCTTCATCTACCCCTTTATCACCTTTGTCACAGTCTGAAATAGTAAAATCCGAGATTTTAGTGACGTCTACCACTAACGTCGGTACTTTAATTTTCTACGAATGAGGAACCTTCCTTTCAATACTGATTGGACCTATCGTATAAGTTTTCGTCTCTGTAATGAAACGGTTGTTTCCAGGCAGATCAGTTCCGATCCCAAAAAGGACACCAGTACATACCTACACTCTCAACCTGACACTTCTTTCGACTCACGGTTTCTTAACTACGAAAACTTGACACCACAACCTCTTCTGAGTACTCTCAGGGAACCTGACGTTCCTCTAGGTTGGTCAGGTAGGATTTCCTTGAGTCAGGACTTATAAGTAATTTCCCTGACTATGACTTCGACTTTGAGGTTATGAAACCGGTGGACTACACTTCTTGACTGAGTAACCCTTTTTTGGGACTACGACCCTTTCTAACTTACACCCTCCTCTTTCCCTACTGTCTCCCACTCTACCAACCTACCGTAGTGACTGAGTTACCTGTACTCAAAATCATTTGAGACCCTCAACTACTACTTGTCCCTCCGGACAGTAACGACGTCAGGTACCCCAGTGTTTCTCAGCCTATATTGACTCTCGGACTTGACTTGACTTTGTTTACTCATGCATACGTGTGGTGTCTCAACCTCAGTCAAAAGAAGTGGTGAGAGTACTACTAGTAAAGAAGCCAAGAAGACTGGAAGAAGACCAAGGACTTAGACCTTGAAACCCTGGGCCACAGTAAACACCGTCGTAACAGTCCCTAGTCGAGGTGTAAAGACTTGGAGTTCTAAATAGTAATTAACAGTGTGGGAGGAGGATCAGACAGAGGTACCTTCAGAAAAAGTTTGCCTTTGAAGTTTAGTGTTGACGGGGGTACGGTGGTCTCTCTCTTGGTTAGAACTTTAAGAAAGGTGGGTTATAAGAAAAAAAGTTTCCCTTTGATGTAATAAGATCTGTTCACTTTCCTAAGTTTTCAGTTATCTTTAAATTCCAGTTCGTCCTTAAGACAAGGTATACGGGTCGACTTTTATTATTTAAGATCCGATTACTAACCCCTAACTCCATTACAATACATTGTATACATACCGGTAAAAAAGGAATCGTCAAAAGTCACATGATCTCTTTCAAGTCTCTCATTTAGAACTATTAATTTTGTTAAGTAAACTTACAATCTACACTTAAACCTCTATCACCATCTCAACAAAACACCAAAAATTTATTTTATAAATGTTCCGTGACCAAGACAAGAAAAATAATTTTTGTCGGTCACCCTTAAACGACATACTGTGTCCCTGGAGTTTGGACCACAAGACACTGTTGGATCTCCCCACCCCACCCGACCCGCCACCCTCCCTCCAAGTTCCCCCTCCCCTGTACACATGGGGATACCGACTCAGTACGATTACATAATGGCTTTGGTAGTATTATAACATTTCATTAATAGGAGGTTAATTTTTAATTTAAATTTTTTATTTCAGTTGATTTTAATGTGTCTGTTTTATGAAATTTTTATTGTTATGTATACTTTAACTACTATTTTATAACACTTTTATCTGACTCAAGGAATTGATTGGGTATCTTTTGTAAATTAGGTAATTCCTTGACTACTAAGACAACGTCTTCATGTTTCGTCTTAAATTCGGAAGAAACGAAGAGGTAGGTAACCTCTAAAATTTCTATTTTAAGACACGACCTTTGGAAAAGACTGAATACCATATTTATCGACTAGTCAATTAAAAATGTGTCAGTACTTTCTTGTTCACGGATTTTCCGTCCCTTTCACTAGTCACCTCCACTATAATAAACGATGTACCCTACCTATCGAATATAAGACGAGGAATAAGGGAAGGGAAGGTTTAGTATAAAATAACTGGAAGTGAACAGGACAGGGGTTCAAGTGTGAGAAGAGTAAACCATCGAGTCTGCCATTTGTTAGGTGGACGTTAAGTCCTCTGGGACCAAACTAGGGACCCAGCCCTTCCAGGGGATCTCTTCCTTTACCGTTGGGTGAGGTCATAAGACAGTGTTTCTCAACCTGTACTGACTCGTTGACTGTGAACTTGAAAGTCAAGGAATCCCGATCGTCCCTTCTAGTCGACCTCCTTCATTTCCTCAACTCGATTATCTTCTCTCTTTATGGCATATGTCTCTCAGATGTATGTTGAAAGTCAAACCCCGTTCTTCTTACACTTTAACGTATACGGTGAGGTTACAGGGTGTGTAGGTGATGGGACTTTTATTGAAAAAGAAAAAAATTCTCGTTTCTTTTTCATACTTCCACTCCTTTTATTATAAAAATTCACGAAAGATATATAAACCGGAATTGATCTTATTAAATGTACACAAGAAATAAATTAGAAACCTCTTCAATTTACGACATTAAAATATAATGGTAAATTAAAATAACGTCGAATGTTTCACGAGGACTTTGTATTATTGAACAATTGTTCGGATACCACCTCCGTAATAAGTATAGGATAAAATCACTCTCTCTTTTGTTCTCAGTCAAATAATTGATCCAATTAAAAGTCAATTAGAAGCTAGGGACTGTGATTAGATCTCAGAGTTGGAGAAGGTAGAATGCTACCCTGGTTGGAAATTTCTCACTACTTCACAGTCACTCTCCTGTCGTACGTCGTCTACTTCTACACAAATAGACATATCATCGACGTGTACTACGTACGAATTCTTTTCAAGTGACACTAAAAAAAGTCACTCCCATTTAATGAGCGAATTATAGTGTTTCGGTTTTACACCATCTTAAATTTGAGTTTGTTAAGAAGGTTGAGAATTCGTAAAAGATGAGGTGGGACAGAGAACTTACTTTTCCTGGTCGTAGTTCTTAAGGTAACGGATAGAAAGACACACACGTGTGTTCACATATGTACGTACGTAGAGATTAGACGAACAGAGTACCCGGAAGTGTGGAAAGTCAGGTTAATGGACATACTCAGGACATCTGTGGAGTATGTCGTCCATCTTATGTCATTCAGGGGATATATATTCACTCAAGGTAAGGTTCTTACACAAGTATTCAAGTGAACAGACATTCCAGTCTACGTTGTCTTAGTCGATGAAGGAACCTACAAATGTAACACGGACCGTGAGACGACCTCACATAAAAGATCTGTACACAGGGACGACGTAGACTCACCCGTGTGTTCACATTATGTAATAGTCTCTCTTCCGTCAGTAGAACGAATGACACTTGTGTGAACCTCAGGTCTCTTACGTAATCTTAGAACGATAACAAGTTCACTCTAAAGGAAGTCTGGGTGAACTACGATTCTACTTATGAATCCTCAGGTAAAACCGTTTCTCTCCTTCCCCTCTCTGAACTCAAACAAAGACTGTATCCCTTTTAGTCGAAGAGAGGTTATGAAGTTCTTTTACCCTCGGAAGTCATACCTCCCCGAGAAAGAACGATTATCTCTAGGTGACAGTTTCTTAGTGAAGCTGGTTGATCCCAACTCCTATCTACACTTCCCATGTATCGTATCCCAAGAACAAGACGATATGAATGTATGAGTGTAAATGATGAATGTTTTCGGGATACTCCATCTATAAAATTGGTAGTAGATTGTTTCTGTGACAAAGTTCTCTTGGTAATTAAACAGTCTCCATAATGTTGATCTACACCTTAAACCTCGACATAGGTTAATCTAATTCATTTGACAGGTTACAACAATACGAACCCAACTGAAACCTTCGTTGAGTCAAGTCACATTTAGGTTTTTGACCCGAATACAGGTAATATGAGACGGTGGGGAAGACACATAAATTCTGCTCAATGGTGTACCAAAGGGGGACACGAATAACCTTATGTTCCAAAAATCCCAAGGAGAAGAGATATTACAAATCATCACTGAATACGATTGGATCGTTAATACACTTTTACATTCATAGTCTTCAGAGTTTAATTACATTCATTTATAAAAAAACCTATTTGAGTATAAACAGATGATTAAAAGAAAATCCAGTTTGATTAAATAATGTACGACTATAATAACCCAAACGTTACGGGACGTGATAGAGAATGCGGTTATGAGAATGGACCTCTTAGGGTACCTGTCTCCTCGGACCATCCGATGTCAGGTACCCCAGTGATTCTCAGCCTGTGCCGACTCGTTGAAGTGAAAGTGAAAAGTGAAAGTACGTAACCTCTTCCTTTACCGTTCCGTGAGGTCACAAGAACGGACCTCTTAGGGCACCTACCTCCTCGGACCACCCGACGGCAGATACCCCAGCGTGTCTCAGCCTGTACTGACTACGTTGAATCGTCGTCGTCGCCGTCGTCGTGATAGAGAATGGTATGGGGGTTAAAGAGTCCTTTAAGTGTACAGGTCTATTAAAACTTTCCATTACTTTCGTTCTCCTCTTCTCCTAATGTCTCCTACTCTACCAACCTACCGTAGTGGCTGCACTACCAGTACTCAAACTCCCCCGAGGTCCTCAACCACTACCTGTTCCTTCGGACCACACGACGTCAGGTACCTCAGAGTTTCTCAGTCTGTATTGACTCGTTGACTTGACTTGACTTTGACTTACTTTCAGTATGTCACCCGTCTGAATATCTGGTGTCATTTTCCTTCTTTCAAAGTGACTACCGTACTTACTACAACGACCATGTCTCGTCTATTAGTTGGAAAATAAATTTGTACTTTACCTAGTAATAAATTTAGTCATATAATTTAATTAGTAATAAAATTTTGAGACACTTGTAAAAGTTCTAATGTACTTTCTGTAACGACAAAAATCAGAAATCACAAATTTCTACCGAAAAGAAGAAACTTTTGAGTGCTTCTATTATAACAAAGACTTCAATTTTAAATCAGTGAGGACTCCACCTTAAATGGTACATTTAATACATCCAGTACATTTGTAACAAAGACCGAGAGTGTTTTATAACTCCTTTTATTTCGGTTCGTTCACCTTTAGTTTTTTCCCCTAATATTTTTTTTTGTTTCACAAGGGAAATCGACCGAAGAGAGACACGAATGAGTAATGTCGATGATATAAATGTCTTGTTAATTTTTTCGTTCCTTTTATTAGTAGTCCTTTGGAGTACCTGTGAGAACATTGGTAAGTAACTTGGGTCCTTTACACTAATAATGGTAGTATTGAGGTCTCCGTTCCCTTAGACTTCAAATGTATATAAATGTTTTTTCTACCGAATAAAATGAATCGTTATTTCTTAATTAATCATAAAAGATCATTTATGTTTTCATACTGTAATCATTCAATTATTCGTAAACACGGAGTATTTGTTAATTGTGTATATCGAATAAGAATAAAGGAATCATGGTTGAAAGAGGTAGAATCGTCGTACTTAGTACACCAGGTCGTCTAGCGTCCTAGAACGGGAACCTCTCTAACTAAATCATTTGGACTCAAACCTGGACCCATAAACGTAAGACCCGAAGAGAGTACCGAGTCTGCCATTTCTTAGGTGGACGTTCCGTCCTTTGGACCCAAGGTAGAGACCCAACCCTTCTAGGGGACCTCCTCCCGTACCGTTGAGTGAGGTCATAAGAACAGATCTCTTAAGATACCTGTCTCCTCGGACCACCCGATGTCAGGTACCCCAGTGTTTCTGAGGTGCTGACTTCGCTGATTTGTGAAAATATAAGACGGAAAGATTTTTAAGGGTTCACGAAGACGGACGACCAGATCCTTGGTGTGACCTTATTAGTGATATAATCCTTTATTCGATAGTAATTTTTTATTTATAGATCATAACAAAACCTCTTTATACTAACGAAGTCGTAAGAGTTTGTCGACGAAATAAAGAGTGTTTCACATGAACAGGTCCATCTCGTACCTTCTGAAAGATCTAAAGGAGTTTGAATAAAATCTTTAAAAATATGGATGTGTTCTATAAATTGGACTTCTCTCTTAATTCCCCTCTTTCTCGAAGTCTATAAGAATCCTCTAGTATATCTGATTTCGTATCTGAGACACACAACAGGATATTCGTGTTGATTCTATTTATATTTAAAACTTAACCTATCGTAGTACGTCATCCTCAAGGAATAGTTTACCTTTATGGACAGTCGTAGACTCTGGTGGAACGTCTTTTTGGTAACTCTTCTAAGGATGGGATCTGACGAAGAATCAAAGTTTAGATTCTTAGACATAGAAAAATATTAATCATGTATTAAATTTTTTTATGTTGATTCCTCAGTTGTAGATCTCTTTATATTTATTTATGAATTATATGAACCCCGAAAGGACCATCGAATCGCCATGTCTTAGGTAGACGGTTACGTCTTCTGTACCCAAACTGGGAACTAGTCCCTTCTAGAGTGTACGTCGGCTCATTGATTCGGGTACTTGGTGTTGACAACTCGGACACGAGTTTGGGTCCTCGGTGTTGAGGACTGGGGTACACGAAGTCAATAACTTCCGACTCGTGGGATCTCGGACAGGAGACGTTGTTCTCTTTCAGGCACGTTGTATTGATCTCTCATCGTGGACGAGAAGTGTTGACCTCTTTTCGAACACGTCGTTACTTCTGAGTCGTGTCAGTTTTTATCTTTGAATTTTGTATAAAATTTTTTCTGAATTATGTGAATTTGAGTTAAACATTTTTCATAAATCTATAAATCTAGAACATATGCCTCTTCTAATGATCAGAGAGGAGATAGATAAGGGAAAAAAGGAACCTTTTACCGTGGAGTCTGTCTAATGCAAGAGTTTAAGGGACGGCTGACACTGACACTCCGGTTCAAGATTGGTTACTCTATATTTACCTTTATTAATACGTTGTAGACAGGGCGAGTTATTCTTCTGAGAACATCAGACTAAGAAAAAGGAAGGATAACCGACTTTTGCAACTGTACACCTCGTGAGTACCTTCGGTTATTGTCACTTAAAAAGATCTAAACACCTCGGTATCGACGGTGGAGAAGTAGGAAGTGACTCTTTCTTTGGTCGATCGGACAAATTTTTAATAATTTCGAACACCTAGAAAAACAATGGTCTCGTATAGGAAGATGGATGGATTACATGACGTCAAATTCTCGAAGTTCCCTATCGAAACCGAATTTATGTCCCTTTTTGTTTATGAAACAAACCACTCGGAAGGGTTAGGACATACACATGTTGATAACTTTAATTTTCCTATGTTGAATGAATGTAAGACATTTCTCGGGAGACCCACTTTTCGTCACGGTGACTAGGAACTTGTTGTGTCTACAATTTCCGTGGTTAGGAGACACTTCATTTTTTAGTTCGGTATTGACTGTCAGGAAGTGTATATGTGAAGGAGACATAAGCACAAAGGCGTGGGGGTCTAAGTTCGTTGACACCCAACACATCACGACCCCGTAAACGATAACCTTTTTCACACGTATATTCACCTAGGTGTGTCGAGGTTGGTGACTACGAGTTCCCAGTTGATATACACGGACAAATCCTCGTCAGGACCCCCTTTAAAATCGTCGTACCATGACTTGGTTTTAATACTGAAGACAGAGTACTACTTTTCAATTTTAAAAGCTCTTTTCTATCTTAATATTTTTTTTCTACTTTAAGAAATTTATCCTACAAAAGTCATGTTGTGTATGGAAATTTCTAACATGAAATCTAAAGAGGAAATATGTAATCCACCACCTCTTTTACATGTGTAAAATGTTAAGATTTGTTATTATTTTATCAACCTATCCAGTCACCCTAAAAATCGTATTTTGTGTTTTTAAATTATTAAATAAATAAAAATAAGACAATGAAATGTTAATTCTTAAATATTTGTAATTGCACACACACACACACACACACACACACACACACACACAATGGGAATATGAGTACTAGAGACATAGTAAATGGACTCTCTCTAGACTCTACGTGTCTCACCAGAAAGACTTCAGTGTATCGTTCAATAATTAACATCATCTCGGTCTCCAAACTGTGAGTGTATACCGGCCGAGTCAAAAAGAAAAGACAAGATTAGTACGGTGGACTCACATAAATCAACCGATCATGTCATCTGACAACGATACCACCGGGGGTCACCCATTACGAACGTGAATATATTAGGGAGAGAGTTACTGGGACCGAACAGATACACTGAAATTACTACCTACCTGTAATCGTTTACACTACGGTTTCTATACACTTTTCGGGAAGACTTGACCCAGAACCCTACAGAATGAGAACCGTTGTGACTGTGGTACATCTTCGGACCTAGTCGAGTGGACTCATATTTTGGTATACTCCGGTTTCCCGGAAGGGTCAACTCTGAAGGTTCGAATGGGTGGTTGACCAACATCGGTGTACTCACTGGTGTCCATTCTGGTCAGTGACTTGTTCATTTGACTAGGATCGGGTTGAGTAACACTTTATTTCTAAAAAGAAAATTCAGTGACTCAAAACCCCACTAAACTAAGTGTCGTTTTGTATTCACTATGTATAAAGTAAAACTCCACTAATACTATATAAAAGTAAATTAGACCGATCAAAAGATACTGAAAGTCTATACTATTAGACAACTATTTTAAAGACAGATTAAGAGATATCGACAGGGTAGAAAAGAGTCTCAAGATAAGTTGTGTGACTTAAAGTAATAAACAAGAGAATAAACGAACTTTAGAAGGATGTCGAACAACTCAATTATCGATGTTTTCTCAATTACCACCACCAAATCAGTAAGTCAGCACAAGCTGAGAACGCTGGGGTATTTGACATCGGACGGTCTGAGGAGACAGGTACCCTAAGAGATCCGCTCTTATGATCTCACCCAACGGTAAAGGAAGAGGTCCCCTAGAAGGGTTGAGTCCCTAGCTTGGACCCAGAAGACGTGAAGTCCGTCTAAGAACTGGTTGACTCGATACTCCCTTCGGGTTCTCTTAATTATGTATAGAATTTTAACAAATGAAATAAGTAACTCGACATGTGTAAGGATTATACATACGAAAAAATGTACATATAAAATGTAGTGCTTTTTTCCTCTTTATTCAAGTGAATCTTCTATTGTTCTTGTTCTCTAAAATCGTGTTATAAGTGATTTGGTAATCAACCGGTGAAAAATTCTCCATACGGTACCAAAATCGGGTTCCCACCAACAAATAAACAAACGGTTGAACTTCTTCTCAGTTGGTTTGACCAAGAATTCAAAATATCTGTCTCTCATTTTTAATACACCGGTAAGACACCGGTAGTTAGGAGGACGGTCGTTCTCGACAGAGTCTTTATATTTTTTTTCGTACATCCACCATACTTTATAGTGGAGGATATGGGGATAGTACGCCAGAAACCGTGTATGTAGTATCCTCAACGTGACTCAGGATTCTGTATACATTTAGGTACCTTCTAACACACAACTCTTCAAATGTCCCGTCACACTAAAATTAAACTACAGAAAAAAAATTTTTTTCTTTTAATATACGATATATTGTCACTACTTTCAAATCACCCACACCCAATCAAAACTCTTGGTTTGAGGACTATTGGGAAGATCCGGACGGCAACATATCATTGTACCCTTGACCGTTTTTTTTACAACTTATCAAATAAAAGAAGATTTCAGTTTCATCCAGTCTCGGACGGGTACAAGTTTGAAACGTACTCTCCGTACAGGATTATTATCACCTCAGAAAAGTGTCTCATACAAGTGTTAGTGTACGGTAAACTATTCAAGTATTTACATTCTTATTTACTTTACATGGAAAAAGACCAAATGAAAGAAAGAGACTACATAAAGAGACATTAAAAGAGATATAATAAGAACGACAAGATAAAAAAACACATACATACGGATTTCACTCGTGACAGAGTTTTTGTTAATTATAAAACTCGGTATGAAAGACATTTTAGTATTGACTTTAAAATTATCATACTAGACGTCTAACGTCATGAGAAAACGTATATAATGTTACTTGAATTTTCCACGACATTAATAACAATATATAATAAACAACAACACATCAACGATTCAGTACAGACTGAGTACCGCTGGGTACCTGTCGTCGGACGGTCTGAGGAGACAGGTACCCTAAAGGGTCCGTTCTTATAACCTCACCCAACGGTAAAGGAAGAGGTCCCCTAGAAGGGTTGGGTCCCTAGCTTGGGGACAGAGGACGTAACCGTCCACTTAAGAAATGGTGACTCGGTGGTCCCGTCGGGTAACAATCTATGATTATCCAGTGATAATGGAAAGACAACTACTTCTTTGTTTAAGTCTCTCAATTTACTGAACAAGTTTAAGGATATTGATAATTCACCTTCTTTACAACGGGTTTAGGTCCTAACGACCAAGTTTCAATGTACCGAAAAAAAGGAAATACGACAGAAACACTCTACCTACGGTATCAAGAATCGGGTTAAGTGAGGATGGAGAAAGGAATTGACTCATTGGGTAAGGGGTTGACGAACTTTACAACCACCGACTGTGAACAGTGGACTCATTCGTTCCAACAGAAACTTTAAACGAAGACAGGTACATCTCGTGTCGGATAGGGTACTAGTGTTGGGAACCCTCCTAGAGTTGGGTACAGGTCAATGATCAACTATGTTCTCAATTATCAAACATGTTCTCATCTTTTCGGACAGTACGGGGATCAAGACCTATCGAGTTCTTAGTAAGATCAGGACCTCGAAGGGATAATACTAAACGACTACGAAAACAACGTCTATGTAGGGTAAAGTCGAAGGGAGTGACGGGTTGGGCCACAACTAGGACTCTCGTGGACGGATACTTGACATGTTAAAGACAGAATCCTAGATGAAGGACCCCTTGGGTTGTTCAATTGAAGGGAACATCGTACCCAGGAAGAAATTATATATAAAAAGTTATAAAATACATAATAATATCAGTGTTTTCTTTGTTTTTCCTTAATGTTAAAAATAAAATTTTATATAATCAAAATAAAACTACACTACTTGTACTAAAATTCATAAAATCATATTTCACCGTTCAATACACACATTGGATATCAAAACAATTGACGGCAAAGATAGATGATATACATAGAAACTGTCAACCTTCATTAAGTCAGTTTTTCAATACAATAGATGTGTCGTAGTGTTGTCTGTCATTTTATTTCCTACTCTTTTACCTTCCTTCCATACCTCTGTTCTTCTTTCCCTTTCTTAAATAGAAACTTAGAATTAGGCACTTATAGAGAACCTGGATTTTATTTATGTGACGTACAGAATTATCGATAATAGTATGACTTTCCTTTCTAAACGGTTTTCCCATATCAGAAAGAATTACATAAAATACGAAGGAATATTGACATAAGTAAGTCAGTCGTTTTTAACTCCCGGGTGTGTAGTCGTTCTTTACTTAACACTTTCCGTCTTTGGTGAGATAAAAGTCGTCTTTACCTAAATCATGTTCCTTAACCAAGAAAGGTTTTACAACCTTACCGACTCAGGGGCACTGGTTGGTGGTAGAGACGACGTCAGTTTTTATACTGTTAGTTTAGTACAACGTGTAGAGTTTATACATCTTAAAAATAAATTTAAAAAAAATTTCAACCTCTTAGTCCTTTTGAACAGATTAACTACTCACGTCTAGAGTCTTGGAATCAGTTTTCATTAAAGTTCTAGTTTTTTGTTGATGATCTTGACAACGGAGGTTTTAGTACAGTCTCGATGATCTAGACGTGGTTACTATAAACCTTTGGGACGAGTAAGAGACGAAGAAAGTGGTAGATTGTGTTAAAGTCAAAGTTTACAAGCCAGTGATTCAGCAGACTGAGACGTTGGGGTACCTGACGTCGTGTGGTCCCAAGGGACAGGTCAAAGTTTATCTACGTCCGTATACTAAGTTCTCGGACTCAGTGTAGACCTTTGAATGGACCTTACACAGGATCTTTTCCACACCCAAAAAAAAAAAAATTTAAAACAACAAAAACAAAATGGAAAGACCGAAAATGTCACATTCTTTACTGAGGTCTTCCTTTAACCCTGGGTACTTCAAATTCGGACTGATAACATAGATGGTGTCTGACAAACGGAAGTGGTCCGAATACAAAATCTGTTTTACATTCATTTTTTTATTCGTTTATCTATTCTGTTGAAATATTGTGAGAATCTATTACAATAATCTTCTAGTTGTCTGAAATTTTTACTTTTTTTTCATTTTTTTTTTTTTTCTTTTTTACAACATTCAAACCGTCTTCAGTTAAGTATGGAGTACCATTAAGAATATTTCCACGGTCACACTATGTCAATTAACTTTATATGGTAAACTGTCACCAATATACTAAACCCGGAACATCCCATCAGACGTTCAAATCTGTACACGATTGTGGAAACTCCTCTTCCGTTACCGTGGGGTGAGGTCATGACAACGGACCTTTTAGGATACCTACTTCCTCGGACCATCCGATGTCAGGTACCCCAACGATTCTCAGCCTATGCTGACTCGCTGAAGTGAAACTGAAAAGTGAAAGTACGTAACCTCTCCCTTTACCGTTGGGTGAGGTCACAAGAACGGACCTCTTAGGGTCCCTACCCCCTCGGACCACCCGACGGTAGATACCCCAGCGTGTCTCAGCCTGTGCTGACTTCACTGAATCGTCGTCGTCGTCGTTGTGGAAACTTTCTTAAAATAACCTGAACCAGTCGTTTTGACTAATTAATTTAAACTCTTTAAACACGATACCTTTAATTTGAACTAATCTCGAACTGAATTGAGTGTAAAGAGGTCTAAAATCTACATTTTTCCAGTTCTGACTTCTTATGTCTTAAATCTAATAAGATAGGTTCTTCAAATACAACAAACAACAAATCAATGATTCAACACAGACTGACAAATCGTTGGGGTACCTGACATCGGACGGTCCGACAGAGAGGTACCCTAAAAGGTCTATTCTTATGAGCTCACCCAAAGGTAAAGAAGGAGGTCCCCCTAGAAGGACTACGTCCCTAGGTCGAATATAGAAACAACGTCCCCTAAGAAATGGTTACTTGGTGGTCCCTTTGGATTAAACTCGTTTGATTATTATTTATTACTTTTTTCAAGAACGACCCATTTGGACTCATTCATCATATTTTAACACATATATTGTGACATATATTCGACAAAGACCACTTTCTGGGAAAACTCCTAGAACGTCTTCGATACTTAAGTAGTGTAAGGGTTTTGTGTCCTTAACTGTGTGTTTATGTGTGTAAGTATGTATATGTTTTATGAAGTGTTTATAGTAGACTAACTCTAGAGGACGGAGAACTCTTTGAATATACGTCCAGTCTTCGTTGTCAATCTTGACCCGTACCTTGTTGCCTGACCAAGGTTTATCCTTTTCCTCATGCAGTTCCGACATATAACAGTGGGACGAATAAATTGAATATACGTCTCATGTAGTACTCTTTGCGACCTGACATTCTTTGTGTTCGACCTTTGTTCTAACGGCCCTC
Organism: Capra ibex; assembly: GCA_006410555.1. NCBI lineage: Eukaryota > Metazoa > Chordata > Mammalia > Artiodactyla > Bovidae > Capra > Capra ibex. The sequence goes on along the minus strand of SJYO01049755.1, from coordinate 31,450,628 downwards.
TTTATGGTTATTGAAGTCTATACGTCTACTGTGGTGGGAATACCGTCTTTCACTTCTCCTTGATTTTTCGGAGAACTAATTTCACATTCTCCTCTCACTTTTTCAACCGAATTTCGAGTTGTAAGTCTTTTGCTTATAGTACCGTAGGTCAGGGTAGTGAAGTACCCTTTATCTACCCCTTTGTCACCTTTGTCACAGTCTGAAATAAACCCCCCCGAGGTTTTAGTGACGTCTACCACTAACGTCGGTACTTTAATTTTTTGCGAATGAGGAACCTTCCTATCAATACTGGTTGGATCTATCGTATAACTTTTCGTCTCTAAAATGAAACGGTTGTTTATAGGCAGATCACTTCCGATACCACAAGGTCACCAGTACATAGTTACACTCTCAACCTGATACTTCTTTCGACTCGTGGGTTCTTAACTACGAAAACTTGACACCACAACATCTTCTGAGAACTCTCAGGAAACCTGACGTTCCTCTAGGTTGGTCAGGTAGGATTTCCTCTAGTCGGGACCCTAAAGAAACCTTCCTTACTACGATTTCGACTTTCAGGTCATGAAACCGGTGGAGTACTCTTCTCGACTGAGTAACCTTTTCTGAGACTACGACCCTCTCTGACCCCCGTCCTCCTCTTCCCCTGCTGTCTCCTACTCTACGGACTTACCGTAGCGGCTGAACTACCTGCACTCAAACTTACTTGAGGCCTTCAACCACTACCTGTCCCTCCGGACCACACGACGTTAAGTACCCCAGCGTTTCTCAGCCTGTGCTGACTCGCTGACTCGACTTGACTTGACTTGACTTGACTTTCAAGAATCCGGAACCTAATTCTTCCAGGTCGGATCTCACCGTACGAGAGACTTTAAAGACTCATAAAACACAAAAGTCAAGAGTTTTCACTATTATATATATTTTCGTACTATGTACATATACTATATACACATGTATGTATAGTGTATTCATGTACATATTATATATTATACATATATATATTGACGTTTTATGTACATGTATATCAATCAATATAGAGTCTGTCATTTCTTACTCGGACATTATGTCCTCTAAGTCCAAACTAGGGACCCAGCCCTTCTAAGTGATCTCATCTTTTACGGTTGGGTGAGGTCATAAGAACGGATCCTTTAGGGTACCTGTCTCCTCAGAGTGACCATTGTCAGGTACCCCTGTGTTTCCCAGCTTGTACTGAATCTCTGATTGTGAAAGTCAAAAGTAGTCAAGTCAAGTCAAGTCAGCGAGTCAGTACAGCTTGAGAAACGCTGGGGTAATTTACGTCGTGTGGTCCGGAGGGACAGGTAGTGGTTGAGGACCTCAAATGACTTTGAGTACAGGCCGCTCAGTCACTACGGTAGGTCGATAGAGTAGGAGACAACAGGGGAAGAAGAGGACGGGGGTTAGGGAGGGTCGTAGTCCCAGAAAAGGTTATTCAGTTGAGAAACGAACTCCACCGGTTGCAAAAGTATGTGTATATATAAATATCTATATATTTTATATGGGATGATTTATGGAACGACGTTTCTTTACATCGAACAATCAACAGAGTTTTTGACAATGATACATGACTGTAGTCATTTTGTAAAAACTCTTATAAGAATAGGGATCAAAAGGCTTCTCATCTTTTATTAAGGTAAAGAAAAAGACAAATGAAGAAAATATTTAATTATTTTATCTCGTCTAACGGATTATGGTTGACTTATTACCAGATCAGAACTCGTTCAGTACCCAAATAAAATCAAAAGTATAGTAGTAGATATTTAAAGAAAGTATTACACCTTATATAAGACAAGTACTGATTCTAACACAGTAAGAGAGTTAACGATGATTTTAAACCCTAATATAAATAACCTAAAAAACCTATCTAAGGTCGTTAGATATCTAGTATGGTTCTGGACGAAGTGTAATAGACAGTAGTAGTACTTTATAATTTCTTTTTCCCTATAAAGAATGCAAGTTGGACGACTTACTTACTTACTTGGACGAAAAAAATCCTTATTTATATTGGAAAAATTGAGTTTTATTACTTCGACAGTACGTCAGACACTGGGTTCAGGGTCCAACAGGTCTCGTTGTGACTTGGTAGTACTACGGGGGTCCTGTGACAGACGGAAAGTAGGATTTAAACGATTTCTTTACCGAACCCATTCTTTGAGTTTGTCTTACCGACACCGATTTACACGGAATCCGAACCTTTAAAGACGTCTCCCCGGAGTTTCTGTGACTAATCGGTCCTTTCATAATTATTAGTCTCACTGGTATCATTTCAATCGAGTCTTGTACCCATTGTCACCCGTTTCGAAAACTGAGAGACACGGGTGTAGATCCCTCATCTAAATCTTTTGAACCAAGTAAAACAATAATAATACCCTGTCTCTCGTACTTTTATTTAACGATCCAACGGTCAGGTTCTCCTCTCACGACTTTACTCCCTGTCATACTGTAAACTATTGTCCCGTCCAACAAATTCACCCTGAGTCGGAACCACTGAAATATTAAACGACAAAGTAAAGACACAAACCGAAGACGACGTTGGTCGACCGTGCTTCCCAGAGAGACCACAAAACTTAGTTCTCCTCTTATTTTGAGTGAGTCCGAAATGAGTCTATTGGACTTGTAAAACTTAAACCAAGTACCGTCCTCTTTACACATAAAACCTAAATGAAAAATTATCACCACAATGTAACCGACTCAACTAAGGGGAAATACTGAACCCCTAAATAAACACTTCGTCACGGACCTAAATTTTTTTCGTTATATATTGATGTCTTCTTTCAATAGATTTTGACTTTCGTCAACCGTAAGTACCTGTTACTGACGAATTATTCTTTTATAGACAACCGTTCATTGTCTTTAACAAGTCAAAAATAACTTGTTAATCCGTCACTAAGAAGGAAAGTAGAAATGGAACTAGATAATCTAAACAAATGATGAACTTAAATCAGTTATTGGAGTCTATACGTGTACTGTGGTGGGAATACCGTCTTTCACTTCTCCTTGATTTTTCGGAGAACTACTTTCACTCTCTTCTCACTTTTTCAACCGAATTTCGAGTTGTAAGTCTTTTGCTTCTAGTACCGTAGACCAGGGTAGTGAAGTACCCTTTATCTACCCCTTTGTTACCTTTGTCACAGTCTGAAATAAAAACCCCCGAGGTTTCAGTGACGTCTACCACTGACGTCGGTACTTTAATTTTCTACGAATGAGGAACCTTCTTTTCAATACTGGTTGGATCTATCGTATAACTTTTCGTCTCTGTAATGAAACGGTTGTTTCCATGCAGATCAGTTCCGATACCACAAAGGTCCAGTACATACCTACACTCTCAACCTAATACTTCTTTCGACTCGTGGGTTCTTAAATACGCAAACTCGACACCACAACCTCTTCTGAGAACTCTCAGGGAACCTGACGTTCCTCTAGGTTGGTCAGGTAGGATTTCCTCTAGTCGGGACCCACAAGAAACCTTCCTTACTACGATTTCGACTTTCAGGTCATGAAGCCGGTGGAGTACGCTTCTCAACTGAGTAACCTTTTCTGAGACTACGACCCTCCCTAACTCCCGTCCTCCTCTTCCCCTGCTGTCTCCTACTCTACCGACCTACCGTAGTGGCTGAGTTACCTACACTCAGACTCACTTGAGACCCTCAACCACTACCTGTCCCTCCGGACCACACGACGCTAAGTGCCCTAGTGTTTCTCAACCTGTGCTGACTCACTGACTTGACTTGACTTGACTAGGTTGTACATTTTGTCTTTTACAACGTACAACAGAAACTTCAATACAGACTCAAACGAAAAAATTTAGTTACACATTACTCATTACTTAAAAATACTAATACTTTAGATATAAGTCGAGTTAAAAGAAATATATAATTAGTCTGGAAACATCGGTCGTGGGTCTAGTTCTACATGTTATAATGATCTTTGAAAGAAACATAAGACGATCTATAATGGAAGGGGGTTGAAGAGGTTTCTCTTGGTAAAACTGCAAGTATTGTATCCAAAAAGAAGGACAAATCCTGTAAAAATATTTACATTAATATATCATGTACAAAAACGTACACCGAAGAAAATGAGTCACGATATAGACACTTTGTTATGTACAACGAACATCTTCATCTAATGATTATAAGTAACGACAGTAAGGTAGTACAGTTATAAGATTTTAATAAACGTAATAATATAAGTACTTATAAACATAACAAAGGTCAAAAAGTGATACAAATTACTATAACAATCAAAAATACGTACAGAAAGTCACGTGTATATATGTATAAAAGTTAAAGATAACATAATAGACACATCAATCCAAAAATACAAAAGACAAAGTTCTCTAGGATAGTCTGTGGAAAGGTTTCTCTAACATGTTTAAATATGAGGGTAATCGTCATGAACAGGGGTCCTAAAGACCATCCAGATATCACTACAGTAACATACATACACGTACGCACACACAAAGTAAATTAGAGAAAAAATTTGAAATCTAAAATCCCGTCAAAATTCAAGTGTCATTTGGTTCTCCTTCCGTGTCTCTAAAGCGTATATAGGGGCTGGGTGTGTGTACACATTTGAGTACATGTACGAGTCAACACACACTGAGAAACGCCGGGGGTATCCTAATACGTCCGTTCTTAACTCACCCAACGGTAAAGGAAGAGGTTCCCTAGAAAGGTTGGGTCCCTAGCTTGAGTCCAGAAAATGTAACCATCCCTCCAAAAAAATGGTGACTCGGTAGATCCTTCGGGAGGGATTAATAGTTGTACGAGATGACGTCACCGTGTAAACAATGATAACTTGTGGATATAGGAGTATAGTATCACTGGGTCTCCGAGTGAGAACCATAACATGTAAGACACCCAAACCCACTTACACACTATTGTACATAGGTAGTAATATTATGATATGTCTTATAAAAGTGACGGGATTTTTAGGAGACACGAGACGGATAAAAAGGAATAGGGGACAGAAACCATTGGTTACAAGAAAAATAACAAAGACATCAAAATGAAATAGATCTTACGGTACCAACCTTAGTGTATCATACACTGGAAAAGTCTAACCAAAGAAAGTGAATCATTATACGTAAATTCAAAGAAGGGACAGAAAAGGACCGAACTATCAAACAAAGAACAATCACGACCTATTATAAAACAATAAACCGACATAGTGTCACATAATTAGGTAAGGGAATGACTTCCTGTATAACCAACAAAGGTTTATAACCGTTAAGACCTATTTCGACGACATTTGTTGACACACGTCCTAAAACACACCTATATTCAAGAGTTGTGGAAAGTCATTAATGGTTCCTCTCATTCATTAACGATCACTCTCATACAACCACAACACACTCTGGTGTTTTGACAGAAAGACTCACATGGTAAAAACGAAGGGGTTGTCGTTACTTACCCTCAAGGACAACAAGGTATATGAACAACCGTTAACCACAACAGTTATAAGGTCTAAACACGATAAGATTATCCACATATCACCATAGAGTGACAGTAAAATTAAATGTAAAAAGTCTACTGTATACTACATCTCGAAGAAAAGTATACGAACAAGTAGTAGACAGAAGAAACCTCTCCATAGACAAGTCTAGAAACCGGACAAAAATTTAGTCACCAAGTAAAAGAATGACAACCCAATATTCTAGAGAAGTATATAAAATCTATTGTCAGGAAATAGTCCACACAGAAAACGTTTATAAAAGAGGGTCAGACACTGAACATAAGAATAAGAGAACTGTGACAAAAAGTGTATTCAAAATTAATTCAGGTCGAATAGTTAAAAAGAAAGGACCTAGTACAGAAACCACAACTTAGATTTTAAAGTAGTGGCATGAGTTCTGATAGACCCAAAAGAGGATACAATGGGAGATCCTTAAAACATCAAAATACAAATCCAAATATTAGTTCAAATTCAATTAAAAACACTTCCTAAATTCCAGACTAAAACACTTAGAGTCAAGTCAACGAGTCAGCACAGGCTGAGAAACACTGGGGTACTTAGCGTCGTGAGGTCCGGAGGGACAGGTAGTGGTTGAGGGCCTCAAGTGAGTCTGAGTGCAGGTAGCTCAGTCACTACGGTAGGTCGGTAGAGTAGAAACCAGCAGGGGAAAAAGAGGACGGGGGTTAGGGAGGTTCGTAGTTTCAGAAAAGGTTACTCAGTCGAGAAGCGTACTCCATAGTTTTATATCTACAGGTCGACAAAGTCGTTGTAAGTAAATTTTCTGATATAAACGACGTAACATAACGGAAAAGAGAAAACAGTTTTTATTCACCTGATATAATACAACCAGACAAAGACCCAAAAAATGAGACACGGAAACAACATAAGAAAGAACTAATAGTATCGAAACGTAGTTCAGAGGTTCAGTCTATGACACTCAGGAACTGAAACAAGAATAGGAAGTTGCAATTCAACCGTGAGACCCAAAAAACTGAGAAGTTGATTTGAAACTTAGTCCAACAGTTACAGATGTTTTCGAACGACTCTAAAACTGAACCTAACATAACTAAGATATGTTACAACCTTTCTTGACTGTAAAACCGTTATAACGAAGGGATAGGTACTTGTACATGATAGAGGGGTACATAAAGTGAGAAGAACCTAAAGTAAGTACCCTCTAAATATCAGACAGGAGGACATCTAGAACATGTATAAACAACGTAATGTTAAAATTAAACGTACACGAACTACCTATTAACATCACTAGTGAAAACGTATACAAATAATTGGTGAACTTATAGAAAAAACACTTTATAGACTCTTTTTCCAAAACGGATGAAATAGACAACTAAGTAGATAGAAAGAAAAATAACTCAACATCTTCAAACAATATATCAGACAAATAAAAAGGATGTACATCGTTTACAAAAAGGAGAGATGGAAAATTTGATAGAACTACCCTATAGAACTATTTGTCCTCTAGAATTAAAGATACTCATACTTATTAATCACAATAGATTCCGAACACGAAAAACAAAGGAAATTCTTTTAAACATTTAACCTCTGAAGGTTCCTGTCTCCTCGGATCGTCCGATACCAGGTACCCCAGTGTTTCTCAACCTCTACTGACTCACTGGTTGTGAAAGTATTTATATAAGTGTATGTAATAAAAGATGTTGGAATAATAACATAATACCAAGTGTAAATCAAGACTGACCTCAGTTCAAACCACATAAGTCCTATATTTTTAATTCTAAGTAACTTTATCGAAAAAGAACGCGACGGTACATTACAATGGATTCAGTATATATTTGTATCATATATACTGAGACAAAGATATGAGAAATAACATACGGTGAACAGACAAAAAATAAGAACAATGGTTATATTTTTCCATAATTAATAACACCCAAAAAAATTGACAACCATAGATCATTACATCTATGAGACTGAAAGAAGAATAAGTTCTAGTCGAACGGAGTAGAACCGGAAAAAAGTAAATGTATACTTAAAATAAAATAAGTAAGTAAATGAATAAAAAAATTTAAATTTAAATAAATAAAATTAACCTCCGATTAATGAAATGTTATAAGATAACCAAAACGGTATGTAGTTGTACTTAGGTGGTGTCCACATGTACACAAAGGTTAGGACTTGGGGGGAGGGTGGAGGGAGAGGTATGGTGGGGAGACCCAGTAGGGTCACGTGGTCCGGGTTCGTAGGACATAGGACGTAACTTGGATCTGACGCCTAAGCAAAGAATGTACTATAATGTGTACAAAGTTACGGTAAGAGGGTTTAGTAGGGTGGGAGATGGAGAGGGTGTCTCAGGTTTTCAGACAAGATATGTAGACAAAGAGAAAACCAGCGTATGTCCCAATAGCAATGGTAGAAAGATTTAAGGTATATATACGTAATCATAAGACATAACCACAAAAAGAAAGACCGAATGAAGTGAGACATATTAGCCGAGGTCAAAGTAGGTGGAGTAATCTTGACTAAGTTTATATAAGAAAAATTACCGACTCATTATGAGGTAACACATATACATGGTGTCGAAAGAATAGGTAAGTAGACGACTACCTGTAGATCCAACGAAGGTACAGGACCGACAATATTTGTCACGATACTACTTGTAACCCCATGTACACAGAGAAAGTTAAGACCAAAGAAGTCACACATACGGGTCGTCACCCTAACGACCCAGTATTCCGTCAAGATAAAGGTCAAAAAATTCCTTACAGGTGTGACAAGAGGCATCACCAACNAGGTACAGGACCGACAATATTTGTCACGATACTACTTGTAACCCCATGTGCACAGAGAAAGTTAAGACCAAAGAAGTCACACATACGGGTCGTCACCCTAACGACCCAGTATTCCGTCAAGATAAAGGTCAAAAAATTCCTTACAGGTGTGACAAGAGGCATCACCAACATGATCAAACGTAAGGGTGGTTGTCACATTCTCCCAAGGCAAAGAGGTGTGGGAGAGGTCGTAAATAACGAACATCTGAAAACTTAGTGTCGGTAAGACTGACCACACTTTACCATGGAGTAACACCAAAACTAAACGAAAAGAGACTGTTACTCACTACAACTCGTAGAAAAGTACATAAACAATCGGTGTACATACAGAAGAAACCTCTTTACAGACAAATCAAGAAGTCGGGTAAAAAACTAACTTAGCAAATAAAAAGACATTAACTCGACGTCCTCAACGAACATATAAAAACTCTAATCAACAAACAGTGAACGAAGTAAACGATAATAAAAGAGGGTAAGACTTCAGACAGAAAAGTGGAACGAATATCAAAGGAAACAACACCTCTTCGAAAATTAAAATTAATCCAGGGTAAACAAATAAAAACGACAATAAAGGTCATAAGACCCTACACCCAGTATCTCCTAGGACGACACTAAATACAGCCTCTCACAAAACGGATACAAGAGGAGATCCTCAAAATATCAAAGACCAGAATGCAAATCTAGAAATTAGGTAAAACTCAAATAAAAACACATACCACAATCTTTAACAAGATCAAAGTAAGAAAATGTTCACCAACTGGTCAAAAGGGTCGTGGTGAACAATTTCTCTAACAGAAATGAGGTAACATATAAGAACGGAGGAAACAGCTTCTATTCCACAGGTATCCACACACCTAAATAGAGACCCGAAGGATAAAACAAGGTAACTAGATATAAAGACAGAAACACGGTCATGGTATGACAGAACTACTGACACCGAAACATTATCTCGGACTTCAGTCCGTCCAACTAAGGAGGTCAAGGTAAGAAGAAAGAGTTCTAACGNCAACTAAGGAGGTCAAGGTAAGAAAGAGTTCTAACGAAACCGATAAGTTCCAAAAAAAAAAAAACATAAAGGTATATTTAACACTTTAATAAACAAAATCGAGACACTTTTTATGACGACTATCGAACTATCCCTAACGTAACTTAGATATCTAACGAAACCCATCATATGAGCAAAAGTGATATAACTAAGAAGGTTAGGTACTTGTACCACATAAAGAGGTAGATAATCACAGGAGAAACTAAAGAAAGTGGTCACAAAATATTAAAAGATATATATCCAGAAATCAAAGAAATCCATCTATATAAGGATTCATAAAATAAGAAAAGCAACGTTACCACTTACCTTAACAAAGGAATTAAAGAAAAAGATGAAAGAGTAATAAGCACATATCCTTACGTTCCCTAAAGACACACAACTAAAATATAGGACGTTGAAATGATATAAGTAACTAATCGAGATCATTAAAAGACCACCTCAGAAATCCCAAAAGGTACATCTCCTAGTACAGTAGACGTTTGTCACTCTCAAAATGAAGAAGAAAAGATTAAACCTAAGAAAAATAAAGAAAAAGACGAGACTAAAGACACCGATTTTGAAGGTTTTGATACAACTTATCATCACCACTTTCACCTGTGGGAACAGAACAAGGACTGAAATCCCCTTTACGAAAGTTAAAAAGTGGTAACTCCTATTACAAACAACACCCAAACAGTATATATCAAAAATAACACAACTCCATACAAGGAAGATAAGGACCAAAGACCTCTCAAAAATAATATTTAACTACAGTTTATATTTTATTTGAATAGTAACACATAGTTTTATTACGATACTGAAATCAACCCTAAGTTATAATTTATAAGTATAAAACTTCTTCGTAACTATAAAAATGTTAGGAATCACATAAGAAGAGAATCGAGAAGACAAAAAGAGTCGTTATAAAATTTTAAAATACATGTTCCTACAACATGTTAAACGGGATCTATATATACAATCTCTAAACTACAGAAACTACCATTTTAATTACGAAAGAAAATTGTAAAAATAAAAGATGAACAAAAATTTGAATGAATAACTAAGATAGTTTACGAAAACCTAAAAAGATACAAGTATTAGTAAAGAAAACGTTTGTTACAGGTGACTAAACAAGGAAATGTTTGGAAACACTAAAAAAAGGAAAAATATAATAACATGACCGATCACGTAGACCATGTTTCAACTTATCTTAACTATTATAGTTTAAAGGAATAGAACGAGGGTCAGAATTGTCCTTTAAAAAATATACAAAAATAATTTACATTAAAAACGATACCTGAAAAATTTATATAAAGGAAATAGTCTAATTCTTCTAAACGAAGATAAGAGATCTAAAACTTTCAAAAATGGTACCTTCATATAACTTAAAATAGTTTTCGAAAAGGATGTAGATAAGTTTATTAATACAGCAAAAGGGGAAATAAGACGGTTACTATACTTAATCTAACTAACGAAAGATTTACAATTTGAAGAAAATGTCCCAATTTTAGTTGAGACGAATGACAACACAATATACAGAAAACTAAACTAAACAAGTGTAGAGTAATTCTTAAAAGATGAGACAAAGACTTTCTTTAAACAGACATTAAAAGGAAAGAGTACTATAGGAAAATTTTAAAATCTCATTTTCGACACGACTGGGGTATTCAAATCGACCCCTGAAAAGAACAAAAAACAAAAAACAAAAAAAGAGACTTTCACAACACATCTTAATTAATAATAAAGAAGGATTTCCACACCCTCTTAAGGTATCACGGCGGTAGACCTTATCCTAAAAAAAAGTCATACTCTCAAAATTATTGTATAAGTTGACGAAAACATTCGTTACGTTAATAGACTTAAAGAGAAAGAAAAAACGACGGTCGAAACCATATCAAATAATAATAAAAGGGGGACTCTTTACAAAAAGGTAAAGTAAGTTGACTTTCTTTTGATTAACCCTGGGATAAAATAATATGTTTCGTTTTTTACAAACATGTAAAATAGTTAATGGAGTCTATATAATGGACGATACTTTATAACTATCCAATAAAATAGTTATCCATTTGGAATTAAAATAAAACTCGATTAAGAAATAAAGGGTTATTCAAATCTAATTAATGTTATTAATATACAAAAATTTTTATACTAACCATAGGGTATAGGAGGTGTTAAGTTACTAATACTTTCGATGTATCAAGAATGTTTCGAATCATAAAAACAAACGTTAATCTACAAGAATTCTCAACAAAAGACAAAGGAATTAGTATGAAGAAAAAGGTCAATTTCACGAACGATGAAACTTTCCGAATAATTACTAACTTTCAACTTAATAAATATTTTAAAAACTAGAGTAACAGATAGTGACAAAGTATTTTACATGACATGAAATAGATAACAGATATAGTTTCGTCGATAGAGACAGATCTTAAAGTCTATCAAAAATAATGGACAAGTAAATAAAAAAGAGTTTGTAAATCTAAAAGTCTTTCTAGTATTTAAACCAGATCAAAAAATTCTCTTAATTATGTCTAAGGTCAAGGAGGTCTTTATAGTAGGTTTCAACATTTTAGAGGAGTCGTGATAAATGGAAAGAGAGGAATCTTTACCCAAGTCTCATCTTGTTTGGTGTCCATTTGAGTCTCTCAAAGTCATCACTACCACTGTACTCCACTCCTTATCATTCCCGTTGCAAGTCCTAGATCCAGTTCTTATAATCACTCCCGGGGTGGTTAAGTTTAAATCCCATTGAACGTACTTTAGCTCTCCGTCCCTGATGTGTCCGACAGAAATAATCCTCAACCCAATATACTCGAGACCCGGTCGAGGGTAAGAGACACCGATAGGTCCGTTCGGTAGAGTGGATAAATCGCACCGACCCATCTGGTTCCTTTCGTGACTGTTGACCCACGAAAAGTACCGATTAGGACCGGAACTGAGTGAGGCACTGGAGAGAACCACACAAAGAAGTCGACCTTTCACTTCTATTATTATTACTGGATAAATTGTTCCCCACAACACACCTAATTGTCAATTATTGTACAAAGTGGTCTGTTCCATCGTAACTCGAACATTTATGATTATCTTTCAAAGAGGTATGATGTTTCATATAATCATGAAGAGAACATCTTTTAGGTCATACGGTTTTGTGTTTGTATGTTTCAGTAACTTTATTCCACTTCAAAAATGAACCACCTTTTCTTTGAAGTAAAAGATTTTCTTGAGAGGTGATGAAAGTAGAACTATTAACCAAGTGGGAACACGTGAATTTTCGAAAATATTTTACGTAGATATGGATAAGATAATAAATCCACAAATTCTGAATCTTATGTGAAAAAATACGAAACTATCCTAAACAGGGGTTTTTAAGTTGATTCTTATTAATAGTATGTCAAACAGTGGGCATATATATATATTAGTGTTTCATAGAAGTTCAGTTGAATATATGTCGATAGACAACATAACCACCGAAGTAACACTTCCTGAGACTATAATGAACGCCTTTAACACAATTTGAAGTACTTAAACTCAAATACGTAATAAAAGATGTCGAGATATTATATAGTGTATTACATTAACTGAAGATTATTAAATTGTAACTCAGTCGATAGACGTCCGTTATAATATACACAGACGGTTTGATTAAGAGGCTTGTTCACCTAAGACAAAGGAAACACAACTGAACAAAATAATGAGTGTTTCTACTTATTTTCAGGGTTTATATTTACATTTTCTTGATAATTAAACAATTTTCTTTCAACTTTCTATGACTATTAGAGATCGGTGATTTTTATGAACTTAAGACCTTGATAACAACTGTAATGATTCTACTCCAATTTATCTTTCTGTTTTTAATACGACCATTTCCTTAGACATTTATCTTCGTAATTTGTAGAATAAATCATTCAAAATAAAGCTATTAAACTTTTTGTATTTTTCCTTATTGATCTGTAAATCAGCTTTAAAAAGGGTCCCATATCGGATTACAAAAGAATGTGACGATAATTATTAACGAAAGAAAAACATTCAAATACCAATAAAATTACCATTAAAACCTCTTAAATACATTATGTGTGAAATATACTAGAAACGTTTATTTGACGAAGATTTAAGTAATCAAGTGAATTAGAAACATTCAAAGGACTCACTGTGTCTCCCATGTATATTATGAAAAGGAAAGACATCTTCTTTTCGTTCTGAGAGTGCCAAGTACGTTAATGAGTCAAAAAGTACAAAAAAGGTTTTTTAAAAAAACTTTGGGATGAGTGTCAGTGTGTTAATCAGTCTTTAATAGGACTTTAATAGAAACTTTACAGTTGTTTCAGTGGGAGTGATATGGTATAACGAAAGAAAAAAATCGGTATATCTAATAGAAACGAGTAAGAAGTCAGGAAAACCAGACGAAGGTTGAAGAAAGATGGTGGATTGTTCTAATTCTCTCTTTCTTTTTTTTAACGGAATATAACTCCACCATTCCTTGATGAACAAAAATAAAAACAACAGTCAAATAATTTTACACTATGGAACTTAATCTATTAGTCAAAAGATTTACGTTGAATTAAATTCTATTTTCCTCTTTAATATCCTATAGAGATGAAGAGAGTATGTGTTACTAATCGAAACTTTTCCCCTCAGAACCCCAGTTCACAAACGTCTAATCGAAACTTTTCTTCTCAGAACCAGAACTACAACGCGCAAACACCTTTTCTGAGATGGTCTCGGACATAGATGGTCTCTATGTTAAAACTTCAATTAAAGACGGTACCGGATTAAGAATTTGAAACTGATTTTCATTATAAGGTAAAGGTAATCCACACTTCGTACTATTTTATCTTTAACCGGAATGAATTTTAATGAGACGAGGGGACGGTTTTCTCAGGTCATAAAATTGTAATAAAACCTTACTCAGATATATTTTAATTTCTCCACTCCCAACGATCGTCTCCCGGAAGGAGTTCCTGGTGGTATGTTTAAAGTAGTGGGATTAGGACCTACACCCACCAACCCCTTGTATAAGTAGGATATCAAGTTTTCATATGTAGAATTTTATTTTCTTATAGACCGGGTTTGACAACTATCACGGTCACGATTATCAACTATTTAAGACCAGATCTCATTTTCTCTAAGGTTGTAGAAAAAAATAATGAATTATTCGATTAAAAAATTTTTTATTTTTTATAGGAGAGTATAGAGATCTATACTTTGTATAGAGAACTATTGGACTAACGGACTAAAATCATAATTAAAGACAAATTTGATGTTGACATACTGTATCCATAAAGTCCACCAAAATCAGCAATCCTGTGTTCATCTGTTTACGGTATAAGTATTTGACCTATATTGTGGAGTGAGTATCTTAAGGACTCATAATCTCTATTATTTCCATTACTCCTTTAGTGCAAATGTATTTCATGTGTTTTATAATAATAAGTCACATGTTCCAGAAAATAGAACATTAATCATAATCATAAAATGGACGTCAAATGGGTCGAAAGTTGTCTACAACTACAAAATAATATTGTGTGCTTTGTATTAGAGTGTTTTTTGATTACCCTGATTTGGTACTTGTGTAAGGTAGACTATTTTTTAAAAATAAATCTCCTAGTCTCACTCGTAGTCTAATATGAAGTATTATTTTAGTATATTGTACTTTTAAACAGTACAAGAGACAATGAAACATATGAAACATTCTCATCATGTACGGACGAGAGCGAAAATGACTCAAAGAATGACGGCATATCGTTGTCAAATTCATTAAACTTGTGATCTACGATGAGAACATAAGAATGAATTTATTTGTGTCAACATGTAAAGTAACAAAAAGTTGTTTAATTCCGGTTACAAATTTGCAAATTAGTTACCATAAAACATACTTGAAGACTGTACAATCGTAACAAAAACACTATATGGTTGTCTTCACCTTATACGTAGATTTTGTATGAGTCCCGTGTGAATCTGACACGTCGATGATACTGTAAATGGTGATTTCAAAGAGTAAAAGAAAGTACAACTTCCCGACGGTATTTAGTCAAAATTAATGTGAAGGTTTTGGATCCGATTATACGGATAGACCCTTCCAGAAGAAAGAAGTTCATTCCAAGTTCTTCTTAATCGAAACGTCACTAATAAAAAGGGACAACCGGATTGTTAGAACTCTTTCTTCTTGTTTCGACCTCCGTAGTATAAGGGACTAAGGTTTGATATGATGTTTCGATGTCATCAGTTTTGTCATACCATGACCACGTTATGTCTGAGTAACTAATTACCTTGAGTAACTATTTATCTCCCGAGTCATTATTTGGGTGTAAATATACCAGTCAATTAAATACTATATCCTCAGTTTTCATATGTCACCCCTTTCTGTCGGAGAAGTTACTTTCAAAACCCTTTTAAACATGTCGGTGTACACCTTCTTAATTTGATCAAAGAGTATGGTACATATTTTCATTTGAATTTCATCTAATTTACGTATATACATTTAGACTTTGGTATTTTGATCTTCTTTTGGATCCGTCATGTGATGAACTGTAACTAGAATGATTATAAACCCCTCTAGACAGAGGAGTCAGTTCCCTTTGTTTTCTTATTTATTCTGACATAGTTTAATTCTTCGAAAACGTGACACTTCCTGTGATAGTTTTTTTACTTTTCCATCGGATGACTTACCCTCTTCTATAAGTGGTTACTATATAGACAAATCCGTGATTATAGGTTTTATATGTTTATTCCACATGTTGAGTCACAGTCTCTTTGTTTTTGGACAGATCTTTTAACCATCTCATGGACTTATCTGTAAATAGGTTGCTCCTGCGTGTCTACCGATTGTCTGTGTACTTTTCTACGAGTTGTAGTTATTAGTAACCCTTTTCTGTTTCGTGTAAGTGTTACTCTACAGTGAAGTGTGGACAGTCTTACCGACAATCGTTTTTCTTTTGTTTATCTTCCACAACCGTTTCTATATCTCTTTTCCCTTGTATATGTGTTGCTTTATAATGAGTTCGTATTCTTTCTTACTGTAGAACCGTAAACAATGTTTTATCTACCTAGATCTCCTATAATACGATTCACTGGGTCCAGAGGCCGTAACGTCCGTCTAAGAAATGATCGACTCGGTGTTCTCTTCGGACTGTATTCTTTCTGTTTATAACATACTTGAGTACATATACACTTTAGATTCTGTCTTGTTTCGTCATACTTTTGACTGAGTATATATGTCTTGTCTATCAACGGACTCCCTTCTCTTCAACCCGACCCCCAACTTACAATTTCCCCTAATTCTTCATGTTTGAAGTCAATATTTTATTCGGTACCCTTACATTATATGTCGGATTCTTTATACCAGTCATTACAACATTATTGAAACCCCGTCAAATAATGATCTAAACATCATCAGTAGGAAAATATTACATACTTTTATATTTTAACGATGTATCATATGGACTTAGATTATTTTTTATTTTATTATTTTATCTTTTGTTTTTAACTGACGGTATCTTTAATCTATCCTTAAATAGTAACTAAAGTATTATGTACTCAAAATTACTCTTGGTTCTTCTTATTCCCCCTCCAATTAGTCCTCTATACAGTTCTCTTCTGTAGACCCATATTCTCGTCCGTCTCCGTAATACTGTCATGGTTAGACACCCCTATGGACTTACCTGTTTTTCTTCACACCTTACACCTTTTATATCGTTATTTATTAATAAAGTGGTATTAAAACAAGTACCGTATACACACTACTAAACCCCATATTTTTGTTGATATAGAATTCAGTAAAAATTCAGACACTTTTTATAGGGGATTTGTACAATAACATTACTTAATGGTCCGTTGATTTAAAATTTTTTTAATGTTATCTCGTAGGATTCTCTTACCTCTTACTCTATGGATATCTATTATGGATATATCCCTCTTCATCTTTATCATTTAGAACGGACATAGTATCATTGACTATAAAGATGAAAGTTTATTACAAATGAAACTGATTAGGTTGAAACTTTTTCAACGTCTTAACCAATGACATATATACAGGTCGTTACGGAACGTATTAAAGTCCGTATACCTTCAAGTGATTTACATAGTCAAGTCAAGTCAACAAATCAACACAGACTGAGAAACGCTGGGGTACTTAGCGTCGTGCGGTCCGGAGGGACGGGTAGTGGTTGAGGACCTCAAATGGGTTTGAGTACAGGTCACTCAGTCACTACGGTAGGTTGGTAGAGTAGGAGACATCAGGGTAAGAGGAGGACAGGGGTTAGGGAGGGTCGTAGTCCCAGAAAAGATTAATCAGTTGAGAAACGTACTCCACCGGTTTCATGACCTCAAAGTCGAAGTCGTAGTAAGGAAGGTTACTTGTGGGTCCCGACTAGAGGAAATCTTACCTGACCAACCTAGAGGAACGTCATGTTCCCTGAGAGTTCTCAGAAGAGGTTGTGGTGTCAAGTTTTCGTAGTTAAGAAGCCGCTAGTCGAAAGGAGTGTCAGGTTGAGAATGTAGGTATGTACTGGTGACCTTTTTGATATCGGAACTGATCTACCTGGGAACAACCGTTTCATTACAGAGACGAAAACTTATACGACAGATCTAACCAGTATTGAAAGGAAGGTTCCTCATTCACAAACGACTTACCTATTTACTTACTTACTTATATAATTAATCCAATATCTAATGTATTCGTGTATACACGGTGTTTACAATTGATCAGTAAGATCTCTGGTTTTACATTGAACCTAAAATATAAATCATTTTATAATAATTAAAATTTACTCAGTACTCTCTCTTAATTAAGTATTATTTAAAATTCAATTGACATTTTTTTCCTATTTACTTTAGAAGTCGAAAGGTACCTATACACAAAGAGAAATTCTACAGATAAAAATAAAAGAAGACTCACACAAAAGTTCAACTTGACATCTAAAAGAAACGATAAAATCTACTTTTTAAACGACTCCGTTCTTTTTTTTTATCCGAGAAAGGGGGAGTAAAGTTTTGGAAAAGGACTGTCAGGTTTGTCTTCTTTTAGTTAATTGTACAGGAATAAGGTCAGTGTTATGTATTGACAGAATTCGTAAAACCTCTGTAATTTGTAATCTAGGAGACAATTGATCTTTCTTGTAAATAAAAAGATTATTATTCATTCAATACTTACGTAACAACCTAGTGAAATTGCTCGTTCTTCTTCATACTTTAGGTATGACAAGGAGGTCTCCAGAAAAAGAATGGTTAATCAATAATTTTACACTTTATATGATATTTTATATTATCTTTAATATTGATTGGTTTAGTATACTCTTTTTAAAGTTTCTATATTACATAAAAACTGTTACATTCTCACTCTACCAACCTACCGTAGTCGCTGAGTTACCTGTACTCAAACACGTTTGAGGTCCTCTATCAGTTCCTGTCCCTTCGGACCACACGACGTCCGGTACCTCAGTGTTCCTCAGTCTGTGCTGAATCGTTGACTTTTCGTTCGTTGTTCTCATCAGAATCTCTCAAAAATTGCACTGTATAATACAAAAATGAAGTATTGAAATGAATATATGACAATAAACTCCTACCTCCTTATATAGTTTAAGACAAATTTCGAAATAGAATATGTCACCTACAGTATTTCTGTCATAAAATAAAAAATAAAAGTATATATACTTATTACGTAACAATTCATTATTGACATTAGTTTTACGTCTTTAGACACCAAGGTTCTAGATTCTAAATTAAGTAAAAAATCTTACACAATCTTTCATTTAATTTATAAGTGTATATAAAATAATATCTATTTATACATCTAATTAAATCGCCTTAAAAATGTAAACATTGAGTCCTTCTTCAAATCTTTCAAATTTTCTTTATTCGAAACTTGGATAACTAAAATCATGTGTCAGGTTCTTAAAAAGTGTTTATTATCAATTTAAATATTATATTTATATACCTACAACTCTTTATAAGGTATTAAACTAAAACTTTTAATTTCTTTCAACTTTAATTTTTTGTTTGTTTGTATAGATAGGTAATGATGACAAACCAGGAGGGCGAAACCTCTTATTTTACGGTGTGATTTAATTGAGGAAGATAGTGATCGCGAGAGAACCATAACATGGAAACAAATCGAAGGGGTTTACTTTTAGGTTTAGTTATTTCTGGAGTAAGACCTTTTCGAGGGCTTTCATGTGTTCGTAATTCCTTGTTTTTACCTAAAAGGTTTTTCGTACTTCAATAAAAACTTTCAGACAAAATAGAAATAGTTATATATATGAACTACTAATATCTTAGTATCTTAAATGTCGTAAATTTCCCTGAAATTTCTACCAGGTCCTTCTACGGTGTACGACACCTCGTTGATTCGAGACCACGGTGTTGATGACTCGGACACGAGATCTAGGACCCGCGACATAGAGGACTCGAGTGTACGACGTTGACGACTTAGGACGTACGGGATCTATCGGACGCGAGACGTTGTTCTCTTCGGTGGTGTCTACTCTTGTGACGTGTTATGTTACTTCCGATCGGGGACGAACGATGTTGAGCTCTTTTCGGGCACGTAGTCACTTCTGGGTCGCGTCGGTTTTTTTTTTTATATACATATATATATATATATCAATCTTTCCACATACTACACATAGACACCTTGTATAAAGAAACGTGGAACGAGGATAGTAGGAAGTCATCACACAGTATTACATAGTGATCCCGAAGAGTCCACCGACATCACCATTTCTTGGGTGGACGGTTGCGTCCTCTCAATTCTCTGTACCCAAGTTAGGGACCCAGTCCTTCTAGGGGACCTCTTCCTTTACCGGTGGGTGAGGTCATAAGAACGGACCTCTTAGGATACCTGTCAATCCGGACCACTCGATGGTAGGTATCCCAACGTTTCTCATCCTGTACTGACTTCGTTGTGTGTGGGTCACATAACATATCAAATTACAAACATCCAAAAATTTTCTTTCCTATTATAAACACCTTCCTCTTTACCATTGATCTTACAGAGAAAATGGATTGTTCAGAGTAATCAGGTATAACAGGATCCTTAAAAAGGTGTCTATGATCGTAAATGGACCATCGTTGATTGTCTTAAGAGTCTTTTCAAAGATCCTTTTGTACAAACAACAACAAAATCAATGATTCAACACAGACTGAGAAACGCTGGAGCACTTGACATAGGGTGCTCCGAGGAAACAGATACCCCGAAAGGTCTGTTCTTATGACCTCACCCAACGGTAAACGAAGAGGTCCTCTAAAAGGACTGGGTCCCTAGTTTGGACACAGAGGACGTAACCGTCCACCTAAGAAATGGTGACTCGGTAGTCCCTTCGCGATATAATAAATTATATCCCTTTGTATTAATCTGAGTTTACAGGATCAAAATTTTATTAATTTTTGAGTTGTTTTTATCAAAATTGATTTAGAGTCAACAATGGATGACGAAGAATTAGATGGACACAACACAGAAGGTCCTGATTCACCGTCTAAAAGAAACAATCCTCAGTAATAACTCACCCCTAGTCAATATAGAAGAAACAAGTCATTTCGTCGTACTATTTGAGTTCAGACTTTCGAACTGAAAAACGTAACTAATAGGGACGTACCCACACTCGTGAAAATGATTTTGTAACATCCAAATAAAGGTCTCTCATTTCAAATTGAAGGAGATTGAAGTCAGAGATAGATACTCATACTAACCCTCCCTAATTTTTTCCTCTGGAGAAGGGTTTATGTTAAAAAACGTCACTTTACATGGGGTTTGTACAATTTATAATGATTAATCCACTGTTATGATACTTTAAAAGGAGAGAGTTTGTAAGAAATGAAAACGTACACTTATGATCACGAGTCAGCGAGTCAGAACGGGTGGAGAAACGTTGGGGTACTGGACATCGGACGGTCCGAGGAGACAGGTACCCTAAAAAGTCCGTCCTTATGACCTCACTCCACGACACAGGATGAGGTCCCCTAGAAGGGTTGGGTCCTTCGTTTGGACGCAGAGAACGTAGAGGACGTACCTATGAAATGGTGACGTGGTGGATCTTCGGGGACACTTATGAATACTAGTGAGTGTCGGTCTACTCGATAGAAAAACAAAAATGGAGAACTTTTAAAATTTATATAGATTTCTTCTGATACCATCAAAAAAGTGTCTACGTAGTTTTCGACAACCTCCCTCCAATAATACTGTGACTTCACTACCAATGAAAAATCTGTGTACGTCTGGTCACAGTCTGTGGTTTATAATTTTGTTTTC
This sequence comes from Capra ibex, assembly GCA_006410555.1. NCBI lineage: Eukaryota > Metazoa > Chordata > Mammalia > Artiodactyla > Bovidae > Capra > Capra ibex. The sequence goes on along the minus strand of SJYO01049755.1, from coordinate 31,429,087 downwards.
TATGAACATAGAGGATAGTGAACCCTTCAATGTTCTCAAACCCCCGAGGACGGTCATTAACCCCTATCTTTGGTTATTTACACAAAAGATATTAGAGTGTCCCAGAAGTGTATCATTCATGATATGTTCAGAAACAATACATTCGTTCGTTCTTTCTTGATATCTGAGAAATCACCCATACCCTTAACGTCCCATTCCAATTTAATAAAAGTTAAACATTGACGAATAAAAATGTTTCTTCACAAAGAGGGTTTAAAGATTACTAATTTACTGACTTCTCGTGGTACGTACTAGAAACACAAGTTTTGAACGAAGCAGTTTTCAAAAAGTGGAACCTAACATATGGTATCTCGAAACTTTTAAAAGTTCATCTTTTATGTTGAAACTATCACATCTTGACAATGGAAGAATAAATTTTTTTGGGATGGACTAATAGACCCGAACTTAACATTAAAATTCAAATCAAAACAATAAAATGAACTAAATGTGAAATTTTATTGTCCCACTTAAACTTATAAGTATCCATGTAATAACAGACACGGAGAATTTTTATCAACCTCATTGGAAAAAGGGAGCATTAGACTGGACAGTTAGTGAGTCGTCGGGAGGGGCGGAGTGAAAAGACACGGTTTTAGAGGTGAAAGACCCAACAAACCGAGACTCAATCGTGAGTTTTCGACTTTAGGATGTGACTTATTTACCAGTTATAAATAAAATATTTAGACGACGAAAATATAGTCTTACCACCTAGTACAGTGCGTCTTCACTTTAGAGTTCTCACGATTAATTTATAGTTCTAAAGTTTGCATGTATTTTACGTAAAAAGATTTACCGTGTAAAGTCAACCGGAGTCTGAGGTCTAAGTTATGAAGTCTTGGAGAAACAGGTAAGTCTACAGGTCCTTCATAACTAGACACTGTCTGGGTAATTGTTCCAAAATCGACGGTACACTCAAGACTTTCCCGATATGTTCTCTTGTCGTCGGTGTTGGGACGTAGAGTAAGTCGGGTCTTCAAACACAACGAAAACAAGAAGTCGAGAGACCTCTGACAATGGGTGTATTTCGGTTTTATAGGTTTGTTCGGATGAAATTGCCCGAAGTCAACAACTAAACCTCAATCAAAGGGAATGAAGTAGTAAAGAGTTTCCATGTGTAACTTTGTGGTACTTTAACTTACTTACACAACGAGTTAAAACCAATCTTCTCCACCAAATGAAATCCTCTTCACCCCGGGTTGACCTAGTATCAATCTTCCTACATTTTCATGTAATTGTCGTCTGAACGGACCCTTCACCTTAGCATCGAAAAGTCATTCTCCCACACACACACACCCGCACATAAACACACACACAAACTTACAGATTTAGAAACAAAAACCTTTAATTTCCATTGAATTGAATGATGACTGAGTTTATTATTATACCAATTAGTATTAGACCAATTCCATAAATATAAATTTGAAATTCGTTTAACAATGAAATGTAATTCATGGAATTCGTATATAAAAATGTCTCTCTTACTCCTAGACCTGGTATCACTACCAAAGTATGTCTTAAATATAGGGATATAACTTTATTATTTGTACTCAATCGGGAATAGTCAACCTATCAATTGTATCAAACCACTACATAAGAGACCATAAATAAATGAAAAATTCTACAGTCGTATTTTTAGTCTAAAAGACAAAATAAATACGGTAACCCCGGTCACACTCCTTTCGTCCTCTCTGAGGTAGGACTTCGGACAGTAGGTAGAATTTCCGTCCTACACTTGACCCGGACTTGGGACGGGTTCTCACTCCTTTGGCAACGATCACTTTTGGTCCAGAAGACCTCTTAAGGGACGGATGTCAAACGTTTGTCTCTAACATCAACTCTAGTCCGACGGGGACAACCTAATTGACACCTCTGTAGGGGGGAACTACATGTTAGTAGCAAGGGGAAGAAATTGGAATTAATTAACAAACAAGAGGATCGTGGATAAACAACATTTTGAGTTAGTACATGTTGTTTCTCCAACGATTGTACATTGGTCAGTGCATCAACCCCCATATTTTGACCCGGAGAGTCTTTGTAGACCCAGGAACAACCCTTGACTAAGTCGAACCTGGGTGACAGAATTATTTGACATGAAGTGACAGAGTCACAGGAGGCTCCACACAAAACGCTTAGACCTAAGGTGTTGTTACGACAATAGTTAAGAAATCTTTTAGGAGAGTAAGTGTACATTATACCAAAGGTACGAGAGACATATATATACATCATATAAAATATTTACATTTACATATATCAAAAAATATTTCATATCCATTGAACAGGTTTTAACACACTTACGGTGAGTCGACTGTTTCACCCTCCTCGTGAATCTTCACCCATTTAAACCCAACGATTAGTGTCAAAACGAAGTCTCACAATCACATTTAAACACACACGTTACGTGTCACTCCGGTTTGTTTGACTTTGGAGACTCAAACCTCGTCTCCTTCCAAATAACGTCCCGGTACGTTCCTTCTGTCCACCGAGTACGGGATTTTTCGGAGTCGAAGGGACTCCCAAAGACGTTCCGGTCCACTCCTTACCCCTCAACGTCCCCTATACTAGTCAACCCAGTGTTAAGAGGCTAAGTACCTACGACTCTACCATAGTGTCCCCACTTGAAAATTGTTCAGGAATCCGAGGTCCTCCGGACCCCGATACACAAGTACCAGTTGTTAATTAAGTGTAGAAGGTAAACCACCCTCCAACAAAGTGTTGACATTTTTTTTTACGTCCTTTACACGTAGTTTATGACAATAAGTTATCCAAGAAGTCTTTCATCTCCCAAGGTCCTTCCGGGGAATCCCAGGAGAATTAATGTCCGTACCGACAACTGAATCTCCTAAAGTATGTAGTCCTCTTGGTAGTGGTACTGGTAGAAACAAGTCCAAGTGAGAGACAGACGTGACGGAAAGTGTAGACTGTAGTGTGTCCCTTTAAGATGGGTAGAAACAGAAAGTCTTGGACAAGGGGCAACCTACTAACAAGGTCAAAGATCGGGTTTGACTAGAGAGAGAGAGAGAAAATGTTTAACCATCTTGGTATTATACAATAGAGGAACCTGACGTTCCTCTAGGTTGGTCAGTTAGAACTTCCTTTAGTCAGGATTTATAAGTAACCTTCCTGACTACGACTTCGACTTTGAGGTCACAAAACCGGCGGACTACCCTTCTTGACTGAGTGACCTTTTCTGGGACTACGACCTTTTCTAACTTCTGCCCTCCTCTTCCCCTGTTGTCTCCTACTCTACCAATCTACCGTAGTGGCTTAGTTACCTGTACTCAATCCCGCTTGAGGCCCTCAACCACTACCTGTCCCTCCGGAACACACGACGTCAGGTACCCTAACGTTCCTCAACCTGTACTGACTTGCTGACTTGACTTATTTAATTATGACCTTTACAGAATGTTTTATTGTATTCGGTTGCATTGGTAATTTTATGAATAGGTAGGTTGGTGGAGACTCTGTCTCAACCTAGGACGAATTTATGACAGTAACTGTTCAAATCTTTTAATCCTGCGTAAAGTAAAATCAGAGAGTTTTCGGGTTGATAATTCTTGAAGTGTAAGCTCAATGGGTTTAAGACAATGTTTCTTTCAGTCATGTGACGTATTTACATTTGAACGTTTAATAATTTCAGTTTATATAAAAAGAAACATAATTGTTTTGGTGAAATGAAAGGGGTCTCTTACAGATGAAGATCTGGAGCTTATATGGGGAACAGACTTTTACGTCTTATATAAACCGACCATTCGACTATCCTAGAAACGAGACACTCCTCCGTAAAGGACAGGAAGTCATACCCTCGTCACTCTCTTCTTCCCGCAGATGGAATGTACGTGTGTGGTGTGTGTCTGTGTGTGTATGTGTCTGTGGTGTGTGTGTGAAGTGTGTGTGGTGTATGTGTGTGTGTGACGTGTGTGTGGTGTAAAGTGTGTGTATATGTGATGTGTGTGTGTGGTGTGTAGTGTGTGTGTTTCTGTGTGTGTGGTGCGTGTGTGTGGCGTGTGTGGTGTGTGTAGGACTTTGTATGAAGGGACGGAAATAGAAACGTTTCGGTCAGGTTCAACACTCCACCCTCCATCCTTAATTGTGTGAGTGAAATGAGGATGTCATACATATAAATGTTTTAGTAAAGACCTCTTTATTATTTTTCTACCTTTTTCTTAGGATTATTTATTGTATGAAAGGTTACTATTCCTTACGAGGATGGTAGAAAATGATCTATTTAGTTCGAGTGGTTTAGTGGGTACAACATCTTATCTAATGTAAAATAAAAGTGAGATTTCTTTACGTCAATTTCTGTTTAATGATAAATAGGAGTCAAGAACTAGTTTGTTCACCCTAATTTGTCTTTGAGAAATGAACTTACCTACTTTCACTTATCGAGAAAGTTTAGTTTAATTACTAAAAAAAAATTTAGTTCATGAGACAGGATAATTTTTGAGTTTTGGCATAAAATTTTAAAACTGACTCTCTTACAACAAACAGATTAAACTCATCAAAATTAATCCAAAACAAAAAGGCTTGGAAATATCTTTACAAAGACCGAGACGGTTAAACACGACCATTCAAACCTCTAAGAAAAAGGTTTTCTTTTAGACAGAAACTAAAAATACTCATTCGTAAAAGGGTCCTAAACTTTTTCCTGAGGTCAGTATGTTGTTTTAATGAAACGTTCCTTTTTACTTATGTGATCGTTTAATTCAGTAAAGTGTTTGGTTATCCGACTCTTTCGTCAAAATGAAATAATTGGTACAATAGAGTAATTCAATAATCTTTCTAAACGAAAACACTAAATTTTTGTATTCTCCTTCTATACAGCTTTTAACATCCCTAGTCATTTTTATATCAAGGAGACTCCTAAAAATTAAAAAATTTTTATTATGTCGTACCTTTTGTTAAATATCAATACATCGTGTTATTTCTTTAGTACGGAACGTACGGTCTTAAATATAAAGATCTTTTTGAAACTCCATATACGTGTTTTATATACATGTTTTTATAAATAACATTTTACTGACTATCTTTGTTTTATTATCAATTTTCAGTTGGTNTAACATCCCTAGTCATTTTTATATCAAGGAGACTCCTAAAAATTAAAAAATTTTTATTATGTCGTACCTTTTGTTAAATATCAATAGATCGTGTTATTTCTTTAAAGTACGGAACGTACGGTCTTAAATATAAAGATCTTTTTGAAACTCCATATACGTGTTTTATATACATGTTTTTATAAATAACATTTTACTGATTATCTTTGTTTTATTATCAATTTTCAGTTGGTTCTCCTCCTTCTACTTTATACAATATAAATATACTATCCTGTATCGTATAGACAATTTGACTTACTTGATTTTAATTATATACTTCTTATGTAGAGTTTTATATTACTATTTTATTAATTTTTTACTCTTCTATTACGTTTTACATAACATGATACATACAATATGTTGTTTTGTGTTTTTATGATGTACTAGAAGTTCTTACGTATATTTACATGTACGTTGATACAAGTTTTCTAATTTTTGTACATATGATTCAAACACTATCATAAATAGAGTTCTGTGTTTACTGATCTATACCTCCCTCTCTGAAGTTTACACAGATATTATACACAATTACTAATATATTTTTGTCTATTTCGTTCAATAATATTTAATATTTTAAAGACCAACCACCCATTTAATAATACGTACGATGAAAGACGTTTATAAAGAGACAAAACCTAAAGAACTGCTATTAGTGTTCGTTTGGGTCCTTTATGTAAATCATTTTAAAATCAATGACTATACTTCTATTAGTATGGTAGACAACCAATAAACTACATAAACTTAATCAAGTCAAGTCAGTGAGTCAGCACAGGCTGAGAAACGTTGGGGTACTTAGCGTCGTACGGTCCGGAGGGACAGGTAGTGGTTGGGGACCTCATGTGAGTTTGAGTGTAGGTAACTTAGCCACTACGGTAGGTCCGTAGAGTAGGAGACAGCAGGGGAAGAGGAGAACGGGGGTTAGGGAGGGTCGTAGTCTCAGAAAAGCTTACTCAATTGAGGTGTACTCCACCGGTTTCATGACCTCGAAGTCAAAATCGTAGTCAGGAAGGTTTCTTGTGGGTCCCGACTAGAGGAGATCTTACCTGTCCAACCTAGAGGAACGTCAGGTTCCCTGCGAGCTCTCAGAAGAGGTTGTGGTGTCAAGTTTTGGTAGTTAAGAAGCTGCGAGTCTAAAGAAATGTCAGGTTGAGAGTGTAGGTATGTACTGGTGTCCTTTTTGGTATCGGAACTGATCTGTCTGGAAACAACCGTTTCATTACAGAGACCGAAAAGTTATACGATAGATTCAACCAGTGTTCAAAGGAAGGTTCCTCATCTGCAGAAAATTAAAGTACCGACGTTAGTGGTAGATGTCACTAAAACCTCGGGGGGTTTTATTTCAGACTGTGATAAAGGTGACAAAGGGGAAGATAAAGGGTACTTCACTACCTTGGCCTACGGTACTAGAAGTAAAGGACTTACAACTCGAAATCCGGTTGAAAAAGTGAGAAGAGAAAGTGAAAGTAGTCCTCCGAAAAATCGAGGAGAAGTGAAAGACGGTATTCCCACCACAGTAGACGAATAGACTCCAATAACTATAAAGAGGGCCGTTAGAACTAAGGTCGGACACGCAGAAGGTCAGGTCGCAAAGAGTACTACATGAGACGTATCTCAACTTATTCGTCCCACTGTTATATGTCGGAACTGTATCAGGAAAAGGATAAACCTTGGTCAGGCAACAAGGTACAGGTCAAGATTGACAACGAAGGACTGGACGTACATCCAAAGAGTTCTCCGTCCAGTCCACCACACCATAAGGGCAGAGAAAGTCTTAAAAGGTGTCAAATAACACTAGGTGTGTCAGTTTCCGAAACCGTATCAGTTATTTCGTCTTTATCTACAAAAAGACCTTGAGAGAACGAAAAAGGTACTAGGTCGTCTACAATCGTAAAACTAAAGACCAATGAGACGGAAAAGATTTTGGTCGAACTTGTAGTCCTTCAAGTGTCAAGTACATGACGACTTCGGGCCGAACCTCTTAAAATTCGTAATGAAATGATCACACACTCTACTCACGTTAACACACCATCAAACTCGTAAAAAACCATAACGGAAAGAAACCCTAACCTTACTTTTGACTGGAAAAGGTCAGGACACCGGTGACGACTCAAAAGGTTTAAACGACCGTATAACTCACGTCGAAAGTGTCGTAGTAGAAAGTCCTAAACTTTATCGAGTTGCTTAAGGCAGTGGAGGTGATCGAAACAAGTACCACTACGAAAGATTCTGGGTGAACTGAAGTGTAAGGTACTACAGACCGAGATCCACTCACTAGTATGGCAGCACTAATAGAAGTAGCACTTCTAGAAAAAACATGTCAAGACATATAAGAACGGTGGAGAAGAATTATAGAAGACGAAGACAATCCAGGTATGGTAAAGACAGGAAATAGTTCGGGTAGAAACGTACTACAAAGGAACCATAGAGATTAAAAGAACTTCTCTAGAGACCAGAAAGGGTAAGACAACAAAAGGAGATAAAGAAACGTAACTAGTGACTCCTTCCGAAAGAATAGAGAAGAACGATAAGAGACCTTGAGACGTAAGTCTACGAATATAGAAGGGAAAAGAGGAAACGAAAAACGAAGAGAAGAAAAGTGTCGATAAACATTCCGGAGGGGTCTGTCGACAAAACAAAAAACCGTAAAGAAAAGGGACCCCTACCAGAACTAGGGACAGAGGACATGTTACAGTACTTGGAGTAAGGTATCAATTAGTCCGTGAGATAGATAGTCTAGATCCGGGAATTTAGATAAAGAGTGAAGGGGACATATTAGTATTCACTAAACTAAATCCAGTGTAGACTTACCAGATCACCAAGAGGGATGAAAAAAGTTAATTTCAGACTTAAACCGTTATTCCTCAAGTACTAAACTCGGTGTCAGGCAAAGGCCAGAACAAAAACAACTGACATATCTCGAAGAGGTGGAAACCGACGTTTCTTATATTAGTTAGACTAAAGCTACAACTGGTAGACCACTACAGGTACACATCTCAGAAGAGAACACAACAATCTTCTCCCACAACCGATACTGGTCACACAAGAGAACCGTTTTCAGATAATCGGAAACGGGACGAAGTAAGGCATAAGGTTCCGGTTTAAACGGACAATGAGATCCACAAAGAACTGAAGGATGAAAAGTAAAGTCAGGGGATATTACTTTTCCTGTAGAAAACCCCCACAATCAAGATTTTCCAGAACATCTAGAAATATCTTGACAAGTTAAAGTCGAAGAAGTCGCAATGACCAACCCCGTATCTGAAACCTATTGACACTATAACTTACCAAACGGAACCTTTGCTTGTCTCTAGTAAGACAGTAAAAACTCTAACGTAGGTTCATGACGTAAAGCCTGAGAAAATAACTGGTACTACCGATGAGGTAAAGAAGATTCCCTAAGGACGGGTGTCATCATCTATATTACCAGTAGACTCAATTTAAGTGAGTAAGGTCAGGTAAAATTAAGCGACTAAGAATCTTACAAATATAAGTGAGAACAGTAGTGGAAAAACTGGTGAAGGTTCAACGGAACTAAGTACCTGGATTGTAAGGTCCAAGGATACGTTATAATGAGAAATGTCGTAGCCTGGAACGAAGATATTGGTCAGTGTAGGTGTTGACCCATAACAAAAACGACACCGAGGTAGGGAAGTAAGAAAGACCTCAATAAAGAGGTACTAGAGGTCATCGTATAACCCGTGGATGACTGGACCCCTCAAGGAGAAAGTCATAGGACAGTAACACGGAAAAGTATGACAAGTACCCCAAGAGTTCCGTTCTTATGACTTCACCAAACGGTAAGGTAAGAGGTCACCTGGTGTAAGATAGTCTGGAGAGGTAGTACTGGGTGGACAGAACCCGCCGGGGTGTCCCGTACCGAATCAAAGTAACTCAATCTGTTCCGACACCAGGTACACTAGNATAGGATAGTAACACGGAAAAGTATGACAAGTACCCCAAGAGTTCCGTTCTTATGACTTCACCAAACGGTAAGAGAAGAGGTCACCTGGTGTAAGATAGTCTGGAGAGGTAGTACTGGGTGGACAGAACCCGCCGGGGTGTCCCGTACCGAATCAAAGTAACTCAATCTGTTCCGACACCAGGTACACTAGGCTAACTGATCAAAAGACACTACTACCAAAGTCACACAGACGGGGACTACGGGAGAGTGTTGTGAATGGTAGAATGAACCAAAAGAGAATGGACCCTGTACCCCATAGAGAAGTACCGACGAGGTCGTTTCGCGTCGGTGAGAAGGAATGGGACCTACTCCCCATAGAGGAGTGACGGCGGGGAGGACTGGAACTCGCACCTCACCGAGGAGAGACGGGAGGACGCAGGTGTGTCGGTGGCGAGGAACCTACAACTTTCCCTAAACTTCGACTAAAAGATCGAACATACACAAGTTCTAGTGTCGTCAAAATTCGGAAATAGGTTCTGAAGATCTAGACTTAAGTAATTACTCCCATGACTCAAATCACCACTTCGGTTTCCATCTAGGGGTTTAATAAACTTTACAACTAACTTCATTCTATTATAATATTCGGAAGTGAAATATGTTTACGTGACAAGATATAGTTCAGGTTGAATGACAAACTCCTTTGTAATATAAAAATCTTTAGTGGTTTTATCGATAATGACAAAACTCTACAGATATCATAAATTGGAAAACAAAAAAACAGATATTTAACTATAAACCTCAAAAGGGGTTTAAAACCAAACTTCGATTAACTTTAAATTGTGTGTACTTCATAGCGGGAAGACACAAGAGGTCCGCGTGTACCTCTCGAAAGTCAGAAACAATGTTTATATTACGGAAGGATAAGGGGTCGAGGACCTCGTGTCAGGAACAAAATTTTCCACTAAAGGTGAGGGCCGGTGACAGTACCTTCTACTTCTCCAATATAGGAAACCGAGTCTACGATCGTGTACAGACTTCGAGGTGATTATTACTCGAGGTGGTTTCACAGTACGTGAAACTTATAACTTGTACACCGAGGTACACCCCAGTTACTTTCCCATTCTTATAACACCTTCCAAGTCATATGTGAAAGCCATCGTCGTTTTGAAAGTCATTTCGGACGTCGACGTCGTTTTCAACCGACGTATTACGGTCACTGTCGTTCAGGAACCTACCAGGACAAATACTTAGTTCATGAAACGTTAATACATTCGATTGACTTATTGAAAAGACGATTTTACTGGGTCTCAATGATAGACAACGAAAGTTGGTACTTCAGATTAACTAATTTTAAGTTGCACTTACTTTGGGGGATTTGTCATTATATGTATATAATGATATTATACATATTTGTCACTATGTATATATAATGACATTATATATATTTCACAATATATATATACATTCAAAATTTTTAATACCGATAAATACGTGTAAAAACTTTTTCTTCCATCTCTTTTCATTTTTACAACGAAACTTTATCTTAGAACCCATGTATCATATAGTCACCAATTTGTTTGTCCACAATGATGACCATAGTTTTTAAAATTAAGTTACGTGTTTATACTTAAGTGAATAGTGGTCCTTACGTCGATGTAATTTTTTAAAAAAAGAGTAGAGAGATACGAATTATTGGAAGTTTAAAGGGTCCCATGTAAGTACATACTCTACCTACACTTCCTCTTTCATAACTCGACTAGAACAGTGAACCTACAGTATCGATCTCGACCTTTGGGTGATTTATCGTATTACGGAATTTTAAAAATTTTTATCTTTTTATGTATAATCAAAGAGTTATAGTCTTCTTAAAAATTAAACAGTCAATGATTTTTATATTATCAAGGACCTTTTGATTTGTAGAAAATAAGGAATCTCAAGTATCGATTGTACATATTCAGAGATTTAAAAAGTCTGAATTAAAGTAAACATAGATTAGAGTCTCTTTTCCACTTAGTATTTATCCGACTACAAGGTTAAACACACCACAGCGACAATAGTACCTAACTTAACATAGAAGGATTTTAAGAAAAAAATTTACAAATTAATAATTAATTAATTAATGATTAATTAAATCCGACGTGATTCCGAATCAACACCGAGGACCCTAGAAGTGACACCGTACGGATGATCGACGTCATACGCCCTTGATCAAGGGATTCGTCCCTAGTTAGGACTCTGGGACGGAACCCTCGTGTCTCAGTATAGGACACCTGGTGGTCCCTTTATGAAGGGATTTTAAGTACAACTTTCGGAGTAGTGGTCCTGAAGTCTTACACTGACATAAATCTCTGTCCCTGAAATTTCACCACTAGTTCAATTTTACCCCGAAAATCACACCTTGGAGTAAGTCAAACTGACCACAGGGATATTCTCCTTTAAACCTGTGAGTCTATGTGGTCCCTACTTAAGTGTGTCTCCTTCCTGTAACACTCCTGTGTTGTCGGTAGTCGTTCGGTACCTCTCAGAAATCCCATTTCGTTGAGACGCTCATTCAACTAGACCCTGAAGATCGGAGGTCTTAAGACTTTTTTTACGTAAAGACGACAAATTTGGTGGGTCAGACATCAAAAACAATACTGTCGGGTTCCTTTGATTATGTACTCCAAAGGTTAGTGATTATTCTAGGACCTTATTTACTATAAGTTTAACGAGAAAGATAGAAGATATCTCATTCCTAAGTTTTGAACGTCTGTATAGTTCTTTCGTTAATTTATTTACCTTATACTATTTAAAAAAAAGATCGAAAACTAAGAATTTATACAGACATATATCACCGGTCAAGAGGAAAAGTCCTTTCTAGTCCGAAGGTAAATCCCTTAATTCAGGAAAGATGAAAAAATATAATTATACAGTCAATCAAACACTATAATACAACTAAATCTAATATATAAAAAACAAGAAAGTAACTACAATTAAAGGAAACGAATTATTTTATTACAAATATTGACAGACAGTCTTGACCATTCTTTTTAAATTGGTGGATCCTTTATTCTTGATTTAAAAATGTCTTCAACCAACATTTTCTTTTTTTTCGTTATTTCACATCATCTAAGTAACCCCTTTATTTTTTCTCTTTATGTTAAGAGATGACAAATCGGTGAAGATTCCTTGTTTTACTCTTTTTTTATATAACCCTCATTTTACCATCAGTACATGAAGAGTCGTTCCTTCTTTTACCACATTCACTTAAATAGTCTGGTGAGTTAAAGATCGAGTAATTTAAAAACGTGAAACTGACTCAATAAATTAAAATTTGATTTAACGTTATCTATCACACATAATGAACTAGTTACAGGACATATATTGTCTGTAAACGATTTACAATCTCAATAAAGGAAGAAGGGATTTTAGGTTCTTTGGATTTTGAGTTTAGGAAACCATCCTTCTTTTCTTTTTTTTTTACAAAATTTTTTGTAGAAATTCACTTTAATAGTACTTGTACTAATAAACTTCACAAACCGCAATAATTCGTTGTTTATCGTCATACGTCTTCTCCCGATAAACAACAACAAATCAGAGGATTCAGCAAATCTACTCTCTAAGGTACCTAATCTAAAAACACGTCTTTTCCGATAAACTTTTACATATACTTATTAAACTTTAAGTATACGTCTCTTTATGACCGAAACTTCCTAAACTTCTTCCTTCTTCACACCCGTTTCGGTGTGTAAACTCTCTACTAAAACCGTCGTCACAGACCGTCACGCAATGTTTTTGTGTTTTTACACCTCCTCTCCATTCCGACGTATACACCTTCGACCCCTCCACTCTACTTTACTTGGTCGACACATACTACGACGACCTCTTTGTCTTTTCACACAATACTTCCTTCCTTGTGACTGTCTTAAAAAAAGTCAAACCCCGGTTTTATGATGATTTACCAACTAAAATCCTACACCGTAGAATTCTTTTTTGAATCCCTACCTTCTTATTCCTTGATCTCCCATCTTTCTACGTTTATGGTTGTAAACCATGGCATTCCTTTTTATAAAACTTATTTCATCCATTAAAAAATAAGACATCTTTTAAATTTTTAATTCTTACTCCTTTTTTTAATAAATGAAGACTAAAGAGTTCGGTTTTAACAATTAAAAAAACCGTATCTATGAAGTGTATAGTCATATCAAAATATATTTGATATTCTAAAAATATTATACAAAATGTATAAAAAGTATAAACGACGTAATTTATAGGAAGTCGTCATAAATACCGTGTAATAAGACGATTGGGAACGGGGTACTTTATGATTACTTAAAAAATATTTTTATTCCAAGATTCCATTTTAATTTAAATCTTCGTAAGAGATGTCATAGAGTACGTAAGAAGATACCCCACTTTGTTTTACTACAATATTATAATTGTATAGACTTTTAATTACTGTGGATTTAAATATATTACAATGTCTAAGACTTATAAATAATAAAGTAACTTACGTAAAGTCCCCGATCGTAAAATTGTGTTCAAACCCTTTATTTTTAATGAAACAAAATTACATATATAAAATAATGTCAGACATCTATATCATATAAATCGGTTAAGTGATAATGACCTTACAAAACAAAAAACAAATGTATCTCAATTCCATCTGATGCCTCCTCCGTTACCGTTGGGTGAGGTCATGAGAACGGACCTCTTAGGATACCTACCTCCTCGGACCATCCGACGTCAGGTACCCCAGCGATCCTCAACCTGTGCTGACTCGCTGAAGTGAAAGTGAAAAGTGAAAGTACGTAACCTCTTCCTTTACCGTTGGGTGAGTTCACAATTCCTCTTAGAGTCCCTGCCCCCTCGGACCACCCGACGGCAGATACCCCAGCGTGTCTCAACATGTGCTGACTTCACTGAATCGTCGTCGTCGTTCCATCTGATCGGAATATCAATATTTCAAATCGTGAATAAACTAATAAAAGAATACCCGAAAAGAAAACCACCAGAACAATCTCTCGCACATATACTAATTGAATCGAAATTCCATATAAAATATAGTAGAAAGTCTTTCACCTATGATTGAATGGAAGGATAGTCATAACAGACGTATAGAAGTTTAAACGATCAATGCTTGACTAAAACTTTTTATCTCGTGAACAGATTTGACATAAATACCCTATCCACACCTACGAAAATAAAATATTCAATACGAAATCATAATTAAAAATTAGTAAAAACAAAATTATTCATGTTCATCCTCTATTACAGAAAGGTGAGTCATAATCTCGACCAGTGTATCAGTCATTCGTTGTCTTGACCAAGATCTTGTGTTCAGAGGAATCAGGAACAACACAAGAGATTTGGTGATATGGTGTACGGAAGTTCTCAAAGTGACAGTATCTGAGTAAACACCCATACACGAGTCAACACAGTCTGAGATGGGTGGGTCATTGTCAACAAGTCAGTGAGTAAGCACCGGTTGAGAAACGCTGGGGTACCTGACGTCGTACGGTCCGAAGGGACAGGAAGTGATAGAGGACCTTGAACAAGTCTGAGTACAGGTAACTCAGTCACTACGGTAGGTTAGAAGAACAGGAGACATCGAGGGAGGAGGACGGAAGTTAGAAAGGGTCGTAGTCCCAGAAAAAGTTACTCAACCTAGAGACGTAGTCCACCTGTTTCATAACCTCAAAGTTGAAGTGGTAATCCCTTACACGGTTTAGGATTAATGATATGGTCGTGTGGTTCTTTATGTCAAAAAGAAAGGGTGAAACGGTAAGGGATTAACACACTTTATTTATAAGTTGAGGAACTGTTAAATCTAAAGAAAACACATTTTACTTTACCCAGGAAATATCATGCTTGTAAGATATTATTTCCACCAAAGCAGCGATTCTGTACAAGCTGAGAACGTTGGGGGGTCCGAGGAGACAGGTACCCTAAGAGATCCGTTCTTATGACCTCACCCAACGGTAAAGGAAGAGGTAGATATTCTCATCTATACTGATTTTTATAATATGGTGGAATTTACACTTAACACAATTTAACAAATATTGACGTGTACGGAGAATTAAAACTCATCGAAAGGAAAGAAAAATTTATAACCTTAATTCATGAAAGAGTAAGATAAATGACATCTATTACAAATGATAAAAAACCAGTTGATAATAATCAACCGTAAAAGATGACTTGTTTTAGTTCTTACCTTCTTTTTTATCTTTTTATTTGAAACTTCTTGATGTCTATTAATAATCATTTTTTCTTTGATCTCATCAAGACTCTTTCATAAATACTCGATGAAATTGAGTAATATATTAAAAAAAGTTTAAAAGACTAAATGACTTTTCAACTTGTTTATCCCGTGTCTTAAAGATCTGTGGGAAGTGGATCTAGGGGGTTTCAATTATACGATGTTATAAACGAATTAGAAAAAAAAAAAAAAAAATCCACTTCCCATCTAAAAAGAGATTTGGTAAGTTTTCATTTAACGTTGTTACTTCACGGAAATGGTATTTGTGAAATCATAATTAAAGGGTCCCTCCATTGGTACCATGTCAAAAGTTTTTTCCGTTAATTATAACCACGTTCCGAAATGACACTAAAGAGGTTACAGATATAATTACTTGAAACACGTTTTCTTTTCGATTTTAATACACACAAGTCAACAGTATAGTGAAACTTTCACTTTCAACGAGTCAGTACAGGCTGTAAAACGTTTTTTTCAGGTAAAGGTACCTGACAGGTACCTTAAGAGATCCGGTGTTATGACCTCACCCATCGGAAAGGACTGAGGTCTCCTATAGGGTTGGGTCCCTAGTTTGGGTCCAGAGGACGTGACGTCCACCTAAGAAATGGTCGACTCTGTGTTACCTTCGGGTTCTTATGAGCTCAACCATCGGATCGGGAAGAGGTCGCCTAGTAGGGTTGAGTCCTTAACTTGGTCCCAGAGGACGTAACGTCCGTCTAAGAAATGGTCGACTTGATAGTCCCTTCGGACAGTATAGTGAAAGTCAAGTCAAGTCAAGTCAACGAGTCAGCACAGGCTGAGACGTTGAGGTACTTAGCGTCGTGCGGTACGGAGGGACAGGTAGTGGTTGAGGACCTCAAGTGAGTCTGAGTGTAGGTAGCTCAGTCACTACGGTAGGTCGGTAGAGTAGGACCCAGTAGGGAAAGAGGAGGACGGGGGTTAGGGAGGGTCGTAGTACCAGAAAAGGTCACTCAGTTGAGAAACGTACTCCACCGGTTTCATGACCTCAAAGTCGAATTCGTAGTAAGGAAGGTTTCTTTAGGGTCCCGACTAGAGGAAGTCTTACCTGACCAACCTAGAGGAACGTCAGGTTCCCTGAGAGTTCTCAGAAGAGGTTGTGGTGTCAAGTTTTCGTAGTTGAGAAGACGTGAGTCGGAAGAAGTATCAGGTTGAGAGTGTAGGTATGTACTGGTGAAATCAAAGGAAATTAAATTATCACGACACAGTAATAAAACGTAAAATTATATAACTCATAGAACACTCTTTTACACGATTTTATAACATTTATAAAATTAATAATCGTGAATAACTGTAACAACTGACTAATTTAGTAATATTACCATAAACCGTTTACCACTAAAGTTTACGGTATTAGGAACGTTGAAAAGACAATCGTACAATGACTTTGTTTCATTAAAGAGGGATCAATATATAAGTAAATATAGTCATACTTAATGACTTAGGACAAAATAACTTATATTAGAGAATAACACTAATAAATAAAACTATAAGTTCACCATTACGGATACTCTCAAGGAAACCCAACTCAGACCCGGGTACAGTGTTAATGAGGTACTAAGAACAAGTAAAGAACTGTAAAACCGAGTCTTAAGAAGGTCCTAATAGAACATTAAACGGGTGGGGTCAAGACTTAAATCGGTGAAAAGGGGTTCCCAAAGACTAAGGAAATTCTCTTTTCACCATAAACCTCTTGTTTTACATCCACAATCTACACGAATAACGAAGACCCCTCGGTAACGAAGACGTGTAAAAATGTCAAGTCTTTGTCCATCAATAGTGTGATTATAAAGGTTCGGACTAGGTTTAGATGTCCGAAGTAAGACAGATTAACTAAAGGTATAAACAAAGAGGGAAGAGACAGAGGATAAAGGTATTTAAAAACACACAAGCTAATGTCTCTCATATCTGGTACTGAAATCTTGTCGAATAAGTAAAAGTTAGTATTTTTGTCGGAAATTGAACCTAAACTTACATATTACTCACGAAAATCTTCCATAAAAAGGAAAACAGAAATCAGTCCCCGTACATCTGACTGGTGACACGACTGTCATTGAGTCAAAACTAGAGTTGGTAGGAGGGAAATTCAACATTGTAGTAAGTAAACTTTTGTGGATTCAATTATACAAAGACAACATAAGTTAAAATCCTCGAACATCTAAAATAAATAGAAAAGGATTTTTATACTTTAAAATCGTACTGATACTTTCTACACATATCTTTCTATGTAAGTCTCTTATATGGTTATCTGGGAAAGATGGGTAAGAAACTATAATTGGACATAGTAATAATAGATCAAATCGGAAAGAACAAAGAAACCCGAATTCGTTCATTTATGTATGTATATAAAATAAAAGGGGAGAAAAAATTGTGGTCCGAGGGGACCACCGAGTCACCATTTCTTAGGAGGACGGTTACGTCCTCTCCTCTACACCTAAGTTAGGGACCTAGACTTTCTGGGGGACCTCTTCCTTTACCGTTCGACGAGGTCATAAGAACGGACCACATAGGGTACCTGTCTCCTCGGACCGTCAGATATCAGGCACCCCAACGTTTTCTCAGTCTGTACTGAATCGTTGACATATTTTGTTGAAAAAAATTTGGGTAATGAGAAGATATGAATAGGAAAAAATGTATTGTTATACATAATATCTTTAATGAGGTATATTTAAGAAGGAGAAAGTAAAAATGTGAAAGTATCGTGAGATAACCTACACCAATATAATCTGTCTGTATCTCTATAGTCTCAAATATGTCAATGAAGAGATACATACAGACAATATAATACCGGTCATAAAACACTATTCATACAACCTCATTTATAACTCGTATAGTACATAAAATCACAACGACCTCTACATAAAAATCTACTTGAGGATTTTAACCCTAATGATATACAAAAAACTACTCAAATGGTTTAAGAGGAAGTGTTCTAAACATATTTACACATAAGGGTGGTAGTTATATACTCTCAGACAAACAGGTCAGGGTGGTTATCTACATGATAAAACGTCAAATTATAAAAGGTTAAACCATTCAATTTTATGGTAGAGTCGAGACAAAATTTAACGGAAGAAGATTAATACATACTACATCTCGTATTAAAACATACAAATTCCTATTATAAAAGTAAAAACAGACTTTTAATAGACATAAAAAACAGATAATACAAATCCGAAAACATTAAAAAGAGAGTCAAAAATTCTTTAGGAATACATCATCTTTCCAAATCGGGAAAAAGATACTATATAACGTTTATAAAATAAAGGTAAACACTCAATATAAAAATAAATAAAATTTTATAAAATAAATAATATAAAACAGTACAGTTAATTTTTAATATATCGGTCGATCGGTAAGAAAATAAAATAACGGAGGTCTAAAAATCAGTCTTTCATGAACGGATGTACGTTCAATTTCTCCCTTGGTGGTTACAAAATAAAACGTGACCAATTTAGCAGTGAAATACAATTGGTCACAGTGGATAAAAACGATTTCAAAAAAAGAGTAAAATCGATAGTTGATAAACTTTTAATTCATATAGTAGTTATATAGTGGTAAAAGGTGGAAGGAAAGTCATCGACTATCATTATCAACTAAACGGTAACTGTTATTAACACACTAGCAAACCCCCTATATACACAGATGGTAATTTTAATCACAGATGACAATTTTAATTATTAAAAAGTAATATATTATAGTTTAAAAAATTTTACATTCTCATCAAATACCTAGATTTATCGTGCTACGATTATTTAAGTACGACTGTTTGATACACTCGAACAAATTAATTTTAGCATTATTTCGGTCCCTTTATGATCGGTGAATGTACATTCTGGAACATTCTATAAGAGAATTAAACCTGAACAAGGATTCTCTTCTTTTCTCACAAACGTCCGAAAATTACTAACTACACTGTTCATAAGACTAACATCACACTTATTATCTAATCTTTTGTATATTTCGTAATTTTTCCCTCTGTTTGTATGACTTTATGCTACTACCACCAAAGAAGGGTCCTTAATCAAAAACACTCTCTTCACTTATTTAAATTCTGTATAAACCTTCCATTTTTGTTGTACTAAATCTTTACTTACTTATACCTACACTCATTACACCTTATCAGGTTCTGTTTCGAGTTCCCAAAACAAATCAAATTTACATACATCTCAGTATCGTTACCAAAACATACTTTTCCACCTTTCTCTATTCAACTTAAAACTTTACAACTCAAAATCTATTGATATCCTGGGATTTAACCTCCAAGTTATTAATCAACGTATATACTTAGACTAAGGATTCTCTGATGTCAATTACTAATTTGTCGAAATTTGTCTCATCCTACTCAAAAGAACTCATCTGACACCTGTACGTCATTAGTATCAATGATTTTTACCGTAACATCTTCCCTTCTACCTGTTTACGACTTTCTTTTCAAAGAATTATTATAATATATATGTCTACGTAAAGTTACTTAGATAAGTAAAGCTGTCTTTGAGACCCCTACAATTCGACCTTTCTTTCGAAGTTTGTCAAACACCCATCCACATCGAACTCCGGTCTAAAAGACCAGTCGGTTGATCCTGGCAATATCTACGCTTCTAGAGGAAATGACTACTAAAAAATTTTCCTTCCGGTTATCCGGTGTACCAAAAATGATTTGTCCCAGTCAAGAACTGTACGGGCGGAGACTTTAGAATGTTTCGTTGTTAAACCATCCTCTCCCTTCACTCGTTTGTATAGATTTGAGGGTATTCCATTGACAACTTCGAATTACGTTCCGTATGCCGTTGTGTTTCGAAGACTAGATACATGAGATGGGTCACAAAAATTTAGAGTATAGATGATCTAAGAACACTTGAAACTTTCGTATTACGTCATTACATAAACTTTCTCAATTACTTCCTTCAGTTCTCGTTATTTTCTAGTGTTCTGTTCTTCCAGTCAGGCGGTTTCTTTTACCACTATTTAACATTGGTCCACAGAAATAAAGGACTAAGGAGTTCATGACGTGTGAGTCGAAGGAGACGATCTTTCCCGTCGAACACTTTAAGGTATACCGTAAACAGTCGAAGTTATTAAGGAAGGTTCTAGAGCCCTAATAAACGAAATTAGAGTTGACGAAGTCTTCGTCTACTCATTTGGTAACCCTTGAATATGTGTACATCATTTTCTTTTGGATGACAAGTAACACTAAATCCTTGGAGTATCTTTATGGAACATCCGTAAGACTACAAACAGACGATATTAGTGACTCCTGTTTCATCCAGATTAACATTGTAACGAGTATATGTGTCTAGTTTTTGGATCAATACTTCGAAAGGTATTAATATATTTGACTGCAAACGTCGTGTCTATAAGTTTAAGGACACTTACATAAAGTATATAATAAGTACAGGAGAGACTCAAAGAAGTATTCCAATTAAAAAGAAAGTAACGTTTGAGTGACCTATATCATCAGAAACGAAAACATAACCATAAACAAAATCGGGTATAATAAAGTGATTTGATATAATAGTCCCTTTGTAAATTTCTTAAAAAGTCACATTGTCTAACATAGACAGAGACTCTATGTCTCGTCTCTTTGGTCGACCCTCCTTCGTCTGTTTCAAATCGTTGTAAAGAGACCATAACCTGGTTCTTTTACGTGACTAGTTTTATACCGTTCTTCGTTCGCGAACAGTGGGTTTACCTTTACTCCGTTCTCAGGATAGAGGGTAGGTACCGAACTCCTTTCCCTATTTTACTATCTTTTTACGAGACATAAATTTTATAGTCATGTCTTCTTCTTTATTGTAAGAAGATGACAAGGTGCAATTCCTCTGTGTGAAAATAAAAAAAATTACTTTAAAGTAACTTCACAGCAACGAAATGTCATAACATAATCATAGACGCTATGTCGTTTCCTTCGGTCTATACACATACGTAGCACGAGTACGAACCAACACAGACTGAGAAACACTGGAGTACCTGACATCGGGTGGTCCAAGGAGACAGGTACCCTAAAGGGTCCGTTGTTATGACTTCATCCAACGGTAAAGGATAAGGTTATACATATGTATATGAGGAAGAAAAAACCTAAAGGAAGGGTAAATCAAGTGGTCTCTCGTGACTTATCTCAAAGTACTCGAGATATCATCTAAGAGTAATTAATAGATAAAATTTATATCATAGTTAGTACATATATACAGAGTAAAGATACACTCGTAAAAGGACCTTGACAACCAGTTTTATAACTGAGGGTTTCAATGAAAAGATATCCACAAAGTCAGAAATCCGTACTTCGAAGTCCCTCATAAAACTAGTATAACTACCTACCCATTAATTGTGTACCATAGAACTTTTTACGTCTAGAAAACCTTTCCTCATACACTGAAAGACCATAGACTAGTAAGTCACGATTCTCTACTAAAGTTGGTCGTCACCTGTTCCTAAGTGAAAAATTTTACAAACTTATATCAAAGGAACCTATTTTTAGTATACGTGGAAAGAAAAATAATAAAGAATAAGTCCTTCTTTTCAATCTTATTTGATCAAAAGTGTAATTCGGGAGAATAAAGTTTTCTAGAAAAAGTAAAGTACGACATACTGTAAGACCTTTTCCGTTTTGATACCTCTCTCATATTTCTAGTCACCACCGGTCCTAATCACTCCTGTGTTTGTATATATTTATCTCACGTCTCCTAAAAATCCCGAATCTATGATAAGACATATTATGATGTAACCACCTAGTAAAGTAATATATAAACAGGTTTGGGTAGCCTACATGTTGTTGTTCGTAGTTGGGATTATACTTGATATTTGTAACTCATTAATACCACACAGTTACATCTCAGTAACGAACATTGTTTACATAGTGAGATCATCCCCTATAGTAAACACCCCAACTCCTTCCCTCACTAATCGACACGACCCCACCATACCCTGTAGGGACACGGAACACCATTTATTATGACACCTGAATTTCTACGAGATTTTTGTCAACAACAAAAAAAAAAATTCAGTACTTTTCTGTACCTTACTTGAATTTACGTATAACAATACACTTTTTTCGGTCAAACCTTTCGGACACGTGGTCTACCAAGGTTGCTGTACAATAAGACCTTTTCTGTCTTGAACCTCCGTCAAACATACACACGAGTACACAAGTCAATACAGACTGAGAAACGTTGTGAAACCTGACATGGGGAGGTCTCTAAAGAGTTCGTCTTTAACGGTAAAGGAGGAGGTACCCCCAGAAGGGTTGGGTTCGTGACTTGGACTCAGAGGACACAGCGGACGTAACGTCCACTTGGAAACTGGGCAACTTGGTAGTCCCTTCGGGTACCTCCGTCAGTTTCCTAGGTACCAGTGGTCCCTAATCGTTTCTTCCTCCCTACTTAATGGTTTCGTGTCTACTAAAGATCCCGTTACTTTAATAAGATAGACTATGAGATTTCCTCCTATGTACAGTAATATGTAACTAGGTTTAGGATATCTTACATGTGGTGGTTCTCGAGTAATTAACATTGTTTACATGAAGAGACCACCCCTTATGACTATTACCCCTTCCGACACGTACACACGTCCGTCCTCCATATACCCTTGAAAGGTGAACTTAAAAGAAACTTGGTTTTTGACGAGATTTTTTTATTTTTCAGATAATTTTTCTTTTTTTCTTTGTTTCACTTTGAGTTTTGTTTGACTTTGAGTTTCTTCACTGACTGTAATTCTTCGATGGGTCTTCTTTTTCTTCTTAAGAACCGGATCAGACTTCGAATTATTGTACGTTTAACAGGTAAACTCTCCTTATTTTCTTCTCGAACAATGAGTCTGAAAACCAATAAAAGACTAACCCTTCATCTGATAAAATATCCTTACAAAGTTTGTCAGGTAACGAGTTTCTGTTTTTATGTTCCTTACAAGACAAACTACTCGGGATTGAGTCCCTACCTTTGATTATCGGTCTGTTTTAACACGTCCTCGGAGGGTAGAATCTTTCCTCTTAATTAGTAAAAGGTACTTAGTACTTAGTCCTTTAAATATTGTAATCGTTGAGTCAACACAAATTAAAACATTTTAGAAAAAAAAAAGTAGAACTACTAATCGTCATTTTAGATGACATGACCGAACTAATAAAAATCACTTTTGTTTCTTTTCTTTCTTATTTCCTCTGTCGTAGGGTTAAAGTGATGTTCTAACTCCCTTCTTTTTAGGGGTTTCCTATCTAATCAACAAACTTTTGTTGGTCACATCTTTATCTCTTTTTAATCAGGGAAACCGTTTCATCTATTTTTTTCTCTCCCCACTGACACTACCCAAACTTCTACCTGGGACCCTACTACTTACATTTTCCCGAAACAAGGTTTATTGTAATAGTAGAATATCTGCAAACCTTCTTTCCTTTTACTAAAAACAAAAAGAACTACTCCTATGATCTTTCTTCGTTGACTCTTGTTTAAAATTTTATCTTGTAACAAATAAGAAATCTATTCCTAATAAAGGTTATTAGTGATATTAAACAGTGACCATTTCACTTTGCACCTCAGTTTGGAAAGTCATGTAAAAAAAGACTTCAAAGTACCGTTTTATCCTATATAACCATGATTTGATGTAGAGTGATTGGAGAAACGGAGTCGATAACTGTGCTGTTCAACAAAAATAGAACTTTGACACGATTTTATGTGAACCGAAACGGTCACTCGATTTTACCGAGTGACAAAAGAACGGTCTTTTGGTCTTTGATCGTTAAAAATTTTACCCATTATTAAATACGAGGTTACTGGATGTGGATGGAGGAAAACTCATTATATCACTACAAAGTAAATTTCTAAAATTACATAAGTTTGAATCAAATAATGATAATTTTTCATCAGTCAACTGTAAGTGTTCTGACTTGAGGAAACAGAAATTATATGTCCATGTCGTCCCTATATTAAGCCATTATTTTTTACGAGAAGAACCAGTGTGTCGTGGAGGTGGAACACAAACTACCTTACCTTTAGAGGTTGAATCCTGACCTATAAAAAAAAAAAGTAAAATAACAATATCACGTAATTATCGTTACGTTTAAAGTAAGATCAATAGTATTAATACGTAAACTAATAATTCGTTTTATCTTTATTCTTATCATTTATTATTGAACGGGTAATGTGTGTCAAGTAAGTTTATTGTACCCAGTTCCTTGTATCCGGTTTATCTTTATTTTCCAATTTTCCATTTTAAGAAGGTCCCTCGACTTCTATTATTACCGACAGATTCAGACGTAGAAAGTCATATAGTAGAGGTTTGTTAAGTTTTGATATTTTTCTTTTGTTATTATTATCGTTTAAGTATGATTTGTATACGGAATTTGTACTGTATTTCTGTTTCTTACCGGTTTGAAGTTTTGTTGTCATTTAATCTTTTTTTTTAGTTCAGGGTTCTTTGTCAGAAGTGTACAATGTGGTAACGGTTAGAAACACCACTCGTTCCTGTCAAGTTCTTTTCTTCTTCTCTTTCCTTTCTTTAAACACTCTGTTAATCTATTATTTCCCTTTTTTTAATCTCAGAATCGTCAGTTTTCCTTTGGTTTATAATATCTGTGTGTTGGAGAAAGGGTTGGTAATTTTTTCTTCATTATTACGGGTGATTTCCAGACCTAAAAATAGACAAAACGGTAACTTGATCTTTAAAACAATTTATGGGTTTCAAGTGTTGTTACTCGTTTTGTTTTTTTGAGACTTAGATATGTCTTAATAAGATTTTAGTCTTTTATTTTGAATTACTTGAAATTGACTACTTTGACAGGTAGAGAGGTTTTTAATTTTTTTCTTTTTGTATCGTTTTTAGTAGACATTCCGTTGTGAATCAATTTATATGTGTGTTTTTCATAAATCTCTATACCTTTTTAGGAAACTTAACATTTAAAGCTTTAATACTAGTCTTTCCTCGTCTTTTTCTCTCTTTCTTTACTTTCTTCCACCTAATCTAAGTCACATCTTTACCTTCAGTAACTTCTTTAATAGAGTCTTTATTTTTGTTTACGTACTACGAGTTCTCTTTTATTTATTTTGGTGTATTATTAATCCTTTTTGTCCTCTTGTTGGTCTCTATGTTTATAATTTCTTCACTTTTCTCGGTCATACTTGTTATCATCTTTATCTTCTATTCTTTTCTTCCTTATTACAAACGTATTAACCTCAACGTACACATGCACACGATTCAGTGAAGTCAGTACAGGTTGAGAAACTCTGGGATACCTGACATCTAGTGGTCCGAAGAGACAGGTACCCTAAGAGGTCCGTTTTTATGACCTCACTCAACCGTACGGGAGGAGGTCCCCTAGAAGGATTGACTCCCTAGCTCGGGGGTAGAGAATACAGAGGACGCAAGCGTCACCTAAGAAATGGTGATCACAGTGGACCCTTATTAACCTCAATCATTTCTGATTTTAAAATTCTTATATGTTTTAATTATAAATATGATCACTAACTTCTTTTTACAGGACTTCATCCTTTAGACCCAGATAATTAAATTTCCCGGTTTACTCTTTGACCCTTTTAATACACCTTAGTAGTCAAAACTCTTTATAAATCATTTGATAATCTGAAGTTTTTATTTCTTTTTATTAAGAGTTTATGTGATGTTTGTTCTAGTTTATTTAACGTTCTTTTTATCAATATAACCTTCGTCTTAAAAGTTTTAGAACTATGTTTCGGAAAAAAGGAAAAGAAAGACTCACAAGAAGGTAAACAAAACCTTTTAAAGGTCCTTGTGAACCCTCTATTCAATTGGAATCACTATTTACCTACCCTTAATACTTTAACTGACTTCCCGACTTGAAGAGACTACTTTATTTGTGTTATCTTCACATCAATTACTGACCCGTCGACATGCAATCTTTCAAGTTTCGTGACGATTACTTCTGAGACCAGGTTTCCTACATTTTAAACATAGACCTTTCAAACTGTATGAGACAAAAGAGGTAAAGAGAGGTCAGGAGACTGTTCCGGTGACAAGGATTTTACGGTCTGGACGGGATGTTGTAAATGAGGAGTAGTCCAGTTAAGAGTTTGTAACAAGATGACAAAGTATAGGTCCTGGTACATCGACTCCTAGGTAAGGTCCTATGGACACTACCTGACTTTTATTAAAGATTACAATGTTCTTTCTTCCCCAAAATTAACAAAGTAGAAGTAAAGCCTACTGAACACACCAATATTTCCTTCGAAGGGTCCACCGTATCATCATTTTCTTAGGTGGACAGTTACGTCCTCTGTACCCAAGGTAGGAACCCAGCCCTTCTAGGGGACCTTCTCCTTTACCGTTGGGTGAACTCATAATAACGGACCTTTTAAGGTACCTGTCTTCTCGGACCACCCCATGTCAGGTACCCCGGTGTTTGAAAGGAAAACATTAACAATAATAGTCTTGTCTTCCTCGTAGAGATTCAGTCACTTAATGTCTAGTCCTCGTTCCCTCTTAAAACGAGGTCGTTAACGTTCTATTATCAAAATGATTTAGTACCTTCTAATAAAAACCTTGAAGAGGTTAGTGAGGGTAAACCCTTCATAACAGTAAAACTAATGAACATTGATTTCAAAGACATCCCGTTCATCTATATATAATTATCGAAGAATAGACCGTATTAATAAAACATAATAAACTTATAAGAAACTCTATACCCAGAGACAGAAAAACGTGAAGTATAAGAATACTTAATTTAATAAAAGGCATTCTTTGAAAAAGAACCCTGGAATTTATGTAATAAATATTTTCCTTTATACGTTTAGTATAATAAATATATATTAAACTTTATTTAACTTCAGTGTCACATATATGAAAGTTTAAAAGTTGTCTCCTTTTTTTTATATTAAAATATATGAGACAGCCATGAAGATAAAAAGGAGGGAAGGAAGTAAGAACTTATTTGGTTAGGTTCTAGATGAGTGATCATGACTCATTCCGTCCGAAAGGAATGAGTCTTACTTCTCGGGCCACATACCACAACAATAGGTTCGTCTAACCCTTCCAGTCGGTAAGTCCTTACCCTTAACGATACGACTCCCGACGGACCAAACCCTGTAGTCTCGGGTTCACTCATTCCTCTCGTAGAAGTCCTCAACACTTACGTCGTCCGTAGGTCGGTTCATATACCCTAGACTTTTCCCTACTTCTCTTCGTGGGTGTTACTCGTCGTCACCTTGACTGTATTTTAACAAATGTAATTCTCCTTTAGCTAGTTTAAAAAATTTACAACTTCTACTAACCTCTGTCTAAAAAAAAAAAATGAATTTAAGTTCCGGATTCTTTGAGTGTCTAACTAGGAAACATGAACATTCTAGGGTGTGACTTTATCTTAGATCCTCAAATGACAACTTTTACTTTTATGGTTTATACATTTCCATAACACATATAACTCATACAACGTGTAACAGACTATTATATGTTTCGTTTCTTGTGTCGAGTGAAATCATTTTTACGGTGGTTTTGTACATTTCAGACTTAGATTAGTACTCTTGTGTAGTTCATTTAGTTTGAACTCTTATTAAAAATTTTTATTGACTGGACATTAACAGAGTCCAGTTTTAGTACTTTCAGTTCCTTTTGACCCTTGAACGAAACTTAACTTTCTCCGATTTTCTTTGTACCGTTGACTTCCCTTTTCACCATAATCCGTTTAATTAAGGTCCTGTAATAACCGTTTTAACTTACAAGAGACGTCCAATCTCTAAAGTCACAACCAACATTACACCAATGTACCTTCATAAACCTCATAATCCTGTAATATAACCATCAAATGGGAGTTTTCTAAGTCTTTCATTAAAAAACATAATAAGAACGTCAAAAAATTACATTTTAATGAAGTTTTATTTTAGTATGTCACATTTTGTATAAGTTGATATTCTTCTTGTGTCAATAAAGATTTTGAATAATTTTCTTTATCAATAAATATATTAAGTTTTAGTAAGTCCTTTCTTCGATTTAAGACCTAATTCACAGTTCCATCTCTCTAAAAAGTGTTTATAAACAGTAAAAATCGTTAGGTAAATTTGTCAAAAACTTATGTAGTCTATTTGATTTGAATAATAACTATTTGTTTTATATTAACTACTTTACGTTAAATATTTTAGTATCCATTTTATAAATTATTTATCAAATCGTCTATTTAATATTACGTAAGTTACTCTCCTTAAGAATATTTCGAGACACGAGTAAAACAATTCCTTTTAAAGGACAAAATACTCTCTTTCTATTTTAAACACTTTTAAGTGAAAACTTATCCTATTTTTGAGTTCTACATTTTTTTTTTTTAGTCAAAGGTCTTTTTTTAAATCGATATGAAGACAAATCGATATGTTTTAACGTAACTCGAGACAGTCACTCCGGAGATTACTTACCAGAAAACCCTGTCACTATTTATCTGAACAACTTACACTTGGTAAAAGGACACAAAATCAGAAAAAAAGGGAGGGCTACTATTGAGGTGCCGGAGACTCTAATCATAAGGTAGGAGAGAAGGTGTCAGACACGTGCTGAACTTTCAACCGAGTTCCTCCAAAAACTCGGGATATCAAGTAATTACGAACATAAAGGGGACGACACATCTTACAAAACCCGAGGGGACCACCGAGTCACCATTTCTAACGGGCGGACGGTTACGTCCTCTGAAGTTAAAACTTATTCACAAACCGACAGTACTCTACCTCCTCTCAACTCATGTAGTTTAAGAGGTCCCCTAGAAGGACTGGGACCCGAGGACATAAAGACCGTAACCGTCCGCTTAAGAAATGGTGACCCGATGAATCCTACGAGTCAGCGAAGTCAACACAGACTGAGACACTGGGGTGCCTGACGTCAGGCAGCCCGAAGAGAGAGGTACCCTAAAAGGTCCGTTCTTGTGACCTCACCCAACCGTAAAGGATGAGGTCCCGGTGGATCCTTTGGCACAAGTTAATAATAAAAATATAAAACTTAAAAATTTTAAATAAATAAATAAAATTAACCTCCGATTAATGAAATGTTATAACATCACCCAAAATGGTATGTTTTATTATCAAAATACTTTAAACAAAAGAAAAATATTTTGACGGACACAATACAGAGAACTAAAACGGAGAGTGGGACGTCACGGATTTCACGGAGGGTGAACAAGGAAGTGTCTTTTTCAAGAAGGTGAAGGTCACATCGGGTTCCAACTGACTGAGGAAAAATCAGAAGTTCTGAAACTCAATGTTTAGACCGGTCATTTTGTAAACGACGAAGACTAGGGATTCAAAAACGATATTAAAAGACAAAACGAAATCGAGAGAAGGGTGTCTCTAGGTAGAGAAGGGTACTCGAAACAAAATATCTGAGAGGACTTGACAAAACTGTTCGTACCGTAATCGAACGAATTTCCGGTCAAGACAACATTTACAAAATCCTAATATTTCCGCAATGGTTTTTTTTTTTTTTTAGGTGTCTGAGTTGAATAGTTCCCTTAAAAGAGTGTCAATCGAGCTCCCCCGGAGGTCTAAGGATTTTCGGAAGTCATGATCCTTACAAATTAGGTCTAGACCCACGGTCCGCGTGTATCCTCCCTGTCCTGGTCCGACATAAAAGGGTAACGTAAGTGGACTTAAAAAGACCTGGTAACATCTAAACGGTATTACCTCTTTCGTCACCGAAAACATATGTTTATATTATAAGACCAATCAAAATCGAAACTTTTTATATATGTCTTTTAGGACGTGTCCTTCCAGAGGACTAAAGTGTCTTATGATATGGAAACGGAATGTTTTATACGACATTGTTATTATCGTTTTGTTATCGTTGTTGTTATTATTATTACCTTTAAAGGAATCGTAAATAATACGATCATGAAATAATTGTTATAGAAATATGGTAGTTACGATTATACTGGGAATTACATGGTTACTCTTTTACAGAATATTTTATAAATATTAACCGGATTCCGGTGGGTGTGGGTGATGTCACAAGAACGGACCTCTTAGGGTCCCTGTCCCCTCGGACCACCCGACGCCAGATACCTCAGCGTGTCTCAGCCTATACTGACAGCACTGAATCGTCGTCGTCGTCGTCGTCGTCGTCGTCGTCGTCGTTCCGGTGGGTGTCAATGGTGAACTTCTCAACACAGAGTTTGGGTTGCGACAAACTGTTGTCCAGACACAAAGTCGGTGAGATAAGTAAACGGAGGTACAGATACAACGTATATTTTCAATAAGATTCGTTCTTAATCTCTTAGTCGGAATGATAGGGAGATACGTCATCATACTGACACGAAACTGAGTAACCATGTTTAATTTTAGTGATATATGTCATAGACTTGAAAGGGTCATCATTCGTAGTCGGAATAGTGAGGACTCTTACTTTCCTGATAAGGAAGACACAATACAGACAAGTTTGGTACAAAGTTATACAACGTCCTCCGACACTATGACGGACATATGGACTGGGTGTCAATAAATAGAGTGTATCGTATTTATGGTGTCCGACAGACCAGTCCTACCCAAGTCCGCAGTCAGTCTGGGTGGTGAATGATCGCCACACGTTCCTACAATGATCAAAATCAACTACTACTCAAAAGAGAGGTTTTAGGTAATAGAAATTTTAGACTGGAGTCAACCCGAAGGACCATATAAAGACTTATAGTCATCACCCTTTCGGGTCAATGAAAGACTAGTCGTTCATAAGGTGTGGACTACATTTAGTCACTTACTTTTTATTATGTTGTCTTCTTCCAAAACGGAGTGAAGAGTGGTCATCGTTCTGAGGTCAAGTATGGATAGGTTACGTCAAACAATGTATTCACATTTCTTTATATAAAATTATATACGAATTTGATAATAATACTTGGATGTTTACTTTTTTCATCACTAATTATAGTGACTAATCCACTCTAATAAAGTAAGATTAATAATTCTTATGTCTTTATAAAATTTAATACATTAATAAACACGAATCTTTGTTTACTCACATGATAACAAATTACAATCCACTCGAGTGCGTAAATACAGACAGGAGACGGTTTTACAGATATGTTACTGTTATTTATTAAAAATTACTTAGTTGACTTTTAAAAAATCTATTTCGTACCTTTGATCTTTCACGATTCAACTGTCGATTGAACGTCTGGGATTCTTCGACGGTCTGTAAATCGTCCGACGACTCCCCCACTTTCTTAAATTTAGCAGTAGAAGGTATCACTTCCCGTTATGTCTGTAATTTTAGCGTTCTGTATCGTTATGTTTAGACAAGAAACAACAATCTCTACACCTCCCTTAATGGTTTTCTTCACCGTTTTCCTAACTTTACTTGACGGGAAACTCTTACTTATAACCTCCCCATCCATGATGTGATGAGAAAAGAAATATTCTGAATATTTTAATAAACTAAGAGTTTTAATACAAGTACCTAGTGGACCTATTTTCATTTTTAATATAATCTTTGTTTACTCATCAAATAACTTCATGACAACGGTCATACCCGAAAGACACGAGATAACACTCATGAGACATCATTGGTTTGGTTACTGTAGTCGAGACAGGTTCACAATTCTACTCAAAATCAATGTAAAATAACTTAGATAGGTTTAAGTGAAGATAGAGGTAGACTTTATATCCAAACTCATGTATTTCCTTGGATTAGATTAAACTTTTAGTTCCCTAAAAGATTCTTTATACATTAAATATAACTAGAAGTTCCTACTCTTTATAATTCGTCGTCTCCCCCTCTCTTATAGTATACGGTTCCTAGACTTCTCTTTCTTTGAACCTTGACTTAAGTCCTCGACGACTCCGTCCCCCGACCGTCCTTCCACCTCAGTCCCGACGACCCCACCTCCCTGGGTCCTCGGTTTACCATTACTCCGACCTCTCTATGTCCTCGTTCTAGTAAATCCCGGAACCTTCAGCACAATTCCCAAATTCAAGTATTTCAAGATCTAAAAAGAAATTCTTCTTTTTTAACCAAGATGGTACCTCTTATATTTAATTCTTCTCTCTCTTTCCCTCTTTCTCTTTCCTTCTTCCCTTTCTTTAGTTAATAATTATGGTTTCGTTTGTTTTACTTCGTGTCTTTTCCTCTTTAATAGTATCATCATAAATACTGAATCGACACTTCATGTGCCATACCAGTATTATTACATTCGTTTTAAAACTATGTTGAGTAAACCCTCCTCTGACCTTTTTACTCCACCGTGAATTTACCGTTTCATTATAAAAATGATGAATTCACTTAAAGAACTCTTTTCTCCATCTTCCTCCCAACGACTTTTTGAACTTTTCTCTCGAGTCCTACTTTAAGTAAACATACGTGTGTATTATCGGTATATACCATGATATATTTTTAAACTCTCCTTTTAGAATAGGGTTTCCTTTATTGGTAACTATCAACTCCTTTATACTACAAAAGAATGTCTTGAAAGTAACGAGATAAGAGATGTATAATACAAGTGGTTTTACAACAGGCGTCATCTTAGTTTAGACGAGATCTTTCGTTCGACTGAATGTTCCATACTTTTAGCCTATAATATGAACCTAAGAAAATGGTTTTTAATCGAGACCTATTGTTTTAGAAATTCTTATTTAAATAAATACATAAATGTAAATCCAACCTTCCAAGTTTGGTCTCGAAAGAAAAGAAAAGAAAAAAAATTAGTTTGGTTGTTAATAACTTAAAGGTTAGAACAAAAAGGGAAAATCTCCGGTTAACAAACCGGACACATCGGTCAAAAAGACTCAATAGTAAACCCCTTTATTGGAAACCATGACATTTCTCAAAACCGACGATGACCGGGGTAATTCCCGTCGTAAGGAACGTTTTCACAGTCGTTCTACTAAAGGGAATCGAAGGTCTTTCAGTTCAAATATTACGGGACCTTAGAATTATTATCGATTTCACACAGATAGTATGGGATTACCACCGAAGACACAAAACCCCGTTCACGGGGTTCCCGTGAAAAAAGAAAAGTATATGTTTTTCCTTTTTCCCTTAGATTATTAACTTCCCGAGTTCCCATCTTCATAAATATTTGAAAGGAAATCCCGGAACTCTTGGTACGGTAGACCAACAAGGGTGTTTTAACCCAGTCCCAACAACAAATCATTTCGTATGTCTCCAAACCGGTATTCTCTCTTTAAACCTTAGGTCAAAATCGTCATTGGTTGGTCGGGCCCTTTTGGAGTGTGAACCGCGAATCAAAACCCAAAACCCTTTGATTCCTGTGGTACTGCAGGTTGACCTAGATCCACATTGGTAACAAGACGATAGTCTACAGGATTTATAACTTGGACCCAAACTTGTTTGATTAAAAAGAAATCACTGAAATGAAGGGAAATCCCGATTTTAGAAATCGTTTACCTACAACAGAAGGACACTTCTACGGACTCTTTTTTCGTTTCTTCGTTTATCAAGTGTATAACGTCGTTTCATGTGGGAATCCACTTGAAGCGTAGTATGTCTAGTCAGAAATCTTGAACATTCTTTATTCTTTCTGACAGTCATTTTGGTACTGTGTAATAACGGGTCCCCTTAACAAAAAGAAGGATTCACTTCCGTTTTTTCATGACCGATCGAAATAGTTGTCCTTACGATTTCTTACATAACACATAGAGTTAATGTCACTTCTTATATGAAAACTACTCTTACCTACAATTGTTGATACTTCCAACCCTGTTGTCCCACACCTCTTAATTCTTACAACAAATAGTGAACCTCCAGAATCTGTGTCGGGAGGTGGGAGTCGGGAATCCTAAAGAGTGGTCATTTTATCTTCGTCCGAAAGGTCCACCGAGTCACTATTTCTTAGGCGGACGGTTCATCCTCTACGTCCAAATAAGTTACCCAGTCCTTCTAGGGGACCTCTTCCTTTACTGTTGGGTGAGGTCATAAAAACGGACCCTTTAGGGTACCTGTCTCCTTGGACCGTCCCATGTCAAATACCCCAACGTTCTCAACCTGTACCGAATGGTTGGTTTGTTGTTGTTTTTATTCTCATAATGTCACTGACTACGTTTCCTATTAACTCAGAATTCAGAACATTAGATAATAATCGGAATACTTCCCGAAGATATGAACACCTTATTCTATAACTAATTAAGACCCTTCTCCAAGATCTCCTAGATAAACTTAGAAATATAATTACCCTGTACGTGACACTTAAAGTGGTTATAGTCAATCATAAAACGGAAACTCCTCCTACCATCGACTAAGTTATTCCTGTTTACTAGTCACAAAGTTCTTAGATGTGAACATCGTAGTCTCTGTTTTGTTTTTTTATAGTTTTCCAATAAATTAGGTGGACAAACCAATAAATCACTGATGACAGTTTAAGGTCCTCAAAAAAGGGGAAAACCCCATCTCTTAAAGTCGTACTATGAAAAGATACCTCATAGATTATTTGCTTACAACGAATCCTTGATGTCTCTTTTCACATACATAGAGAGTTTCCCGGATTTGTTTTCCTTTATCTAAGTCTCTGTTCTTACGGAACTTTGCGTAATCACTAAGGGTAACAACTTGACAAAATCATGAGACTACAACCCCGACGAAATATTATCCAACTTGTGACTGTCATACCAAGGTCACAGACCTAACCTTCTTTAAGTAGGGGTTAGACCTCTTTAGAAAAAGGTCAGACTAATTCTCACTTCTAACCCTTCTCGTGGGACATCAAGGAATCTTTTCACTTTTTCACTTTCAACGAGTCAGCACAGACTGAGAAACTCTGGGTGCCTGACATCGGACGGTTCGAGAAGACAGGTACCCTAAGAGGTCCGTTCTTATGACCTTGTCCAACAGTAAGGGACGAGGTCCCCTAGAAGGACTGGGTCCCTAGTTCGGACCCAGAGATGTAACGTCCGTCTACGAAATGACAGACTCGATAACCCTCCTGTCTCTTTCTGACTTAAATCCTCGACTTTAACGTGGGGGGGGGTTTCATTGAATTTAAATATTGATAGAAAAAAAGATTACAGGACCGAGAAACGTTATTATCCTCTTTAAACCTCCCAAAACCAAATTAAATCCTTGAAAGTTGTCGATCTCTACTTCCAATTCTTAAAATAGTCAGAAGGAAATCCACTGAGTACATCTCACACTCTCTCGACCAAACGATATAATTGATTTAAGTCTCTCCTACATCAAAGGGTAAGATAGGGTCAAGAAAAATAACTTCCCTTTTGAGGACCAAGTCGGGTAATTATTTACACACACACATGTGAGTGTAAGTGTACGAGTCAACACAGGATGATAAACACTGGGGTACCTGTCATCGGGTGGTCCGAGGAGACACACACCTCAAAAGGTCCGTTCTGATGACCTAACCCAACGACAAACGATGACGTCCCCTAGAAGGACTGAGTCCCTAGCTTAGGTGTAGAGAACACAGAGGACGTGGTTGTCTCAAATTTTTTTTTTTGATGGGGCCACCTTAGCTGTAGACTTCCTTCTGGTCTTGTCTAAGTAGTCTAAAACCACACGTTCCGACTTAAAACGAGATTACTTGTCCCAACTTTTTAGGGATTTTTAACGGATGACTTCAGGGGATTACTAATGAGTCTGGACTAGAAAATTATTTATTCACCCGACCAGAGGGTCAACATTAAGATCTCTGGAAAGTCCTAAAAAGGATAATCACCAAAAACAACTTGTGACCCGGACCGGAAGCGATTGTTTTTTTAATTGATCGACTATATTGAGACCCTCAACCACTATCTGTCCCTCCGGACCGCACGACGCTAAGTACCCCAGCGTATCTCAGCCTGTGTTGACTCGTTCACTTGACTTGACTTATCGAGTCTCTTTACTCTAATTATGTAAACTTACTGATATAATGGAAGGAGTCTTCTAGACACTCTTAGAAACCAATGAAGTTCTTTTAGAAACTGATAACGGGTGCCAAGCTGAGATCAGATCCCTTATATTCTTTGATTCTTACATCGGAGATCTATGAGTCTTCTGAATTAAAATCTCCCTGTCCGAGACTTGTTATATCTTCTTTTCCGTCACCCTTCTCAAAGTCTCTTTTTCCCTTCGAACCACTCTCTTAATCGTGTCCTCCTTCACTCGTATATTTCTTCCGTGGGCACCCGTGTCTCCTTCCTCCTTCTACTACGGTCTCCACCTCAGATATGTATTCTTCGACTCCCTGTCTCTATTCTACTGTGTTTTCCGTCTCGGACTCTGTTTCTTTAGTTCCTTCTTCTTCGGGGAGAGATGTTTAACGGACGAAAGTAAGTCAGGTCTCGGAAGTCCATAAACAACAACAACAAATAACAGATCCAAATACCGACCATAAATACCCTTTCAGTCCAAAATCCTTCAGTAGAGAGATACGGTCAATTGTTAGATAAAGAAAGATTTCCTCCTTTCACAACCGAAGGAAGAATACAAACACTGTATAACTTCAACCTGGGAACAACCTTTCAAGAATGTAGAACGTAAAATTTTCCTTCATCGTTTATACAGATGGACGTTTAGAACTCTTAAAAAGGATTAACACTAAGGATTAAGGAACTGAATTTCCTTTACACTTCTAACAACTATACTCAGGACACTGGAGTATACGGAGTATTCTCCGCGTCTTAACAATTGCGAGACCATTGACTGCACGCCGTGTAGGTAACAGGCACCGAGAGAACCAGGGTGGACCAAACGTCAAAACGAACCGAGAAGTAGGAGAGAGTTTATAGGTGAAATTATAAAGAACTATCACGGTCATTGAAAGGTCGGTTTGTATTACACAAAGAACGGTCTGCAACAAGACGATAGTGTCCGACACAAGGTCTTGTGGTTTAAGAAAGAAGTTGTGGTATTTATGTCGACTGATAAAAAGTATAGTAGGGAGGAAAGAAGTTTTACTGTTAGATCTCCGTCTTTATGTTTATGTGTCACTTTGATTTAATTGTAATTTCTAACTTCACTTTTTATGAAGGTCGAAGAATAAGTCCCCGAATTATTTGTGAAATAAATAGGTGAAGATAAAAAAGAAAGACAAAAACAAAACAAAACGTCAAATAAAATACCCATAACAGTCCAAAGAACTGCGTAAAACAGACACAGAGAACCTTCCTCAGGATAAGCGACTTTCACGATGTAGTCTTTCGCCTACCGTAAGAAAGTCTCTATACAATCTTCTCTAAGAATGGGATTACTTTTCAATCTAAATTATAGAGGTTCCAGTGAAAGTTGAGATTACCTGTTTCTATATGAAACGTTCGAATAGTGTAGAGTAACCTTTTCTCGATAATAAAAATGAATTAAGACATAAGATCTTGATTACTCAGGAAACTTATGTAGCTTTAATAAGTTTCCTATAATGTAGATTATATATGACAAGATTTTTAGTGTTTTAATTTTTCTTGAATCCAATTAGTATTCCCGACTAAATAACGAGATGATGTGTTCTTCGGATGGTAATTGGATTGTCTCCGAGGTGTGTCTTTTTAGTAAGACGTCACTTCCTCCGGTTTTTCTTTTGATCGGGGTAAGACTTTCTCTTGGGTAATACCCGCTAAACTATTATAATTACCGTAAAAGGAAGGAAACGTCATAACATTTTGGATTTGTAAAATTACCACAAGTAAAGGAACGGACCTCCCCTTTCTAACGTAATGAGATTTGGAAAACATTTAAAATCTCGTATACAATATATCATTAAACTAAGAGTCTGAAATGACTCAAATCCCTCGAAGTACGGAAACTAGTCTTCGACACTTCGCTCTCGGTGAGCCCGAGGTCGGGGACAGACGGTTGGTGACCTGAAGTACTACCAAGTAAGACGGTTCACCTGTCTCTGACTAATAAAAGACCCAGGTTTAAAGATTCAGGACGTGACATCCAATCGGGTCGGGTATTTCAACTGAAACACATATGTCATGAGACTTTACCGTATTAGTTGTGTAAAAAGAAAGACGTGTACCGTCGTCTTCTCTTCTTGTACGAGATAATTAACTAGACGACTTTGGAACCAGGTACCCCTTTATTTAGAAAGTTGGGAACTCAATATTCCTGACATCAAAAGGATCCCTTTACGTCTAGAAACTTAAACGAAAAGACACAATTCGGTTTGGAATCAAAAGGTAAGTGGGTACACAAGTCCTTGTGATCTTTAGTAAGAATAGACAGGTTATACAATTACTAATAATATTAAAGGTTATAATCTAAGAGGATAAAACGTACGTGTTGTTACTAGAGGAAATCTTCTTGTCATTGTCATCTTGTTTACTTTCTATATCCTGAGAAGAAGTCAGAATTGGCTGTGCGACAGAGATTGACTTCTTGTTAACTCTTAGTTTAACGGTTATTTTAACTCTTCTAGGGACCCCGTCTAACTTAATAATACATAATTAAAAAGTGGTGAGAGACGTAAGTATTGAAAACAGTGTACTAAAACGCTCAGGAAAGTCTTTTTCGTCCGAGATGAAAAGTGAAGAAGTCCACACGGACCACCTATATTCACTTACCTGTACCGTTTTTTCCTTTGTTTCGCTACCGTACTTACCCGAACGAGGGACCTTAAAGACGGTAGATCCCTTCTTGTACGTCGATTCATCGGGAGATCAGGTTCCTCTGGTCTATAGGAACCCCCTCTCGAGGTACCGTCTAGATTTTCAGATATACTTCGTATCTAGGTCGGAAAGGGCCGACTAGGAGTCGACTTTGTGTCTGAGTGTCCTTTCGAGTCGATAGTCACTCCAACGGATTAAAAGCTAGTCTATGTTCTTACCAAATCTCTAAATACTTTCTTTTTTTTTTCACGAAAAAAAGACTCAAACACTGTAGAATAATGTCTCTTACAGAATAATTACGACATATGAATACTAATTTTACTAATAGTGTCTAAACGTAAAATGATTACAGGTCCAGAAATTGAGTATCACCTAGAGGATTTACGGGAAGAGTCTTCGAATAAATAAAATTAGTGGACATTTAAAAATTTTACACCAGTATTTCATTTTTATATTTTGAAAACTACGTACTTTTCTAGTTAAGAAATCTTTTGTCCGGTTCTTATTGAGTAAAGGGATCTCAATGTATAATTGGTGAGTGACTTTTTATTAATTTCGTAAATTACTTTTAACTGAGTTTAATTTTTAGGATCTTTTTTAAACTAAATCTAATATTCATTACCGTTATACGTAGAGATATCTTATTGAGTAAGTGATTTCTCAAGTTGTGACGGGAAAGTGTAGTCACGAGTGTTCTTAACCACACTGTGACGTTCTACGTAAATAAAATCGTCTAACACAGCTTTCACGTACACAATCAAATGTATCTTTTCTTCATCACCCTTCCTAAAACCGCTACTTATAATCTCGTAAAATCTAAATTCTCCTTTAAGAAGTACAAATACCAGTGGTTTTTATAAACTCCGAATGACTAAAATTTGAAAGTTTCTAGTTCAAAAGGTATGGTGGACAAGATGAAGTTTGGAGAATAACAAAACGGTTCCTAGAGGTGTAGACACACAAGAATAAACCTCCTTAGGTTCCAACTTTGAGGCACGAAATCCCTTTCCTGTACGAACCTATACCAACGATACTAGTCAGAGGTAACTCGTTCATTCCTAACGGTTCTCATTACTTAAGAGGAGTGACACTTCCACTAAAACATCGTCACCGTCTTTTGAAAAAAGGTTTCAAGACAAACATTTGGTGTTCTTCGGAAAGACCACCAACAACAAGTAGACTGACTCAAAACAGATAAACATCATAGGACCGAGTATTTAAAGACACTAAGAAGGGAGTTGGGGTAAGATGTCTTAGTACCGAGTAAGTATAGTACGAAAGTCAAATACTGTCAAGGACACGAAGGACTACCCATCGTTGGTAGAAGTCCAGCGAAGGGGTTTTGACCCTTTGGAAAACTATGGATCACACTAATAAAAGAATTGTGACAATGTACACGGAGGAAAAGGATTGTAAACTCCTTGAAGACTCAAGACCCAATGTATTATATATATATATATATATATATATATATATATATATACCTTATCGAAGTAGTTTACAGATCCTTCTTTACGAGTCCATCTACAACTTGTTTTTACTTTAAAGAAAGTTACTTCCTTTTTTCTAAGTCCGTCGATACAGTTTACAATAAATTCGATACTGTCACCACCAAGACCACTTACCAACGGTGACAACCTTTGATATTAATTTAGGGAAGTTCCTTTCGTGATATTATTCTTTATATACAAGATGAATAATCGGACTGTTACTATATATATATATACATCGTAAACTCCTAGAAGATTTCAATTTTGATAGTGTCGAATAATAGGGACTCATCAATATAGAAGTTTTAATCCTGACAGACATAGGACTTTAATCGATAGGATAATTTACATAATTACTAAAGTAAAATACGTACGTACGTGTGAAATTCCACGAAGTCAGCACAGGTACAGAGGACGTAACCGTCTGTCCAAGAATTGGTGATCGCGGTGTAGTCTTCGGGGAAGTAAATTTTATATAAATAAGTTTTAGATGGTACCTGATCTATACCAGAATCAACTACTCCCATAGTACCATTTGTATGTAGACACGTACCTTGAATAAATGTAAGATCACCTGCTCTATTTGTTATGTGTTGTTAATGTAATCTCGAATCAATGCACCCTTTACGACATATTTTCTTATTTACGTCTCGAGTACTCTCATGTATTGTATTATGTTTGACCATTTCTTCCCGTTTCTCTTTCATTGTTATTCGACTTTACTTTAAATTTTCTAACTAAATTGATGTAATCACTTTTCGAGATCCACGTCAAAAGATATCTCTTTTCGTGTGGTACTCTGGTTATCCTTTTACCATACATAAACAAAGAATCACGACGACCCCGTTTCGTGACGTGTGACCCACCTGATTTTGTTGTCTTTACATAGGAGGACGTCAGGACGTTTATGTCTACCTTTGAGTTCAATTGGAGTCTGAACCAATCTTCCTTCTTTTAAACCCGTAAGTACAATTTTTAAATTCCCGATGGGGATTGTCGTATTTCAACTTGATTTTTATATTCTTGATAAAAAATTTAGTTAGATATCAATTATTTCTTGTTTTTCCTACTTCTTATTCGTACCATTTGTATTTTGGAATTATTATACCACCTTAATTCAAGTTTATATAGTATTCGGGGTACTTATAATAAGAACGGATGATTCTTTGACTTTTAGAGTCTATTATAATAAAAACTTCACAATCTAAACCGATTTAAATGGTTCCTTTCTATTTAATACCCTCAACTTCTACCTAACCTTTCCTCTTTTTCGCATTTCCATTTCTTTTCAAGTCTCTTGTAAAGTCAGAACCACCATTCTTATCTTTACTTCATTTTATCCATAAAATTCTTTTATGTATCTTTCATCCAAATTATTATATAATATATTAGGTTCCCAGTGTTTGGGTACACAAGGATTTAGAATGTTAAGGGACTTCAATAGGAGTGTTGACTTGAAAATTTTGTTGACTGATATCCAGGGTCAGGGGGTTTGACTCGTCATATCCAGGGGGAAAAACGAAATGTAGAGAGTTCTAAACATTCATTGATAATACGGAGAATCATTAGACTATGAATATAGGACAGAGAACAGTTAAGACAGATATAATGTATAGGATGTGGGACACCGAGAGAAAGATGAAACGGAGTTTGTACAGTATTTTAAGTAAATAGATGAAGATCATTGGTGTTTATAATATTTCGTCACAACATATAGTCTGAAAATAAGTTTTACTCCTCTCAGTTTTCTCATATTGTCTTTTCGTACTTTAATTTTTTGTATCGGTAGGAAATTGAATTCGGATGAAGTCGGAAGTGACCCCCCAAGGGTCTACCAGGATCACCATCTCCTAGACGGACGGTCACGTCCTCTACGTCCTCTACACCCAAAATAGGGACCTAATCCTTCTAGTGGATCTCATACTCGACCTTAAGGTGAGGTCCTAAGAACGGACCTAAACTTACGTCTCAAGGTTTCTTGTCGTTATTCTCTTTTCTTTCGGAATGAGACACGAGTTACGTTTCTTTATCTCCCTTTGTTATCTTACCCTTTCTGACCTCTGGAGAAGTTCTTTTAATCTCTATGGTTCCCTTGTAAAGTATGTTTCTACCCGAGTTACTCCTGTCTTTACCATACGTGGATTGTCGTCGTCTTCTATAATTCTTCTCCACCGTTCTTATGTGTCTTCTTGATATGTTTTTTCTAGAAGTGTTGGACCTATTAGTACTACCACACTAGTGAGTGGATGTCGGTCTGTAGGACCTTACACTACAGTTCACCCGGAATCTTTCGTAGTGATACTTGTTTCGATCACCTCCACTACCGTAAGGTCAACTCGATAAAGTTTAGGACTTTCTACTACGACACTTTCACGACGTTAGTTATACAGTCGTTTAAACCTTTGAGTCGTCACCGGTGTCCTGACCTTTTCCAGTCAAAAGTAGGGTTACGGTTTCTTTCCGTCACAGTTTCTTACGACTTTGATGACGTGTTAACGTGAGTAGAGTGTGTGATGACTTTATTACGAGTTTTAAGAGGTTCGGTCCGAGGTCGTTATGCACTTGGTACTTGACTGTCTACAAGTTCGATCTAAATCTTTTCCGTCTCCTTGGTCTCTAGTTGAACGGTTGTAGACAACCTAGTAGCTTCTTCGTTCTCTCAAGGTCTTTTTGTAGAGAAAGACGAAATAACTGATACGGTTTCGGAAACTGACACACCTAGTGTTATTTGACACCTTTTAAGACTTTCTCTACCCTTATGGTCTAGTGGACTTGACGGAGAACTCTTTGGACATACGTCCAGTCCTTCGTTGTCAATCTTGACCTGTACCTTGTTGTCTGACCAAGGTTTATCCTTTTCCTCATGCAGTTCCGACATATAACAGTGGGACGAATAAATTGA
Organism: Capra ibex; assembly: GCA_006410555.1. Lineage (NCBI taxonomy): Eukaryota > Metazoa > Chordata > Mammalia > Artiodactyla > Bovidae > Capra > Capra ibex. Next base: position 31,385,938 of record SJYO01049755.1, on the reverse strand, counting down.
ATATACGTCTCATGTAGTACTCTTTGTGACCCTATCTACTTGGTGTTCGACCTTAGTTCAAACGAACCTTCTTATAGTTATTGGAGTCTATACGTCTACTGTGGTGGGAACACCGTCTTTCACTTCTTGATTTCTCGGAGAACTACTTCCACTTTCTTCTCTCACTTTCTCAACCGAATTTCGAGTTGCAAGTCTTTTGCTTCTAGTACCGTAGACCAGAGTAGTGAAGTGCCCTTTATCTACCCCTTTGTCACCTTTGTCACCGACTGAAATAAAACCCCCCGAGGTTTTAGTGAGTCTACCACTAACGTCGGTACTTTAATTTTCTACGAATGAGGAACATTCCTTTCAATACTGGTCGGATCTGTCGAATGATTTTTCGTCTCTGGAATGAAACAGTTGTCTCCAGGTAGATCAGTTCCGATACCAAAAAGGTCACCAGTACATACCTACACTCTCAACCTGATATTTCTCCCGACTCGCGGGAGAAACTACGAACACTTGACACCACAACCTCTTCTGAGAACTCTCAGGGAACCTGACGTTCCTCTAGGGTGGTCAGGTAGGATTTCCTTTAGTCAGGACTTATAAGTGACCTTCCTGACTACGACTTCGACTTTGAGGTTATGAAACCGGTGGACTAAGCTTCTCGACTGAGTAACCTTTTCTGACACTACGACCCTCCCTAACTCCCGTCCTCCTCTTCCCCTGCTGTCTCCTACTCTACCGACCTACCGTAGTGACTGAGTTACCTGTACCTAAACCCACTTGAGGTCCTCAACCACTACCTGTCCCTCAGGACCACACGGTACCAAGTACTCCATTCTTTCTCAGTCTGTACTCACTCGTTGGTTTGACTTGACTTAAGACTGGACCTTTTAAAATACCCGTCTTCCCAGTCCACCCGATGTCACGTACCCCGCTGTTTCACAGTCTATGTTGACTTACTGATTTGTGTGTCGGAAGAGACTGTAGTGTTCAAATAGGGACCAACACTAATCAGTCAGTCAGTCAAGTCAACGAGTCAGCACAGGTTGAGAAACAATAGGGTACTCGACGTCGTACGGTCCGAAGGGACAGGTAGTGGTTGAGGACCTCAAATGGGTTTGAGTACGGGTAACTCAACCACTACGGTAGATTGGTAGATTAAGAGACAGTAGGGGAAGAGAAGGACGGAAGTTAGAAAGGGTTGTAATCCCAGAAAAGTTTAGTCAGTCGAGAAGTGTACCACCGTTTTTATGACCTCAAAGTCGAAATCGTAGTCAGGAAGGTTACTTGTGGGTCCTGACTAAAGGGAATCCTACCTGACCAACCTAGAGGAACGTCAGGTTCCCTGAGAGTTCTCAGAAGAGGTTGTGGTGTCAAGTTTTCGTAGTTAAGAAGCTTCAAGTCGGGAGAAATATCAGGTTGAGAGTGTAGGTATAGTATATACTGGTGATCTTTTTGGTATCGGAACTGATCTGTCTGGAGACAACTGTTTCATTACAGAGACGAAAAGTTGTGCGACAGATCCAACCAGTATTGAAAGGAAGGTCCCTCATTTGTAGAAAATTAAAGTACCGACGTTAGTGGTAGACGTCACTAAAACCTCGGGGGTTTTTATTTCAGTCGGCGACAAAGGTGACAAAGAGGTAGATAAAGTGTACTTCACCACCCTGTCCGACGGTACTAGAAACAAAAGACTTACAACTCGAAATTCGGTTGAGAAAGTGAGAGGAGAAAGTGGAAGTAGTTTTCCGAAGAATCAAGGAGAAGTGATAGACGGTATTCCCACCACAGTAGACGTATAGACTGCAATAACTATAAAGAGGGTCGTTAGAACTAAGGTCGGACACGAAGGACGTCGGGTCGCAAAGAGTACTACGTGAGACGTATATTCAATCTATTTGTCCCACTGTTATATATCGGAACTGCATGAGGAAAAAGATAAACCTTGGTCAGACAAAAAGGTACAGGTTAAGATTGACAACGAAGGACTGGACGTATGTTCAAAGAGTTCTCCGTCCACTCCACCAGACCATAAGGGTAGAGAGAGTCTTAGAAGGTGTCAAATAACACTAGGTGTGTCAGTTTCCGAAACCGTAACAGTTATTTCGTCTTTATCTACAAAAAGACCTTGACAGAACGAAAAAACTACTAGGTCGCCTTAAACCGTTAAACTAGAGATCAAGGTGACGGAAAAGATTTTGGTCGAACTTGAAGACTTTAAAGTAACAAGTGCATAACGACTTCGGACCGAACCTTTTAAAACTCGTAATGAAGTGATCGTACACTCTACTCACGTTGACACACCATCAAACTCGTAAGAAACCGTGGACGAAAGAAACCGTAACCCTACTTTTGACTGGAAAAGGTCAGGACACCGGTGACGACTCAAAAGGCTTAAACGACTGTATAACTAACGTCGTGAAAGTGTCGTAGCAAAAAATCCTAAACTTTATTGAGTAGACCTTAAGATAGTGGAGGTGATCGAAACAAACATCACTATGAAGGATTCCGGGTGAACTAAAGTGTAAGGTCCTACAGACCGACATCCACTCACTAGTGCGGTAGTACTAATAGACCCAGCACTTCTAGAAAAGACATATCGAGAAGACACATAAGAACGGTGGAGAAGAATTATGGAAGACGAAGACAAACGAAGGATGGTAAAGACAGGAAGTGACTCGGGTAGAAACGTACTGTACAAGGGAACCATAGAGATTAAAAGAACTTCTCTAGAGATCAGAAAGGGTAAGACAACAAAAGGAGGTAAAGAAAAGTAACTAAAGAATCCTTTCGAAAGAAGAGAGAGGAACGATAAGAAAACCTTGAGAAGTAAGTTTACTCATATGGAAAGGAAAAGAGGAAATGAAAAGTGAAGAGAAGAAAAGTGTCGATAAACATTCCGGAGGAGTCTGTCGGTAAAACGAAAAAACCAACACTAATGGGGAGACCTGAAAAGGGATTTGGTACATTAAGTATTCGTCAAGACACAGGAGGAACCAAGGGAGGGTGTCAGTACGAGAAGTCTAGAGTAAGTGGTCGTACCTTTTTTTTTGGAGAGTCGTCGGTGAGTTCTCAAAGTAAAAGGAGGTAAAGACAGAGGTACAAGGGACGGATTGTCACAGGTAAGTACTCGTGTCAGAGCCACGGAATAAGTAAGTCTTGTAGGTCACAGGAATGGAACAAAACGACTGAGAAAACGGAACGTCTTCTATCTTCTTGGCACCCAAGTTTTATAAATCCTATCAACAAATTTAGACAGGAAGAGAATTTCTAACAAACTTTAACTCGGGTATCGGACCTCCTGTCCCGTTTTTATACGACCCTCAAAAAGAAGTGAGATGAGGACTAACAAGCGACACACGTACACAGAGTCAGCGAGTCAGAGTAGGTTGAGAAACGGTGAGGTACCCGAGGAGAGAGGTACCTTAATAGACCCGTTCTTCTGACCTCGCCCGACGGTAAAGGAGGAGGACAAATGACACATAATCCTCTTCCGTTACCGTGGGGTGAGGTCGTGAGAACGGACCTCTTAGGGTCCCTGTCCCCTCGGACCCCCTGACGGCAGATACTCCAACGTGTCTCAACCTGTGCTCACTTCACTGAATCGTCGTCGTCGTCGTCGTCGTCCCATTATAAAACCATATAACTTTTTATAACTCACTACCATAAAATTTAGTAAAAGAGGAAACCTGACACAATGTAAAGAGTATTAAATCCGAAGGACCAAAATCATAAATTCAGTATAGTAAAATTCTAACGTATAGTAAGTATAAGGTTAAATATAATGAAACTAAACTTTATTTATAAAACAAAAGAAACTAAAGAATATGAGGCAATTGAAAGATTATAAAATCTACTAAGAAAATCAAGGAATCGTATATGAAATCATCAAAAATAAATAAAATTATAAGTAATAAAAATTACTTTTTCATTGTCGTCTAAATCAACTGAATTACAGGTATATTATGATTAAGTCAATTCTCAATTTAACAAAGATAATTCTAATTAAGAAAAAAATAACTTTATATCAACTAAATGTTATAATACAATCAAAGTCCATATTTCGTATCACTAAGTCATAAAAATATCCAATACGTGTTAAAATTCAATAATGTATTATTACCAATATCAAGAGACACGACATGTCATATAGAACACGAATAGAGAAGTCATCAAACGTATCATCAAATATAGAGAATTAGAGGAGACGAACACACAAACACGAATCAACGGAGTCAGTACAAGCTGAGAAACACTGGGGTACCTGGTGTCGGGTGGTCCGAGGAGACAGGTACCCTAAGAGGTCCATTCTTATAACCTCACCGAACGGTACGGGAGGAGGTCCCCTAGAAGGACTGGATCCCTAGTTTGGATATAAAGGACTCAGGGGACACGACGTCCTCAAGAAATGACGACTCAGTGACCCCTTCGAGGACCATGATAGAAGTGAGGGGGGAAAGGGGGGAGGGGTGACCATAGGTCAAACAAGAAACATAGGTACTCAGAGATGACAAAATAATACATGAAACAAAATAGAAAATCTAAGATGTATATTTACTGTTATATGTCATAAACAGAAGGAGATTGAATAAAGTGATACGTATTATCACTTTATTGAGACATCTAAGTAGATGCGTCAACGTTTATAAGAAAGAAACCTAAATAGTTGATAATAGATAAAATTGAATAATTTTGAGAAATTTTCGATGTTCAAATTTTTTGATAATAGAATTAAGACACAATGGCGAAAATAAAATCGTAAAAACGTCAGAGTTGAAATCATCAGAAAGTAAAAACAGAATGAGTAACATAACAAAAATAAAATAACGAAACAGTATTAATACGTAAAATTATGAAGACAGAATTATAAAAAGACTAATTTTTCAATGTGGATTAAAATTGGAAAGAATTTTGAAATTAAAACACGAAACGAAATATTAAAATTGTAACGACTGAAAAAGAGTAGAAAATTTAAATCACATTTCACATTATCAAGGAATCAAAGACACTGTCCACATCTACGAGGTTTACTACAAACTCTATATAAAACTCTTTTCATTCAGTAATCAAGGTCGATTATTTTGTATCCAACTACCGTCTCCTTTACCGTAAAGTTCCCGTTTTCTATTAGAAGAAACAACTCCAGAAGGATCCACAGGTCATACTACTTTCACGACGTGAACTATTCAGGGAACTAGAAGGGTTGTCAGTTCGTATCTACCATAATATAGGTTAAATGTTTATTGTTCTCAAAGTACTTCTGATTGAAAAGGATCTAATAGGTTGGTTATCTTTTATCTTTGGTACGGGTAGAATGATTAAGGATGAAAGAGAAGTAGTGTAAATGAGTAACTTTACCACCTGGTCCACTGAATTTGTCTTGGTCTTGTGTGACCACGTATTTGACTGACCTACCACTGCAAGAAGTATTTTGGTATAAACTATATTGTACCTATTCAGACGGATGAGAAAGTTCCACCAATTCTTTCCGTCCGCTCCCCGGATAGAAAATACTAAGTGACATAGAGGAACACCCGAAGGGTCCACCGAGACACCATTTCTTAGGCAGACGGTCACGGCCTCTACGTCCTCGACACCTGAGGTAAGGACCCAGTCCTTCTAGGGGACCTCGTCCTTTATCTTAGGGTGAGGTCGTGAAAAAGCGGACCTTTTAAGGTCCCTGTCTCCTCAAACCGTCTGATGTCAGGTACCCCAGTGTCTTTCAGTCTGTGTTGACTGGTTGATTCGTACGTGTGTATATATGAATTGTCTTAAAAATATGACTCTCCTTTTTAACGTCTCTGCAGAAGATTTCTGAAAAAAAGAGAGTACTTTTAAGTTTACAAATTTAGAGTAAGTGATTGAAAAGAAAAATTGTAAACTATCTTTTACATAAAGATGGATCATTTCATTGATGATTAACGTCAAATTAATGGAATTTTTATACAAGGACCCTTTGTACAGGTAAAATGCTTTAGTGACTCAAACAATATTTAAAAAGAGGTCTTAAAATTTGATCATGATGATACGAGAAATTCGAAAGGTGATGAAATATTTGTGAGAACAACCGGTGTCTCATAAATATCTCATATACGGTTTGAATTAAGTTGATTCTCCGACCCAAACAAAAAGTCATAAAACTTTTGACGTATTTAAAACTACTAACTGTGAGTCCCACACTAAGAAAAAGGACCTGACTTTTTATTTACTTTAGAAAGATGAAAACTTATTATTTATGGGTGTTGAATTTGTCTCATTCTCTCGAGACCAATAAACAAAAAGTTTCACGTAGTGATAATCTTTCATCTGAATCTTATTTGTCGGAAAATACAAGTAAATTAAAATTTTAAAGAGTCCCTTCTATGATCACTGAATATAATCATGACAATATCAAGGGGATTTTAATGGATACGTAGGGAAGAATTAGTCTAAGTAATTTAAGTCGTAATAATGATCACATATAAATCAAGAAGACTATATTGGTATACCCAATCGAACAGTTCATTTGTCGTATATACTGAATTGTGGTAATTCAATATACAAAACTTAGACTAAGTAAATAATGGGGAATTACGTATAAATACATACTGATATTAGAATATACATAATATAACAATTAACTTAAAATTTTATTAAACTAATATAATGATTGTCGGAAATAGAAGTCGTATAACCCTAAGATTTTGTAAAAGTTATTAAATCATTAAAAGGGTTCAAAGAGTGACCGTTCGTCTACGGTTTTATAAATTACGAAATTTTTATAGGTATGTTCAGTCCATCAATCCATTTCGTTATTCCTGACAGTTTTTATGACTTTTCAGTGTCTGTAATCCTATCATTTATGACTTTTCTTTATGGAATGGACACTATTATATTTAGTGTGAACTTTTCATTTGGTGCAAAGTACTCTATTTTATAACATGTTACAAAACAAATCTGTCTTTCAAGTGAAAAATAAATTAGTGTTACAGAGGAATCAAGCCTCAAGATCATTGACGGGTCTATTGGAAAGTAACGAAGTGAAAAAAGAGAAAGACAGAAATAAAATAAACGAAATAAAAACGAAAAAATATTCCAACAACGAATTCATCAGAGACTCAACCTAGATTCTTAAACCCACGTCTCCTAAAGAATATTTTTTAGTGGTGATGAAAGTGATGTTAATCTTTAATTAGTTTTATTTACAATCATTGAATGAATAATTTTTGTTTGTTTTTATACATTTATCTGACGATGTATCGTCTCTTTATTACTCTCGGTAGGTGTAGGTAGTGAATAGGACAGAGACTGAGGACCATGAATTAATCTTATTAGAGTCCTATCTCTAGTGATAGACATATGTAGTGATCAATGATGAACATCCATTACTAAACTGAAGTAGCCACAGGAGAAGTCAGAGAACAAAAGTCCAACTACATCTTCCACCACACCTGTCTCTTATAACCACAATTATATTCGTAGTCCGTAGTAGAGTTGTTTGTCCCACATTTACCTCGTTTGACTTCCGAGAAAGGTCTAAAGTCGGGACGAGAAGAGGGTGTTACGGAAGGTGAGAGGTCGTCTACAAGAGAGACTACAGTATCCTACTCTCGACCCCTCTCTCCTGGAGATTTTATCTAAGTAGTTCCAATCGGGAAACAATACTAAAATCGGATAGTGTCAAACTAAAAAAATAAACATTTTACTACCCTTTATTTTAGTCGAACCTGGAAGAGGGGCTCAACAATGGAGTATCTTACCTTTGTCAATTTCCACTGGGTAACGTCGTAACGTCCTAAGTCCTACGTTTATTGTCTTCCTAAGGAGGAACAAATCTGATATGTAAGGAAAGAAAACTGAAGGGAGAGTTAATTTTCACCTCCCTCCCCCCAAGTCCTACCCCTTGCGCACATATGGACACCGTCTATGTACCACTACATACCCTTTTGGTTATGTTATAACCTTTGATTAATTGGAGGTTAATTTTATTTATTTAAATAAAAAATTTTTTTGATTTTTATTTTTACTAGTGGTCGTCGAGCTCTGAATATAGTGGAAAGTCATTGCAAGGTTTAGTTGATCTTACGGTAAAGAACTAATAAGGTTATTTTAAAGACTCCTACCGAGATTAAAGTTAGTGTACGAATAGATACGGAAACATAGATATAACTACATTCACCCTATGAGACTAACCAGACGAGAACCCAAAATGGGTTTAAAGACATGTAGTCTTTTCGGGTGTCTTTGATTTTGTTTGATTTGTGGGGACCTCATCCTTTACCGTCGGGTGAGGTTATAAGAACGGACCCTATAGGGTACCTGGTTCCTCGGACCACCCAATGTCAGACACCCCAGTGTGTCTCAGCCTGTGTTGACTGTTGATCCGTGTACTTGTTTGTGGTGTTTTTTTCTCTCTTTTTCGAGAGTTGGTTTTACTCACCGATGTATACGACACGTCTACTTTCATTGACATCATAAGATATTTTACAACTTTTGACATTTTACAAAAGCTTTATTTTTATCCTTAAAAACATCTTATAAACGTTACCTAATCTTATATTGGTCCCCTTAGAATAAGGCTCTTTGTGACCCTGTTTAAAATGTCCAGAGAAACGGCTACACACATATAAAATTGTTCAATACGAGTCTAACCTACTCATTTAAACATCGGACAAAAAGGTAAATGATAATCCTGTTGATCAACAGATTTTTGCGAACATTTTTAAGTTACTGATATATAAAAATTTACCTATATTGTAATAAATAACGGTAAGGGATAAAAATAATTCACCAAAAAAAAAAAAACAAACATTACTACGTGTAAAAGTTCGTGACCCAATAAAGACTTAATCTCTAATCAAAACATCTATTTAAGGATCTCATTTACAAATACATTGAGAATTAAGTATAACTGTCTACATATAGGAATCAACGGGATAAAAATTTACAACAGAATCCGAGAGAAAAGTAGACTGAGACGTATAAGAGGGTACCGTTTGATTGTGATTGAGGGTACTGAAATTAATGGTAGAAATCAGTTAACACAATGTGAACCTCCAGTTCTTGAGTCCTCTGTTAAGAGTTAAATCTATGCGTCCGAATCGTTGGAAAACTAATTGCGTACAATCAGTCTACTAACTGTAGGTGTAAACCTACGAGTCACCCGATGTTTAAGTGTTGTACACGTTTTAGATACGAAAAAAACTATCGGGATAGGATTCCACACCTGAGATACCCNAAAAAAAAAAAAAAAAAACGAAAGGACTACCGAGTCTACCATTTCTTAGACGGACGTTACGTCCAAACTAGGGACCCAACCCTCCTAGGGGACCTCTTCCCTTACTGTTGGGTGAGGTCATAAGAACGGACCTCTTAAGATATCTGTGTCCTCGGACCGTCCAATGTCAGGTACGCCAACATTTGTCAGTCTGTACTGACTCACTGATTGTGAAGGAAAGAGTCCTTAGGAAAGAAATTACGGAAATTAGCGACTTCAGTGTCTTAAAAGTCTCTCCACCAACCCTACGGATTCGTTCAAAGAGGTATTATCAAGAAGTGGAAAAAGACTTCATCTAAAATTTAAATTCCGGTATTATTTTTACTCGTGACTTACAGAAAAAAAAAAAAAAAAAATGTTGGGGCCAGTAGTTTTATTTGTCGTATATTTAAACAACACAACTAAATATTCAATATTCATTTCAGAATCATGACTTCTTAAACTCTTCATTTTAATGTCTTTGGTGTTATATTTTAATTGTTCATATTTGAAAATATATTTGAATCTATTGTACAAATCACATGTTTTTATAAAAGACGAGGGAACTTATTTTTAATTTAGTACAGAATTATATTTTTTTCAGAAGAGGGTAGGGGTTTATTTTTAATTTACTTTAGATCAATTTAGTCTTACGCTTTCCTCTACTTTTGTCTCTGGTACTAACTTAAGGATATATTCGTGTAAGAATCTTATGAGTACTAACATTATACAAAGGATAAGTTATAACACCATTATCGTCTTTAAAATTATAGTTAGATCTTTCGGTACTTTACTTCACTTCACAATCAACGAGTCAGCACAGGTTGAGAAACGTTGGGGTACCTGACATCGAGCGGTTCGAGGAGACAGGTACCCTAAGAGGTCCGTTCTTATGACCTCACCCAACGGTAAGGGAAGAGGTTCCATAGAAGGGTTGGATCCCTAGCTTGGACCCAGAAGGTGTAACGTCCGCCTAAGAAATGGTAGACTCGGTGGTCCCTTCAGGCATGAAAGGGTATATTAATAATACCAAACAATAAAAAACACAAACAACAAAAATACAGGTATTTAAACTATCTATAGGAAAATCTTACCTCCGTAGAATATAAGAGATTAAAAAGAATTCCCTTACCTGTTTTTCCTCATCAATTTTGTTACTAAAATACTTGTAATCGTGACTACATCCAACCTCCAAAAGGCGTGACCCAGAAGGAACGACACACACCCGAAGGAGGTCAACGACACTCAACCCCGACGAAAGATCAACTCACACGTCCGAAGAGTGACGCCATCGAAGAGAATAACGTCTCGTACCCGAGATCTCACGTCCGAGTCATCGACACTTGGGTACCCGAATCACTGGGGTCCGGTACACCCTAGTAGGGACTAGTCGCTAACTTGGACACAGGAGAAGTAACTTTCCACTTAAGAATTGGTGACTGGTGGTCCCTTCAAGTCAACCTTAAAAAATACATAACTTAAACGTTTTTCGGTAAATAATTAAATGACTTATTAATAATATTTAGGTTTTAATTATAAGATTCTTTTAAATATTGAAAAAAAGTTTTGAGAATTAAGAGGTTTTACCTAGATCTGAGAAAACAACAATGAGTACTAAAGTATGAAGAAACACCGAGTTGACTAATCTAAAGTCCTCGAACTAATTCCGTAGAAGACCACACAGTCATTCTCATCTGTCTACTTCTATCACTATACAAGTTCAAACACCAAACAAAAAAAAAAGAGAAAATACACTTGTTATCTTCTGTCTTATCAGATGATCGGACTGATAGAAAGAAGGAATACCAATAAAATACAATTACCTACGGATAAAAAATTTTAGTTTATATTCCGAGATACTTATATATTTAGTATGGAAGACCCAACAGTCTTTGGATATCTTTTAACTACCGTTTATCACGTCTGTAAAGAGTCACATTCTAATTTATTTACTTTTGTATTTACGAATACATAAATGAACCTTATTAAATATTTTTAAGGTGGAAATATAAGTACTTTTAGAAGTTTAAACTTCAGAGAAACATTTACATAAACCATCTTTTACTAGTTATTTCTCTTCCCTCCATAAATAATTATGATTAAAAGTTAAGTGATGAAGTGAATTTCTTTGTTGTATAAAGTGGAGTCACAAATTTATAATGGATATTAAAATGTATTAATCTGGTATTCTTCGACCCTGAACTTAATATATAAGAATTCTTTAATTTATTTGGATTATTTCCGTATAATAATTGAGATTATAGAGAAATTTTTAGATAATACTGATTCAGAACTCCCATTCCAAGTAAAAAAAAAAAAACAGTAACAGGGTAGAAACTTGTGAAGACTTTGTCGATACGTCCCTAAATGGTACCTCAATGAGATTCTCTGACGAACTGTTATGCCGTAGTTTAGTTTTTCGGTAGAATTCATTCTGATATCCACAAGATTGTAACTCGTTACGGTTACGGCCACAGGTGAATCTTAAAGACAGGAGTACCCTCTCTTACCGGGAACTATCTATTACATCTTGTGTATTAGGTTCAAACTAATTAGGTAGGGCTCACGTAAAAGGATATACCATGGTGTGTATATAATGAAATAAACGAAGGGACCACCGAGTCCGCCATTTCGTAGACAGATGTTACGTCCTCTGGACCCAAGCTAGGGACCCAGCCCTTCTAGGGGACCTCTTCCTTTACCGTTTGGTGGGGTCATGACAACGGACCTCTTAGGGTACCTGTCTCCTCGGACCACCCGACGTCGGGTACCCCAACGTTTCTCACCTGCGCTGACTCGTGTGAAGGTGAAAGTGAAGGCGGTGTGTATATAATGAAATAAGTGTGAAACCCATAGAACAGAATTTAATATTGGATACTTTTGACAAATTTCAAGTATAAACTATATAACGATAACACTCTCAACCTGATATTTCTTTCGACTCGTGTCTTCTTAACTACGAAAACTTGACACCATAACCTCTTCTGAGAACTCTCAGGAAACCTGATGTTCCTCTAGGTTGGTCAGGTAGGATTTCCTTTAGTCAGGGCCCATAAGTAACCTTCCTGACTACAACTTCGACCTTGAGGTTATAAAACCGGTGGACTACGCTTCTCGACTGAATAAACTTTTCTGGGATTACAACCCTTTCTAACTTCCGTCCTTCTCATCCACTCTACTAATCTACCGTAGTGGCTGAGTAACCTGTACTCAAACCCGTTTGAGGTCCTCAACCACTACCTGTCCCTCCGGACCGCACGACACCAAGCACCCGAGTGTTTCTCAGTCTGTCCTGACTCACTGACTCGACTTGACTTGATAACACCACTCAGGACATCGTCGATACAAACGGTAAGATGTCCTTTTTTACGAAACCTACTCTGGTGAACCTTGATTTTCAGTTGTACTACTGTAGCAGTCATGATTGATCACTACCCACCATAGTACTTATTTCTGTGTGGGGTCTCTATAACTCCCAAACCAAAGTCCGGTGACGTCATCTTGTTTATAAAGTTATTTCATTCAGTATACTTAAAAGTCCGAAGGTTAACGTACATTTTGTAATACAAGATGATATGACGTCAGAAAATTCACACTTGGTGGTATTTTCTCTGTTCTTTGGACAGAATTAAATTTTTTGTGAAATAATTTTTTTACGACAGTAGACTCGAAAGTCGTTAAGTATCATAATTGTATTTTTTAGTGACTAGTGTCTAATGATAATACTTATATTGTCATTAATTTTTCAAACCCTATAACGTTCATAATTGTTTTACACTGTCTCTGTACTTCACTCATTTATGACAACTTTTTTACCGAGGTTACTCCAACGTAGTTCGGAAGTTAAACATTTTTTTTATCTTATAGACACTTCATGTTGTTTCATATTATTTTCCTCTATGTGAGTCTACCATTTCTTAGACGGACGTTACGTCCTTTGGCACCAAGTCAGAGACCCAACCTTTCTAAGGGGCTCTTCCCTTACCGATGGGTGAGGTCATAAGACCGGACCTCTTAAGGTACCTGTCTCCTCGGACCACCCGATGTCAGGTACCCCACGTTTCTCAGTCTATGCTGACTCGATGATCATAACGAAACTACCCACACATATTGAAGTCTGAATCTTTGGAACATTGGTTGACCTAATTTCGATACGTTCTTTTGATCGGCCTGACTAAGTGGAACGTAATGAATACGTTCCAACTTCATTTAAATTCAACGAGAAAAGTCATTTATAGAACGTAGTAAAAAGAGAAGTAGAGAGGTCATTGCCCTCTTCCATTGTAAAAAGTACAACCGTACTTCTGAGATGTGCATTCTGTTGACGAGGACAGGAACCGTGGTTGTCACTATCTGAGCCTTTCTGTCGTATATGTCCACAGTCACCGACTTCAAAGGTACGGTGATTCTAAGTGTTTTAGAACTGTAATTACATAACTTTATCTACGACCACCTACGTTTGATAAACTTTGTGTTCCAGGACTTAAGTCATGTTATAGTCTCCCTTAAGATTAAAACTTCCTGTTCCGTTTTTATTTTCAAAATTTTCTTAAACATTTTTAACGATGTCAAATTATTATAGAGGTAAAGACATAAGTAAATTTTGAACAAAATGTACGATATTTCAATCCATTTTTTGTTTTTTGGAGTTACAAGTACTCTCTGCTACTGACTCTCCAGTCTCTCGGTAGTTCTACTGGGTCCATCATTACATACGTTTGGTTTATAGTCTACTTAGTACTTTTAAATAAAACTAAGAATCAGTCAACCAAATCGTTTACGTATTTTATGAACCGGAAATAGTCTAAAATGTTTTTAAACTTGAAACGGTTTTGTATGTAAACCAGATTTGGACATAATAAAGGAAAAATTTCTAACCTCAATCTACTTTTTAAAGTATAGATAAAATAGAAATGTAATAGGTATAGAAATTCACTTTTTATTTACAAATTTTTTTAAAAAATATCTAACGAAATGTAACAGTGACACAAAGATACTTTCGTAAAGTATGATTCAGATTCAAGAAACATGATTCAAGAAATATGACTCGAAAACGTCAGTCTACACAAACAAAGAAGAGTAAAATAATTTCCACTTATAAGTTGTCTTCCTTCAAATAATTAAACCTGATAATAATAATAGCTGGTGAAACGGATCTCGTCATGTGTAGGATGTGTCGGGTTACATCCGACTCTTATTTTGTCTATTTTAATCTATGTCCGAAACGAAAAGTCCTTAAGTATTGACTTAACGAGTCTATTCTTACGTACTTTTTTACATCACAATTTTTACGACAAATATTAGTTTTATACTTTTGATACACGATACCTTTGAGTAGTATACTTTGATTATTGAATGTCTCAATTGTGCAAAGACGTTAAGTATATATTGTTTCTTAATGTTCGGATCCCAAATTTGACGATACAACAACTTTTTAGGTTTTAGGTGGGTCCATGAAAAGGGTATGAACGATTGGGAGTTTCCTGTAGAAAAATACTCAGGACTCTTTTTACTTGATTAGAATCGTGGGAATATACGTACATTGTATATTTTGAGACGAATGACGGTTTCTCGAGTGTCTAAGTGTGAAAAGTCTATCTGGGAGTACCATTATCGTTTATTTCGAAAATAAGAAAAGACCGTTAACGTAAGATTCTTGGACTTGTGTTACGACGAAACACCATAGTCATTTCAAAAGTGTTTCTGCTACAGGAAATACATGACATTCTAAAGTCCACTTGTGTTAAGACAAGTCACTCTCATCTAATTCACTGACCTCTCATAAAGGAACACCTTCTTCGTGATCCGGGTTTACGAAACTGGACGTTTTCGTGTTTTTCTACTCCCGTTCTTCGAGACTGAACGACGTTGGGTCCTATATATTTATATCCCACTTCTTCTATCCATTTATTTATTCGTTTGTTTGTTCGTTTTTTAGTACTGTAAACACTCTTTATCCCGATAAAAATAAACACCCCTTATCGGAAGAGATTTTCCAATGCCTCTTGACCCTCCAGAAATTTCCTAGTATACCTGTGTTAGTCTAAAAAAAGAAAATAAATTCTAAAAAACTACACCTGATAAAAACTTTAGAAAAACTTAACCAATGTTACAACAAAGACAAAAGACACAAAAACGGAAAAACCGGTGTTCCGTGTACCCTAGAATCGAGGGACTGGTCCCTAACTCGGGTGTGGGGAATGTGACCTTTCGTTCCAGAATTCGTGACCTGGTGGTCCCTTCAGGGGTCTAAACTAAAAATCTTCTCTTTAACCTACCATTACACTCGGTTCTGTACCACGTTGTTCTGATTCTTGTCGTTCTTGTGTGACTATCATCAAGGTATTTATCCGGTCACTAAGAGTTTGACTCCGTCAAACAGGACGTTCTTTGTGATCAGTCAGGGACCTCTTTCACCGTCCCTTTCACATGAGACCTCAGATCTCCGGTTCCTACGACGACTTGGATGTTATGTTTTGTCTCAATTGTGTCAGGGGTCGTTGTTTCCGAATAGAACTGGTATTACGGTCACTACGACTCTTTTGGACGAAATCTATCCCCATTACACGTGATAGTGAGACTCGTGAATTAAACACAAAGTCATTGCCGATTAATACAACTCGTAAAAAGGACACAACTGACTATGACAACTCGTAGAAGAGCCGAAGAGTGATATATCTATATAGAAGAAACCACTTGACAAACAAATTTAGTAAACGTGTAAAAATTTCTACCTCAATAAGAGAATGACAGAAAAAAAAGAAAACCACCTTCCAACCCTTCCCATATCTACGGACTAACAAGGTTTGTTAAAACAACTTTTCTAGCGACAAACGATTTCGTTGAAACCCCTTCTTACTGAATCAGCATATAGCCACCCGGATAAAGAACCTCAAGAAGAGACAAAG
This sequence comes from Capra ibex, assembly GCA_006410555.1. Lineage (NCBI taxonomy): Eukaryota > Metazoa > Chordata > Mammalia > Artiodactyla > Bovidae > Capra > Capra ibex. The sequence continues at coordinate 31,369,807 of SJYO01049755.1, read as the reverse complement.
TAACTAGACAAATAGAGATACGGTCATAGTTTAACAAGACTAATATATCACAATATTATTAAGAACTTCAGTCCGTCACTTTTAGGATGTCGAAGTGAGAAGGGAAAGTGTCTACATACAGAAAAGATCCGGGAAACGAAAGAGTTCATTTAAAATCTTTGTGAACAGTTAAAGACATTTTTCAGAGGACCATAAAACTAACCCTAGCGTGATAGACATCTAGTCATACTCTCTTGACTCTCTTAACAATGGAATTTCAAATCCAGAGAAATGAGTACTCGAAAGTCAAGTCAAGTCAAGTCAGCGAGTCAGCACAGACTGAGAAACGTTGAGGTACTTAGCGTCGTGCGGTCCGGAGGGACAGGTAGTTGTTGAGGGTCTCAAGTGAGTCTAAGTGCAGGTAGCTCAGTCACTACGGTAGGTCGGTAGAGTAGGAGACAGCAGGGGAAGAGGAGGACGGGGGTTAGGGAGGGTCGTAGTTTCAGAAAAGGTTACTCAGTTGAGAAACGTATTCCACCGGTTTCATGACCTCAAAGTCGAAATCGTAGTAAGGAAGGTTTCTTTAGGGTCCGACTAGAGGAAGTCTTACCAACCTAGAGGAACGTCAGGTTCCATGAGAGTTCTCAGAAGAGGTTGTGGTGTCAAGTTTTCGTAGTTAAGAAGCCGAGAGCCAGAAGAAGTGTCAGGTTGAGAGTGTAGGTATGTACTGATGACCTTTTTGGTATCGGAACTGATCTGCCTGGAATCAGTCGTTTCATTACAGAGACGAAAACTTATACGACAGATACAACCAGTATTGAAAAGAAGGATCAAATATAAATATAAAGGTAAATAAATACAGAGAAATTTTAACAGAGTTGTTCAAAATATTTAGTAATTAAGATCTTAGAAAAGTCTCCAAGAAACACTAAGAAAATATGTTAGTACACCAGACGTTTATTTCTGTTAAAATCACAAAGGGAAGGTTAAGTCTACGAAAAACAACTGAATTTTGTGACTTAACTTACATATTTAACAATAAATCAAAGGTCCTAATCCGTCAAAAGGAACATGTTATAAAGACAATGATGACAGATAACTATTAAATAAAGGTCACACCATTCTATGAAAGATATTGTTCTTAGGAAGTTATAAATAACTCTACATAAAATATCAAGTCTTATACCTGTATAACAATTTATAAAATATACGTGAACTTTGATTTGCATAAGTAAAAGACATGTACACAAGATAGTTAATAACACCTTCCCTACAATTTTCTATACTGATATTGACCTAAACAGACAAAAGAGGATTGTCAAGTTAGTTAAAAAATTTTTTAATTAATTATTAACCTCCGATTAATGAAATGTCATAACACCACCAAAAACGGTATGTAACTGTACCTAGTCGGTACCCACGTGTACACAGGGGGTAGGACTTGGGGGGGGGTGGAGGGAGGGGTAGGGTAGGGAGTCCCTACAGGTCACGTGACCGAAACTCACGGGACAAATCACGTAGCTGGGACCTGACCGCTAGACAAAGTGTATACCATTATGTGTACAAAGTTACGACAAGAGAGTTTAGTAGGGTGGGAGAGGAAGAGGATGTCTCAGGTTTTCAGACAAGAAATATAGACACAGACAAAACGACAGAGTACATATCCCAGTAACAATGGTAGAAAGATTTAAGATATATGTACGTAATTATATGACATAACCACAAAAAGAAAGACTGAATGAAGTGAGACATATTATCCAAGGTCAAAGTAGGTGGAGTAATCTTGACTAAGTTTACACAAGAAAAAGTATCGACTCATTATAAGGTAACAAATATACATGGTGTCGAAAGAATAGGTAAGTAGACGGTCACCTGTAGACCCAACGAAGGTACAGGATCGATAACATTTGTCAAGACGTTACTTGTAACCCCATGTGCACAGAGAAAGTTAAGACCAAAGGAACCACACATACGGGTCGGTACCCCAACGACCCAACATACCGTCAAGATAAAGGTTAATAAATTCCTTAGAGGTGTAACAAGAGGAATCACCGACATGATCAAACGTAAGAGTGTTTGTCACATTCTCCCAAGAGGAAAGAGGTATGGGAGAGGTCGTGAATAACAAACATCTGAAAAACTATCGTCGGTAAAACTGGGTGCACTCTGCCACGAAATAACATTAAAACTAAACGTAAAGAGACTATTACTGCTTACAATTCGTAGAAAAGTACACAAACAATCGATAAACATGCAGAAGAAACCTCTTTACGAACAAATCAAGAAACCGGGCAAAAGACTAACCCAGTAAATAAAAAGATCATAACTCGACATACTTGACGAACATATAAAAACTCTAATTAAGAAACAGTCAACGAAGTAAACAATAAAAGAGGGTAAGACTTCCAACAGAAAAGTGGAACGGATATCAAAGGAAGTAACACGTTTTCGAAAATTCAAATTAATCCAGGGTAAACAAATAAAATGAAAATAAAGGTAATGAGACCCTCTACCCAGTATCTCCTAGAACGACACTTAATACAGTCTCTCACAAAACGGATAAAAAAGGAGATTCTCAAAATATCAGTTAGTTAAAAAATAAATATAAAAAAGTTTGGGACAATAGTCATGAAAATACAACAACAACAAATCAACGATTAATACAGGTTGAGAAAACACTGGGCTATCCGACATCCACCGGTCCGAGGAGACAGGTGTCCTAAAGGGTCCGTTCTGATGACCTCACCCAACGGTAAAGGACGGGGTCTCCTAGAAGGGTTACGTCCTTAACTTGGGCACAGAGGACGTAACGGTCCGTCTAAGAAATAGTGACATAGTGACTCGGTGGTCATATATTTGTAAATGTCGATAATACAGGGAACTTCTTGACTGGACAGTAATACTTTATTGGATCAAATAAGAACCATTATAAAAAAGAGATTTTAGAGATAAAAGACTATAATTAAATCGTGAGGTCGAAAAACTAATCAATCACACCATATGGAAATAAGTAGAATAATGAAAATTATACGAGCACAGAAAACAAATTTCTCCAAAATATCCGGACCCAGAAAGAAAAAAAGTAAGATTAGTTGTTAGAATGGAAATGACTCCTTAAATCTGGTAAATATATAGGACAACTATTCCAACCTTAATACAGAAAGTAGACCGAGGACCGATGTCCAAAAATACATATGGTAGACAAGAAACAAGTGAAAAGAAACAGAAGACGAAAAATTTTAATAAACTTATAAAAGTACTAAAGAAAAATAAAGGAAACGACGGATTAATCTATATTGAGTCGACAACACCAAAATCGTAAACGAGGTCTCCAATACCATGTGGATGAAGTAAAAATGGAAGATGGAAGTGAAACTGCAATATGGTGTAGTGTCTCTCGTATGTTTTTGAATGCTCTCACATAAAAATAAAGACGGTGGAACTGGAGACATAACAACAGTACGTAAAATTAAGATATATCTATAGTGTTATAATAAAATAATAAAAAGAAGACTTGTCAATTATTAGTAAATACTTCTAAAGTTACGTCAATCTTCTTTTCGGAGTTAACGTCTCTACCAATGATAAAGGTCACGAGACTTAGAGGTAGACCATATTGAAAAGAAGACGGATTCCCAAAAGAAATTGTAAAGAATCCAATGTCGAGATGACCAATACTTTATAAAGTAGGGAACACATAGATCGTTTCGGATAAATAGAAAGTAAAAAGTTTCTACTAAACCGACCAATCTCTTAAGTTCCGACTCTTATGGTATTTTTATAGTAAGGGGACGTCAGAATAAACGAAACAAAGATTACTTCTCGGATGAAGGTAACAATAGAGACAACGAGACATACAGTATATAGTAAAAGAACATTTACGAAAATTATTAGGAGAAGCACTGAGAAAATTTAATTAAACCAATACTATATGGAATTACATCAAGAGACAAAGAACACGAACCCCAAGAAAGTAATAGAACCAAGACACCTGAATATGGAAAGTAGCAAACTTTTTAAACCATAAATAAAGAAGTTTATAGAAACAAGAGACAAATAAGAAGAGGAAGTCCTTGATATTAACGTATATATAACCTGATAGTTCAAAGGGTCTAGACAGGTCAATAAAGTCGGAAAAAAGAAGGGCACACCACACATAAACCAACCAAAGATAGCGACGTACAAAGTTAAATTGTCAGAAAAAAGACGTTATAAAGTATATGTAATTATGAGAAATTACATAAGAATAAGTGTTTATAAATTTAAAAATGGAAATCTTCACAACTATTGACTTCAGAGACGAAAGGATAATGTATAAAGGAGATCGAAGAATTTGTATATATTATGTTGACATTATTGAGAAAACCACAGAAACAGATAAATAAGGTAGTAGACAATAGTGAAAATCCATCCAAAGTTAATTAATTTAAAAGTACAATATTACCCGAGATAAAAAGTCGAAGAAACTTACAGATTATTTAAAAACTAATCTACGGTCTATAACGATAAAAATGAAACGACCCATGATAAACACAAATATAAAGATATTTATAAGAACATGAAACAAAACCTTATTTCAGTGAACCTTTAGTGTACCAAGAAACCCCAGAACGAACTTTCAAATAAGAAGTCCCGGTCTCATCACAAATCAGATCCCATCACCAAGAGATAATCCCACTAAAACAACGGGTTACATATAAACCATTATAGACTTCTGTAAAATTTTAAAAGTGATAAACCACTACCACCACCACCGCCGTCCAACGAAGACCGTAGATCACCCATCTCCGTTTACGACTGGAATTTATAGAATGTTAGTGTCGTTTCGAAGAGGATGGATTTATTTCTTAGAATGTCGAGTTTACAGTTGTCACGACTCTGTTTTTTGTGGGACAAGACATTTTTACTACTGTTCGATACGTCATACATTAACTGTACTATTTCTCTCTTCGAACTCCATTCTTAGCAAAGACTCAGGTTGTTTTGTCGTAAACTTTTACGTACTTATACGTTCTCTCTTCAGTCACTAAAATTTTTCCTTATAAAAAGGAATATTTTCATGTTCAAATACTAAGGAGATTAAACCTAGTTCTCGTGACTTTCTTTTTAAAATTCTCTTTCAATTCATTTAGAAGACTTTTACTTTTATCTCTTTTAAGAGAAGACTAGTTGAACTACTTCTACCTTCTTTCAACTGTTCTGAAGGTTAATGTCGTAAATATCGTCAACTCTTAAAGTCCGATGTATGTCGTTGTCTTTCACAGACACTTTTACTTCACCTTTATGAAGATTTTATTCAAAGTAAACGAAACGAAATTAAGAAACTAAAAGTAAAAAACTGAATACTAAGTAACAAAAACAAAAAATTAAAAATAAAAATGAAATAAAATGAAATGTTATGACATAACCAAAACGGTATGTAACTGTACTTAGGCGGTGCCCACATGTACTCAAGGGTTAGGACTTGGGGGGAGGGTGGAGGGTGGGGTATAGTAGAGAGACCTAGTAGGGGCACGTGGTCGGGGTTCGTAGAACATAGGACATAGCTTGTGTCTGACCGCTAAGCAAAGAATGCACTATCATATGTACAAAGTCACGGTAAGAGGGCTTAGTAGGGTGGGAGAGGGAGAGGGTGTCTCAATATAGTGTAACACCTGAGTTTGTATTACTATAGTGTCTGGCCAACCCGAGTTCCAAGTACAACGTCTTACGTTCCAAGTATATAGGAGACAAGAGGGACTTGTGGTGAGAGTTAATTACCTTACTACTCTATCAGGATGGAGTCACGATTTAACAATGTATATCGAAGAAAACTGAAAGGTAGAGAGATGTATAATAGTCACATACTTACTTTCTTACAATATCGTTATTTTATGTATGAATGATACCGATTTATACCCTCGAAGGGACCACCGATTCATATTTCTTAGACGGACCTTTACGTCCTCTACACCCAAGCTAGGGACCAGACCCTTCTAGAAGACCTCTTTCTTTACCGTTAGGGAAGGTCATAAGAAAGGACCTTTTAGGGTACCTGTCTCCTCGGACCGCTCGATGTCGGGTACAACAGTGTTTTCTCGACCAGTGTTGAATCGTTCATTTATTATCGTTGTTACCGATTATATTTCGACAGGATTATTTTGTAATTCTTTTTTTCAAGGAGGGGGGTTTTTCCACAGTAATTAATTTCAACCTGGAAAATTCATAGATCTGACTTTTATAAGTGACCTTTCGACTTTATGTCTATGGTTCAAACCTTCTTTTCCAGTCCGATCCCTATATCGATTGGAAATTCTCCTTTGAACCCTTACTGTCTTTCGTGAGTCCCTCTGACACGGTTTGTTCCTTTCCTTACTCGGGTCCTTTTACTTAGACTCCTTAAAAGTACATTGTGTCTTTCGAGGGTTTTGTATTAAGTATTTTAATAGAAATACATAGAAAGACATGTCGTCTTTGATTGTGTAATATTTAACTGATGTTATTCTAAAAAAAACTTATTATTTTGGAATTCAAAGAACCCGGAATTTAATTCTCGTTTTTTCTTTAAATTATAAAGAATTTATAAGACTATATGGACATTATACATGTAACGTACTTATATTTGAATCATTTCAACGTTTCCGATATTATACAATGACACCTAATAAAAGGTTCCCGTATATCCTTTTGAATTGTAAGATACTTCATTAGTAACGTGCCAACTAAAATTACTTGGTAAAAGAAGAATCGTATCAAAACAAGAAATGGGTGTCTCTCTTTGTTATCGGTGAACCCCAACTTTACCCGTGGTTCGTCGTTGTACCGAACATACACAATTGTACTTACCAAGATCTCACGGAATGAACATTATAGGTGACACTGTAGTATTTCTTGACAAATGTCGAAAATATTATAGAAGGTACTCCTCCCAATTATTTCTGACGATTGTTCGAAAAATCGACCCGAAGGGACTACCGAGGGTGCCATTTCGCAGACGGACGTTACGTCCTCTGGGCCCAAGCTAAGGACCCAGTCCCTCTAGGGGACCTTTTCTTTTACCGTTAGGTGAGGTCGTGAGAACGGACCTTTTAGGGTACCTGCCTCCTCGGACGGTCCCATGTCAGGTACCTCAGTGTTTCTCAGTCTGTGCTGACTCGTTTCGGAAAATCGTGAAAGAACGAGAACACGAGTCAACACAGGTCGAAAGACGTCGATGTACCTGACATCGGACGGTCGGAGGAGGAGACAGGTACCCTAAAAGGTTCGTTCTTCTGACCGGACCCAACGGTAAAGGATGGAGTCCCTTAAAAGGACTGAGTCCCTAGTTTGGACGTTGTCTACCGTCCAACAACGATTTTGGGGTAAGTTGATTTCTTACCACAGAATATTCGTACAACACTTAGAGGAAAGAGGGAATAAAAACTATTAATGTCTAGAAAGTCAATTGCTTATTGTAAGAGGGAAGTCATTTCAAGTCAAGTCAAGTCAGTGAGTCAGCGCAGACTGAGAAACGTTGGGGTACTTAGCGTCGTGTGGTCCGGAGGGACAGGTAGTGGTTGAGGGCCTCAAGTGAGTCTGAGTGCAGGAAGCTCAGTCACTACGGTAGGTCGGTAGAGTAGGAGACAGTAGGGGAAGAGGAGGACAGGGGTTGGGGAGGGTCGTAGTTTCAGAAAAGGTTACTCAGTCGAGAAGTGTACTCCACCGGTTTCATGACCTCAAAGTCGAAATCGTAGTAAGGAAGGTTTCTTTAGGGTCCGACTAGAGGAAGTCTTACCTGACCAACCTAGAGGAACGTCAGGTTCCCTGAGAGTTCTCAGAAGAGGTTGTGGTGTGAAGTTTTCACAGTTAAGAAGCCACGAGTCGGAAGAAGTGTCAGGTTGAGAGTGTAGGTATGTACTGATGACCTTTTTGGTATCGGAACTGATCTGCCTGGAATTAGTCGTTTCATTACAGAGACGAAAACTCATACGATAGATCCAACTAGTATTGAAAAGAAGGTTCTTCATTCGCAAAAAATTAAAGTACCGACGTTAGTGGTAGACGTCAATAAAACCTCGGGGGGTTTTATTTCAGACTGTGACAAAGGTGACAAAGAGGTAGATAAAGGGTACTTCACTACCCTGGTCTACGGTACTAGAAGCAAAAGACTTACAACTCGAAATTCGGTTGAAAAAGTGAGAGGACAAAATGAAAGTAGTTCTCCGAAAAATCAAGGAGAAGTGAAAGGCGGTATTCCCATCACAGGAGACGTATAGACTCCAATAACTATAAAGAGGGTCCTTAGAACTAAGGTCGACACGAAGAAGGTCAGGTCGCAAAGAGTACTACATGAGACGTATCTTCAATTTATTCGTCCCACTGTTATATGTCGGAACTGTATGAAAAAAAGGATAAACCTTGGTCAGACAACAAGGTACAGGTCAAGTTTGACGACGAAGGCCTGGACGTATGTCTAAAGAGTTCTCCGTCCAGTCCACCGGACCATAAGGGTAGAGAGGGTCTTAGAGGGTGTCAAATAACACTAGGTGTGTCAGTTTCCGAAACCATATCAGTTATTTCGTCTTTATCTACAAAAAGACCTTGAGAGAACGAAAAAGGTACTAGATCGCCTACAACCGTTGTGAATCTTTAAGAATTCGTCTTTTCCTTTAAATTAGAAATTTTTACCATTATAATACTTTATTTGATTCGAAATAAAAGGTTCATCGTTTTTCGTAATTTGTACAACTTGTTCTCCTCAAGTATCAATGTACAATGGTAGACAGATGGGTGATAACAAAGGAGTGACTGATTCGGAATTATCTACAATGAGTCTTAAAGTTTACAATAATGACTCTTTAAAAGACCCTTTTAACTATGTAACACACCCGAATTGATCTTAAAAGTTTATAAAATTTCATCTGGGTATTCATACGAATACAGATCTTAAAATAATTTTTAGTTGATAATTCGTCTTAAACCTCTTGTAACGTAAGAAAACAGTATAAAAGTCTTTACAGATGAATACTATTCATTGTAAAAGATATAAAATCAAAAGGATTTGTTGACTCGTATAAAATACCTTGTTCATGGGGACGTATGTGACATTCAATCTTTTTGAAAGTGTACGTTATAATTATTATTACGTCTCCAGTATTTATGATCAAATTACCACAAGTATTTCATTTTAAACAACCATATTTATCCCTTTATACATCAAACCCCTTTCATCGTGTAAATAAGTGAGTGATTAAGTAATTTTTATAAAAGTCTAACAAGAAAACAATCGAGATTCAGGTTTTACGTCTCGTTCACTCGGTAATTTCTTTAATCTTTGATCTCCTTTCTCCTTTCTGTTACAATCTTCTAAATAAAACGGATACGACACCACTCAGGAAATTACTTTCTCTCGGTTTCATGTCACGAAAATTAAAGTAGAGATGGCACTGATATAATGGGAATCATTAGACATAAAGAAGAAAAGTGAGTAACATCCAGACAATATTATAAAACATTATTTACTATTGTAGAAAAGTCTCTTTGTAGATAAACATAGAGAGAGAGAGAGAGAGATATATATATATATATATATATATATATGTGTGTATATACTAAAAGTAAGACATTCAAAAACTATTTAACAGTTTATAACTAAATTAAAAATGAAGTCGGTCATAAATACAATCTACTTGTTCGTTGTGTCGAAGTGAGTTCCTTGAATGTTCGATCTCCTTTACAGTAACTTGTTCAACAGAGTTCACATAATGTATACCATTTTCTCGACATGACACACGATACCTACGGATCACGTTTACTAGATTGTACGAAATTCACCGGACTCCTACACATAACTTCTGTAATTAAATCTTACTTTGGACTTTTCCTGGTCCGACATACAGCCGTTTTCGTAAACGACATCACCCTTCTTTAACCTTTGACGACGACCGTCTCCTTCCTTATATACGTTTCTAATATTCTGTTCTTTCTTATAAACTTCATCAGGATTGGACTTTCCTCTTCACCATCCACTACTTTTCTCTCTCCATCAGTACTACATCTAAGACAATCCTAAGTATTCGATTCACTACATGAAACCGGGAATAGGATCTCACTTTCTGTAAGTTCTTCTTTCACTATATTGGTCTAAACGAAAAGGGTCTTCTAACTATACCAGCGTGAAACGTGACGTACCTAATCTTGTTTGTTCGTACCTACGAACCTCTTGACTATCTTATAATGACGACATGATCTAACCTTTTATCTACTACTAAGGAATCTGTTGTCATCTACGTCATTCTATCATGAGCCACCTAACACTTTATAAGACCACCATAATAGTTGTGTTAAACCACATATTAAGTTATACCCCCGACCTCTTCTTTCAAAGTCTTTACTGACGTTCAAAAGACCCAAGTTATGGCTTTCCCAACATCATGATAAATTACTCGATTCTTTATGGTCTACTTTTTATATAAACCTCTACTCTGAAGTAAGATTTCACATCGATGAATCCCTGACATGCTAGAGTCCACATATACACATCACCCACCGATCTATGTATCCCGATCTTAAGTCTTTTATATAAGAGAGAGAGATATATATATATATGACTATATTTCAAACCCTGAATCAACAAATGGATCTTTAAGTTCCTTCGGTATCTGACATATTCCAACGGGTGTTCTATACCAAAAGGTTCTCTTCAAACACCTCTCGTGAGAACAGATTATTTCACTAAAGAATATTGTATGTGTGTCTTGGTGTTTAAAGAACTATTACAATATGGTCCTCTTTTCGAGGTCGAACCAAGTTTTCAGTACCTCACTCTATCATGACTGACAATGTAGAGGTTGTCCAACTATTTTGCTTAGTTGACTTTTGTATATGACAGAGACTTCTCCTTAGGATCCGGTCTCAATCCTCGGGGCTTTCACCTCAGTGTTCGGTCTTTCCTAATAAACATTCCGAACTTTAGTTTACCCCGAGAAAGTCCACTATAGACTTAATGAACCCTGGTCACTGTAAAAAATTTTTCCCACAAAAAAAAAAGGAAAAAATCCCCTATGACAAATATAGTATGATAGACTACGGATAAGTGATAACGTAAAACCGGTGTTTAATGGACAAAGAACTTAAAATGACCAAGTGTTGACCTCTACTTAACATTGAATCCTACTTAATATTGGTCTCGGAATTGGTATGGACTAAATCTATCATTCTAGACTCTGAAAATTCGACTACTATAAATCTACTTCATAACTTGAAACTGAGTTACGAGGTCAACCGACTCTGAAACCTTATATAATTTTACAATACTTATATAAAACTTATACTCTGTCTGCACTGACAAAGCCACGATCTCCCATCTGACACTATCCGTCTTACTACGGGAGTGAACTTACCGTAAGTATCAGGTTAGGGGTCTTGAACTTTTATTCGATATAATGTACCGTTCCCCCGTAATTTCACCTTCTATATTAATTCAAACGATCAGTCGACTGGAATACTATTTCTTTAACAGTACCTATTAGATTTTAATGGGTCATTACATCAGTGTTCCCTGGAAGTTTACGACTTTTTCCTCCGTCTTCACAGTCACAGTATCTCTATGTGATCTTCTTTCTTAGTCGACCGGTGACAACTTCTACCCCCTCTTATTCATAGATTCTTTAGGTCTGTTGGAGATTCTCGATCCCTTTTTTGTTTTGTTTTGTCTAAGAAGGGACTTCTAAGATCTTTCATTACGTGAGGACTCCTACACACCGGTTCTGCCGTTTCGTCCTTCTACGACTCGAGTAGAGGAGGGTACCCATATAGGTATAATGTCGATAAATGTCTCGTTGATAGTTACTTTTGCTGGACTTCTGATCGTTTTCTCTAAAAGTGTTGATTGATACATTTTTCCCTTGGCGTCTTCTGTCCTCCCAATTTCTGTACCATGTCAGTTCGGTTGTGTGGTTCATCCGTTAGGTGTTTGGGTGTTTCCGTCGACTCCTATTAGTGTTAACGTCTCCAAGAGGGATTTCTCGTTTCTCAGGCTCTGACTGTAGGTCAAGGGGTCAGGTCTCCAGGACGTGTCCCTTCTACTCGGGGTTCTTGTAGACCCAAACTTCCGATCACCCCAACGTATGAAACGTCCTGTCTTCACAATAGGTCAACTGGGAACTTGTTGTGTTCCCAACCACGTGGTTGGGGGTGTATCAGTTTTTAAGGTATATTGAAATATCAACCGGGTGACATAACCGAGGTACAGACGGGTAAGTGGGTTGGTGCCTAGTATATCAAGAACAATAAAATCAACGATGCAACACAGACTGAAACGTTGGGGTACCTGACATCGGGTGATCCGACGAGATCGGTACCCTAAAGGAAGAGGTTCCCTAGAAGAACTCGGTCCCTAGTTTGGGTACAGAGGGTGTGACCGTCCACCTAAGAGATGGTGACTCAGTGGTCCCTTCGGGTCACTAGTACACATAAAAATATAAATATAAATATCACATATAAATAACTTTTTTCATTAGACGCACATTTACCTGAGTTCGACAAGTTTGGGTACAACAAGTTCCCAGTTGACAAAAATTTCATTATTTTCCTCCTGAGACACCCTCTTCCGCTCCCACCCTACTAAACTCTCTTATCGTAACTTGGTACATATAATAGTATACACTTTATCTAGTGGTCAGGTCCAAGCTACGTACTCTGTCCCACGAGTCCCGACCACGTGACCCTACTCGGACTCCCTACCCTACGCCTCCCTCCACCCTCCTCCCAAGTCCTACCCCTTGTGTACCGACTGAGTACAGTGACATACCGTTTTTGGTGATGTTATAACATTTCATTACGACAACGACGATTCAGCGAAGTCAACACAGGCTGAGACACGTCGGGGTCTCTACCGTCGGGTGGTCCGAGGGGGTAGGGACCCTAAGAGGTCCGTTCTTGTGACCTCACCCAACGGTAAAGGAAGAGGTTGCGTACCTTCACTTTTCACTTCCACTTCAGTGAGTCAACAAAGGCTGAGGATCGTTGGGGTACCTGAGGTCGGATGGTCCGAAGAGACAGGTACCCTAAAAGGTCCGTTCTCATGACCTCACCCAACGGTAACGGAAGAGGACATTTCATTAATTGAAGGTTAATTTTATTTTATATTTATATATATATATATTAACGTACAACTTAAACAGTTTACCAAAAAGACGTAAATAATTCTACCAATAAAAAAAGAAGAATTTAACTTTGACACTTTTTTTTTCATTATTTTTCCTTTTTTTGGCTGTTGGTTCTTATGATATATGTCGTACCAATAGTAAGTCTAAACTTCCTCTATATGAAAATATCTGTTTGTTTTCGGTTTTCTCAAATCGTGGTGATTTGACGAAATATTCTTTACAGTTTCCCTGAAAAGACTCGTCTTATCTTCTCTGGCACGGATCTTTATACTTTTCATACATCTCCCCATCCCCGTTTTTATGTCATTTCCGTCATCTAGTCGGTAAATGTTTCGATCATCCTTCCAATTTTCTGTTCAGTATTCTATTACATCTAGACGTTATTTATCAATTCCCTATACGTTTCGTTTTCTCACGTTTTGTACTACAGTTTTTATTATTTGTACTATCCCTCTCATTTTAATTACCAACAATCTTATATAAATTTGTATTCTCTACTAGTCGAATTTTATTATCGGCGAATGTAGTTACCTGTCTAGTAGGTCTCTCTTTTAGTTTTTCCTTCGGGACCGGAATTTACTGGGTAATCTGGTCTTCTTGAATTATCTATATATATCTCTCTTGTAACATAGGTTTTCGGACCGACGGTAAAATTTCTATATATGTAAGTCGGTTGTTAATAACACAAAGAAGAATCTCGACCGAAATTCCTTTCGTAACATTTGTGTTTTGATTATTTCTCATAGACGAGACGACGACGACGACGATTCAGTGAAGTCAGCACAGGTTGAGACACGTTGGGGTATCTGCCGTCGGGTGGTCCAAGGGGCCAGGGACCCTAAGAGGTCCGTTCTTGTGACCTCACCCAACGGTAAAGGAAGAGGTTACGTACTTTCACTTTTCACTTTCACTTCAACGAGTCGGCACAGGCTGAGAAACGTTGGGGTACCTGACGTCGGATGGTCCGAGGAGGAAGGTACCCTAAAAGGTCCGTTCTCATGACCTCACCCCACGGTAGTGGAAGAGGTTCCTCATACACGAGATCTCTTCGATTTATAACTTTAAATACTTGTAATCTTTCAGATTTCAACGATACTACACTTTCAGTGGAAAGACAGTACTGTTTTCTGAACTGAGTAATCCGTTCCGACGCATAACCGCTCCGTCCCTTTATTAAAGACTGCAAACCCTACCCCAGTATAAGACCTTCTCGAATGAATAGTCTCCTAAAAGTATAAACATACCATCTTCCTTGAGAGAACGGTTACCTCCGCTACGCTCAAACTAGGGACCCAGTTTTTCCTGGGGACCTCTTCCTTTACCGATGGGTAAGGTCAAAAGAACGGACCCTTCAGGGTACCTGTCTTCTCGGACCTCCTAATGTCAGGTACCCCAACGTTTTCTCAGCCTGTACAGAATCACCGTTTTGTTGTTGTTGTTTTAGTGACATCTACATAAACGAACCGTCATGGTATTACTTTAGTAACAAATTCGTTCTAACTAGAATATCGAAGCATCCTCTAAGTTTTTTCCTTCGTCTCATTCTCTACGGTTAATTCTTTTACAACATCATTAAGTCTACGTCTCGGCCTCTGACTGGTTTCGACCGTCATTTTTATCACCCTTTCTTTACTTATGTTTATTACAAATTTCCTTTATAAATGTCCAGAAGTGTTGAGAAACTGGATTTCTTTGTTTTATTTATTGGTACTGAGATATAAATGTTGTGTACCCCGTACTTTAGTGTAGTCTGGATCATTACTTATGTCGGACACGCACAGTCACAGATTTCGTCTTTACGAGTTCCCAAGAGACTCAATTTACTTTTTAGTATTTTCTTTTCTCTACCAAACCTTTTTACCGTAAATCCACACAGAATCCATTATAAAAGTTCCTTACCTTATCCATTATTAGACACTTTTCTTTTTAAACCCCAAACCTTTTCTTTCTTATACCCCGTTCCCTAGGTTACGAACTTTCTTCTTTACCCGGACTCCAAATTGGCCATCTTTTAGGACTCTTCTAAGGGGTTTTTTCCTCGTCTGTCTACCTCCTTTACGGACTCCGTCTACCCGGAAACGGAGACTGTATCCTGTCTGACAGTGGACTAGGGCGTAAGGATCTCTTGTGCTAAACTGACTACGACAGTGGAAATTATATCGATCGTTTCACTATAGACATCTTAACGTAATATACAACGAAATTATGTTCAGACTTAAAATATTAATTTTTTTTTAGAGACGAGTATTTAAATCAGTCCTTTATATAGTCCTAAGTTCCTATTTACTCACAATACAGAACTTCTTTGAATTTAAGATCAAAATGAATAAATGAGTAAATAAGTCTCAGGTAACGTAACGACATAAATTTTTAGAATAGAACCCCCTTTTTCAAGGATGTGTGACTTTTAAATGTCTTCTCACTGAAGACTCACTTACTTGAACAATTAATTCGAATCTATAAATATAAAGTCACTTTTACCAAATTCAATATTTGACCTGAGGTAAAGGAATAAAGAATCTACTTTATGTTGATGAAAGAAGATGTTAGTCTTCCGGAACCAATTTTTTTCACCGTCTACAACGTACGGGAGATCGCCGGTGTTGTACGTATAAATGTAGAACGGTATTTAAAGACACTGAAACAGTTCTTACTTAAAATGTACAGTGTGTATAATTAAATTGATTGTAGTGTAAAATTTATAAAGCAATTAAGAATGAAGTAGAACTGAAGTCACCAAGTTTGAGTTTAAGGTTGAAGAGACATACCTCTCCTTTTGTATAGGATACACGAGGGATCTCTTTAGGTCAAAGTTTGGGGTCCTTAAAACATTTCCATTGGGTCATTCCGGGTGTAGGTTACTTTTTTCTTTTCGACCTCTAATTTGATAAAGTTTTGGTAAATATATCAATTATATTGTAGACCTATGGTTCGACGACATGATCAGTTACAAGATGTCTCTTTCTCTTGGTTATCCTCTATGTATATATATATGTGTGTGCCCAATATATAAACAACCAATATATATAATGTACCCCGAAGGGTCCACCGAGTCCACCATTTCTTAGACGGATGTCACGTCCTCTGTACCCAAACTAGTGACCCAGTCCTTCTAGGGGACCTCTTCCCTTACCGTTGGGTGACATCATAAGAACGGACCTCTTAGGTTGCCTGTCTCCTCGGACCTCCCGATGTCAGGTATCCTAACGTATCTCAAATAGACACATACTTTCACAATCAGCGAGTCAAGTCAAATCAGTGAGTTAGTACAGGTTGAGAAACGTTTGGAGTATCTGGAGTCGTGCGGTCAGAACGTACAGGTAGTGGTTGAAGGTCTCTAATGAGTTTGAGTGCATATAACTCTGTCACTACGGAAGGTTGGTAGAGTAGGATACAGTAAGGAAAGAGGAGGACATCCCTTTTCGTCCCTTTTGGTGTTCTGGTAAGTGCTTACCAGTTTAGTTTAGGGAATGCTAATATATCACCTTCACCGTTTTCCTAAGTTCTCTAATCTAGACTATCTCAAGGACTTCTTGATACCTACCTCCAATTACTGTAACAAGTCCTCCGTCACTAGTTCTGGTAGGGGTTCTTTTTCTTTATGTTTTTTCGTTTTACCAACAGACTCCTCCGGACTGTTTGTCGACTCTTTCTTCTCTTCGATTTCCGTTTCCTCTTTTCCTTTCTATATGGTAAACTTACGTCTCAACGTTTCTTCTCGTTCCTCTCTATTCTTTCGGAAGGAGTGACTAATCACGTTTCTTTACCTTTTGTTATGTTACCCTTTTTGATCTCTAGAGAAGTTTTTTAATCTCTAAGGTTCCCTTATAAAGTACGTTTCTACCCGAACTATTTCCTGTCTTTACCATACCTGGATTATCTTCGTCCACTATAATTCTTCTCCACCGTTCTTATGTGTCTTCTTGATATGTTTTTGCTAGAAATACTGGGTCTATTGGTGTTACCACACTAGTGAGTGTATCTCGGTCTGTAGGACCTTACGTTTCGGTTCACCCGGAATCCTTCGTATGATGTTTGTTTCGATCACTTCCACTACCTTAAGGTCAACTCGATAAAGTTTAGGATTTTCTACTACGACACTTTCACGAAGTGAGTTATACGGTCGTTTAGACCTTTTTTCAGTCGTCACCGGTGTCCTGACCTTTTCCAGTCAAAAGTAATGTTAGGGTTTCTTTCCGTTACGCTTTCTTACAAGTTTGATGGCGTGTTAACGTAAGTAGAGTGTACGATCGTTTCATTACAAGTTTTAAGAGGTTCGGTCCGAAGTTGTCATACACTTGGTACTTCAAGGTCTACAAGTTCGATCTAAATCTTTTCTGTCTCCTTGGTCTCTAGTTGAACGGTTGTAGACAACTTAGTAGCTTCTTCGTTCTCTCAAGGTCTTTTTGTAGACGAAGACGAAAGAATTGATGTGGTTTCGAAAACTAACACATCTAGTGTTGTTTGACACCTTTTAAGTATTTCTCTACCCTTATGATCTGGTGGAATGGAGGGAGGACTCGTTAGACATACGTCTAGTCCTTCGTTGTCAATCTTGACCTATACCTTTTTGTCTGACCAAGGTTTAGTCCTTTCCTTATACATTTCCGACATATTACAGTGCGACGAATAAATTGAATATACCTCTCACGTAGTGCACTTTACGATCCGACCTACTTCGGGTTCGACCTTAGTTCTAACGACCCTCTTTATAGTCATTGGAGTCTATACGTCTACTACGGTGGGAATACCGTCTTTTGTTTCTTGATCTGTCGGATAACTACTTTCACTTTCTCCTCTCACTTTTTCAACCGAATTTTGAGTGGTAAGTCTTTTGATTCTAGTACCGTAGGTCAGGGTAGTGAACTACCCTTTATCTACCCCTTTGTTACCTTTCTCACTCTCTGAAATAAGAACCCCCGAAGTTTTAGTGACGTCTACTACTAACGTCGGCACTTTAATTTTCTGCCAACGAGGAACCTTCTTTTCGATACTGGTTGGATCTGGCGTATAATTTTTTGTCTCTGTAATGAAACGGTCGTTTCCGGGTACATCAGTTTCTAAAGGAAATCAGTACATACCTACACTCTCGGCCTGATATTTCTTTCGACTCGTAGCTTCTTAACTACGAAAACTTGACACCACAACCTCTTCTGAGAACTCTCAGGCAATATGACGTTCCTCTAGTTTGGTCAGGTGGGATTTCCTTTAGTCAGGACTTATAAGGGACCTTCCTGACTACGACTTCGACTTTGAGGTTATGAAACCGGTGGACTATACTTATTGACTGAGTGACCTTTTCTGGGGCTACGACCCTTACTAGCTTCCGTCCTCCTTTTGCCCTGTTGTCTCCTACTCTAACATCCTACCGTAGTGACGGAGTTACCTGCACTCAAACTCATTTGAGACCCTCAACCACTACCTGTACCTCCGGACCACACGACGTCAGGTACCCCAAAGTTTCTCGACCTGTGCTGACTCGTTGACTTGACTTTCTTAGAATCCTACCTTTCTGGTATTACGTAATAGATCCATCTCGGTTCGATCACTATCCACTAAAATTCTTGTCTCCTAAAAATGATGGAAAGGGATTGAAAATTTCGTTCAAAATAACCTCCTATCAACTAAATGTATTAGAACACAAAGACGACATGTCGTTTCACTTAGTCAATATATATATGTACATAGGTAAGACAAAATCTCAGAAAAGGATCTAGTAATCGATGACTCATCTTAAAGGATACGACATGTGATCCAGGAATAATCAATAATTATAGATAATATGTCTTTACACATATACAGTCAGGGTTACAGGGTTAAATAGGAAAGGGGGAGGAAAATGCAGACCATTGGTATTCAAACAAAAGGTAAAGGCAAAACATTTATTCAAGTAAACATGGTAAAAAAAAAATTCTAAACTGCGTATTCGTTATAACACAATTACATAAATAGAAAGAGAGAAAAAAATTGAAGAAAAATTATTTTTCTCTCTTCCTCACTGTCTCTCTACGTTGTAACGACCAAACCTTTTACCTCTTTTCCTTAGTGCTCGATTACTTATGTCCGTCGGAGACCTACGACCTTTCCATTTCTGATATAATGTTGATATAAATAAATAAATAAATAAATAAATAAATAAATAAAAATCAACACAACTCAGAAGTAACGACACAGACCCGAAAGAGATCAACGTCACTCGGCCCTGATGAGAAGTAACTCCAAGTGTCCGAAGAGTAACACCACGGAGGAGAACAACATCCCGGCTCCGGCATCCGTGCGTCCGAGTCATTGACACCATGTGTCCGAATCAACGGGACGCCGTGTTCCTTAGAAAGACCTGGTCCCTAGCTTGGACACTTGGACGTAATCGTTCGTCCAAGAATTGGTGACCTGGAGGTCCCAACTATATACAGGTCAGGAGGCCAACTATTTACTATATTGAAAGACTGTTTACAATCAAGTCAAGTCAGTACAGGCTGAGAAACGCTGGGGTACCTGACATCGTGTGGTCCGGATGGACAGGCAGTGGTTGAGGGTCTCAAATGAGTTTGAGTACAG
The DNA here is from genome assembly GCA_006410555.1 of Capra ibex. Lineage (NCBI taxonomy): Eukaryota > Metazoa > Chordata > Mammalia > Artiodactyla > Bovidae > Capra > Capra ibex. The sequence goes on along the minus strand of SJYO01049755.1, from coordinate 31,350,143 downwards.
GTAACTCTACCACTACGGTAGGTTGGTAGAATAGGAGACAGCAGGGGAAGAGGAGGACGGAAGTTAGAAAGGGTAGTAGTCCTAGAAGAGTTTACTCAGTCGAGAAGCGTAGTCCATCAGTTTGAAAACCTCAAAGTCGAAGTTGTAGTCAGGAAGGTTTCTTGTAAGTCCTGACTAAAGGAAATCCCATCTGACCAAACTAGAGGAACGACAGGTGCCTTGAGAGTTCCCAGAAGAGGTTGTGGTGTTAAGTTTTCGTAGTTAAGAAGCCACGAGTCATTTAAGGAATAGGAATCATTTGTAGGATCATAGTGACAAAAAAGACCATTTTTGTCGGATGAATGTCAATGCACAGACTATATATAAAAAGGTATAAAAAAAATTTTTTGTTTGAAAAAATCTCACCAAAATTCGAGTGTCTATTTATGTCTCTTAAGGATTTATGGGGGCAGAGAGGTAGGTACGTCTTATAAGGGACATCAGTCGTAGGAGGTGATGACACCATGTAAACGATGTTAACTACTTGCATGCGACTTTGTAGAAATGACGGGGTCAGGTGTCAAGTATAATGCCAAGTGAGAACCCCAACATGTTCACATATTACTATACACAGGTGACTTTATCGTAGTATATGATAGTAAAGTAAAGTTTTAAGAAGACAGGAAACACAGATGAGTAAAGACGGAAGGGATTTAACATCGTTGGTGAGTAGTAAAATAAGAGAAAATGTCAAAACGGAAAAGGTCTGACAACATAAACTTTGGTATGTCACACATCGGGAAAGTCTAACCGGACAAAAGGAATCATTACGTGTAAATTCCAAAGAGACACAGAAACGTACGGAACTATCAAGTAAAGAAAAAAACAAAGAAAAGTCAAAACTGTAAACATAAAAATTTTACTAATTCCTTATGGATAAAAAATGGAGTTTCGTCAAATATAAAAACGAATGAATACAAAAGAGATAGTAAATTTACCAAATCGTGAATTCTTTACTAAAACTGAGATGTTTCTAGTGGTTTTCCCAAAGATCACCATAGATTAGTTAGTAAACAAAGCTTTGGTGACTATTACGTATATAAATATTCCATACGGACACCATATAATTGTTGTCAAATTATACTAAAGATTCATAGTGTACTTAGTCTTTGAATTTTCAAACATGAAAAGATAAAAACTATATGACGACGACGACGACGCCGATTCAGCGAAGTCAGTACAGGTTGAGATACGCTGGGGTATCTGTCGTCGGGTGGTCCGAGGGGGCAGGGACCCTAAGAGGTCCGTTCTTATGACCTTACCCAACGGTAAAGGAAGAGGTTACGTACTTTCACTTTTCACTTTCACTTCAGTGAGTCAGCACCGGCTGACAATCACTGGGGTACCTGACGTCGGATGGTCCGAGGAGGTGGGTACCCTAAAAGGTCCGTTCTCATGATCTCACCCCACGGTAACGGAAGAGGCAAACTATATGATCGTGATCTTTAAGAAATTACATGTTAAAAACTTTCAAGAACCTTTACTAGACACCATAGAGATAAGTATACAGGTTTCTCCGATAATTTGACTGTGAACTAGTTCTATGTATATTGTCTATGATCGAACATTAAACTTCGAAGGGTCTACCGCGTCACCATTTCTTAGACGGACGATAACGTTCTCAGCGTCCTTTACGTCGAAGTAAGGCACCCAGTCCTTCTAGGAGACCTCGTCTTTTACCGTTGAGTGAGGTCATAAGAACGGACCTTTTAAGGTAACTGTCTCTTCGGACCGTCCGGTGGCTGGTACTCCAGTGTTTCTTAGACTGTGCTAACTCGTACGTACGTTTCGTTTCGAACATTAAATATTATACAGCACATTTCAGAAGGGACCACCGAGTCTGTCATTTCTTAGACAGATGTTACGTCCCCTGGACCCAATCTAGGGACCCAGTCTTTCTAGGGGACCTCTTCCTTTACCGTTGGGTGAGGTCACAAGAACGGACCTCTTAAGGTGCCTGTCTCCTTGGACAGGCGGACCTCCATAAAGTACCCCAGTGTTTGTCAGTCTGTACTGACTCACCGACTGTGAAAGTGCATTTCAGATGTTGAACTGACCTCCGTGAGGCATGGTCAAAACAAATGAAACAAATGACTTTTACATACCGAATTACCAAACTTAGATAGAGTGGACAAATTCCGGTCAGACCAGAATCGAGACACTGGTCTCCTCATATTTTCTAAGTAGATGACTCGAAGACAGAGCAGAGACGACTTTGTTTAAAGGGTGTGAATAGAACCGCAGTACTGGGTGTGTACTTCGTACCGGACACAGACTCCTTTCTCAGACCTCCGACGTAGATTTTTAAAGACAAAAAGAGAGTACAAACAGACATGTAAAATAGAAGACGACACAGTATAGAAAATGAAAGTAACTTCGAAATACTCACATAGGACACCGTAAAACACTCAAGAAAGTTAACAGACTACGACACATTAACGACGTCGACCAGGAGACTCGTCCAATGTTCTTCACCGGGAACCGACACAGTAATTTACTACCTATTCCGAAACAAACCTTCTTTCCTTCTACTTATTTACCACATACTTCCTGAAACTACGGTCCGATCGAGGGGATGGGATCGGTTGTAAACTGGTAACTGTCATCCCATTTGTATCTGTCGAACCTTCACCCATCCGGACCTCGACTCCCTTTATGGATTTACCTACTTTTTTCTTTAACTCTGTCTTCCTTTCGGTCAGTCCTTAAGACACGGAACCGACGAAACGCGACGAAACCGTTTTCACTCTGCTTGATTCTTTTTTGTGTTCCGAAGAGCAGACGGTTGAATGGTGGTAGCTAATACAGATATTACTCTTTCCTGTACTACTTTCGTCCCTCAGTTTACAAGTTTATGAAAAAAGTAGTCAACGTATTGTCTATTAGTAATTTTTCTGATAAGTCTGAAACCCACACCACTTCCCCTTCCACCCCTAATTCTCTAGGGGATTTGTACCTTCGTAAGTTTTACCAGTACGTCACATAAAAACATCTTTACACCTACAGGATTATACAACTCAACGTCTCAACTTTACGTCTCAGTACGTTTTTATGGAATTCTCTCCCTTAATTTTTTTTTTTCTCCCTTATAAGATCGAAGTGGTAGTAAATGTATAACTCATTAGGACTCCACGACTTTAGAACTTTTACGTTCGTGAAAGTCTAACTAATATATTACTGTTTCATACGAGGTTAAAATCTGGAATATGGGTTCTTTACTGACGAAACTATGTACCTCGAATTTACGAATTATAAGAAAACACCTGGGAGGACAGCCTTCCTTTTTCGGTACTCCCTTCGATAGTGACCGATTTGAGAGTCCCACACACACACGTGTGTACACACGAGTCAGCACAGACTGAAACCCTGGGACACCTAAAATCGAGGTCCGAGGAGACAGGTATCCTGCAATTTCCCCGTCGAGTCAAGTCAAGTCAAGTCAGCGAGTCAGCGCAGACTGAGAAGAGTTGGGGTACTTAGCGTCGTGTGGTCCGGAGGGACAGGTAGTGGTTGAGGGCCTCAAGTGAGTTTGAGTGTAGGTAGCTCAGTCACTACGGTAGGTCGGTAGAGTAGGACAGCAGGGGAAGAGGACGGGGATTAGGAAGGTTCGTAATCGCAGAAAAGGTTACTCAGTTGAGAAGGGTACTCCACCGGTTTCATAACCTCAAAGTCGAAGTTGTAGTCAGGAAGGTTTGTTGTACGTCCTGACTAGAGGCAATCCTACCTAACGAACCTTGAGACGTCAGGTTCCCTGAGAGTTCTCAGAAGAGGTTGTGGTGTCAAGTTTTCGTAGTTGAGAAGTCGAGAGTCGAAAGAAATGGTAGGTTGAGAGTGTAGTAATGTACTGGTGACCTTTTTGGTATCGGAACTGATCTGTCTGGAAACAACCGTTTCATTACAGAGACGAAAAGTTATACGATAGATCTAACCAGTATTGAAAGGAAGGTTCCTCATTCGTAGAAAATTAAAGTATCGACGTTAGTGGTAGACGTCATTAAAACCTCGGGGGGGGTTTTACTTCAGACTGTGACAAAGGTGACAAAGGGATAGATAAAGGGTATTTCACTACCCTGGTCTACGGTACTAGAAGCAAAAGACTTACAACTCGAAATTCGGTTGGAAAAGTGAGAGGAGGAAGTGAAAGTAGTTCTCCGAAAAATCAAGGAGAAGTGAAAGACGGTATTCCCACCACAGTAGACGTATAGACTCCAATAACTCTAAAGAGGGCCGTTAGAACTAAGGTCGAACACAAAGAAGGTCGGGTCACAAAGAGTACTACATGAGACGTATCTTCAATTTATTCGTCTTACTGTTATATGTCGGAACTGTATGAGGAAAAGGATAAACCTTGTTCAGACAGTAAGGTACAGGTCAAGATTGACAACGAAGGACTGGACGTATGTCCAAAGAGTTCTCTGTCCAGTCTACCGGACCATAAGGGTAGAGAAAGTCTTAAAGGTGTCAAATAACACTAGGTGTGTCAGTTTCCGAAACCGTATCAGTTATTTCGTCTTTATCTACAAAAAGACCTTGAGAGAACGAAAAAGGTACTAGGTCGCCTACAACCGTTAAACTAGAGACCAAAGAGACGGAAAAGATTTTGGTCGAACTTGTAGTCCTTCAAGTGCCAAGTACATAACGACTTCGGACCGAACCTCTTAAAATTCGTAATGAAATTCCCCATTCACTATCCTTTTTTCTAATCCTTATAAGTCACTCCCTTTTCCTTACAATTCTAATCTTACTTTTTCTTTTGGAATTCTATTAATTTGTCTCACCTTGTCAAGTCTTAAAATCGAATTTTTCAGTACTTTTTACTTCACTATCTACCTTATTCATGATTTTAAACTATCTTGTGATCTCTCTAATGTTCCAGGTCGATGATGTCATTGAGGTTTTTAATATCTCCAAACAAGTTGAATAGAATTGATACTACTTAAAAGTTTTTAGAATACCACTATGAGGTATTTTTCTTTTCCTAGGAGTATTGGTCGTAACTAATCTTATTACACTCAATTTCTTCAATATGGTCTTATAGTCCAACACGGGTCCCACCTTTACCACTACCACAGAGACCCATAGTCTCCGGTAAACGTGACCAAACATCCATTTAATAGTGTCTACTTCTTTAACATAACCTTAAGAAGATATGACCGAGTATTACATAACAGTCTAGATTTGGACGAGTATTACATAACAGTATAGATTTAGACGATATTTTTTCGTTGTATTCAATACCTCTACACTATTTAATAGTTATTGAATTTTGACTTTGACCCTGGATTCAATCTTTAAACACTTGTCTTCCATAAATACTAACACATAGTTGAGATGGTCTTATATAATACACTAAAGAACTTATTCTTCCTCTATTTCAAGAACCGAATGAGTTTGTTTACCCCTTTCCCTACAATATCTTTAGACCATATTCAAAACAAAATTAACCCGTACGATTCACGTTTAGGAATGTGACTGGAATGGGTGAGTTGACCAATTAAATTCTACTGTACCGTATGGACGACCAGTAGTTATTTAAGGACTAAACTAATTCCTATACAATCTTGTTCTTATAATAGTAAGTTTTTTATGGGAGAAATTTTTGGGTAATAACAAACGTTCTTTTCAACCACTCAGGACCTCCAATTAACATCTGACACCTTCTGACCTATTTTATCAAGAAGGTTATCATAGTCGGTCCGACTATCCTACAATCGTTAAGTTGGAACGTTATTCGATTCCTACTAACCATAAGATACCAATTAAGTAACCAAATAGTTCACCAAAGAAAAAATTACAGTCAATACCTTCATTCGGTTTTGGTAACAAGTAAACACAACCTCTCTTAGACTGTGTCCAAATGAACGATTAACGTGTTGGACATCTCTTCTCCGAAATTATATTAAGTCGACTTTACATGACAATACGTAATGTATATAACTACTATATTACCGTTAGAGTTTATAGATCAATTCTACTAATCTTTAAAACTAATTAGTACAGTGACGATCCCTTACCGATTAATTGGTCGATTTTATCTTCAAGTTCTTATGGACCATTGTAAGTATCCTTAAGGAATCACATCTCTGTGATCTTTGTAAGAAGTTTGTCGGTGTGTATTTGATACCAAAGACAGTCGAGTTTTTGACTTTGTTTTTAATTAACCAAACAAAATAAAATATTATGCTCGGGGGTGATTGTTACAATGTTTCTTTTTTTTTCCGACTTAAACTTACTCCGACACTTGTCGTCCCCCGAAGGGACCACCGAGTCGGTATTTCTTAGACGGACGGTTACGACCTCTGAGTCCAAGTTAGGGACCCAGTCTTTCTAGGGGACTTTTTCCTTTACCGTTGGGTAAGGTCATAAGAACGGACCCTTTAGGGTACCTGTTTACTCAAACCGCCCGATGTCAGGTCCCACAGTCTTTTCTCACCCTGTGTTGAATCGCTGACTTTTTGTTATCGTTGACTTGTCGTCCTCAGATATAACCCCGGTAATGGGTTCCCTATGAAAACCCCAGTGTGTTGGAGTCACTACGAGTTCACTGTCTTCACAGTCGTCGAGGTTGACATGGGTGTAAACAAGAAACCTTCACTGAAGAACCAATGTCTTCTACTCGTCGTTATCTTAGTACACTCGTTACGTTACTTCTCGACAGTTTTATATAGGACGACAGGGGACAGACTGACTCTTTCCTACAAACCTTGACGTAACCATTCAGAGTCTGGAGAGGTTTTAAACAGATGTGAAACTAAGACAACGACATATAATAATAATAAACAACAAAAACAAATAACGGTACAGGCCGAGAAAACACTGAGGTACCTGACATCGGACGGTCCGAGGAGACAGGTATCCCAAAGGGTCCATTCTTATGACTTCACCCAACGGTAAAGGAGAAGGTCCTTTAAAAGAGTTGGGTCCCTAACTTGGACACAGAAGACATAACGTCTACTTAAGGAATGACGACTCGGTGGTCCCTTCGGGAAATCGAAATAAATTTTGAATGTCGGGGGTCCCAACGTTTCTCAGTCTGTACTGACTCGCTGACTTGTGGTGGTGGTTTGGAATGTACTCATATTGAACACCTCAGAGGTCACAGGACAATTAGTAGACGACCCGACGATTCAGCGAAGACAGTACAGGCTGAGACACGCTGAGGGACCTGTCGTCGGGTGGTCCGAGGAGACAGGTACCCTAAGAGGTCCGTTCTTATGACCTTACCCAATGGTAAAGGAAGAGGTTACGTACGTACGTACGATTCAGTGAAGTCAGCACAGGCTGAGACACGCTGGGATACCTGTCGTCGGGTGGTCCGAGGAGACAGGTGTCTTAAGAGATCTGTTCTTATGACCTCACCCAAAGGTAAAGGAAGAGGTACAATTAGTAGACCAACATATATTAATCGTATTGGTATATTTAGTTTAAAATTTTGTAAGAGTTTGTCATAAAGATCAAAAACTTCTAGTACTAATAGATTAGAACAACATTAACTCAGAAAATTTAGAATAAAAACCACCTAAAGGAAAGTACACAAATAAATAATAATCAAAGTTCACACACAGTGACAAGTCACCCTGAACTACGTCTCATTAAGACACGTCGATCTCACCTGTCACATATCTTATTTTAGGACAAACGAAAACGTTCCATGGGGACCCTAAGTACTATAGTATTTTGTACTATTTTCAAAAACCGTAAAAATTGAATGGAAACGAAGTGGGATAAGAGACCCTATAACCGTCAGGATGTTTGACGTCGGGTACAAGGAATGTACCCGTGGACCAAGGTATTCCTTGTCTGTCTTATCTGGAACAAGGTTCCTAGAAAAAAAACAAAACTGGGTAGACACCCAAGGGACTTCCTGACTACGTTCCCTGATTAGAAACAAAGTGGATTGAGTCACTTTCTTTCACTTTCACAATCAACGAGTCAGTACAGGTTGAGAATCACTGGGGTACTTGATTTCGGGAAGTCCAAGGAGACAACTACCTTAAGAGGCTTTTGACCTCACCCAACGGTAAAGGAAGAGATCTCGTAGAAGAGCTGGGTCCCTAGTTTGGACCCAAAGAACGTAAACGTCTTTTCTAGAAATGACAGACTCGGTCGTCTCTACTTCACGTTTCTTCACGGATATACCTCATACAAGTAGTTTTTGTGAATTTCTGTTCACTTGCTGAACGGTGGTTTTATCATCACCTTTCGTTATCTGTACGATTTTCGGACCTACCTTTTCGACCTCGTAAACCCCCGTATTTCTGAAATGTGAGTAGGTGTATAAGACCCCTTAGACCTTTCGGGTACACGTACGTGTCTCGTCCCACGTACGAGTCTTTGGGGACTCTTCTCGTACACGAAAGTGGAGACCGACTAGAAATTCCTTGTCACTTCTGTTCTTCACTTCCTAGTTGACCTAGTCGTCCTCAAAAGATGGTAGAAAGGGGGTTACCGTGACTAAAACTGTTAGTGGGTACGTACCCTTATGGAGAAACGTTTTGGTCGTCAGGTCGTCTCTTCAAGGTCGTATGATAATTTCGTTCGTTTTTTTTCAGGTCTAATCTACGTTATTTCTACGACTTCTAGTCAATGCGAGATGGACGTAATGGTGAGGGGATTCATCGTGTCGGATCTCGGTTCTCTTCGAGGGAGCCCGACTAGAGAGGGGATGTCCTTTCACTTTCGTACACGCACTCGTACACCGAAGGGTCGACAGACTCTATGAACGTCCTTTGGGTAAAGAAAGAGTGGACTAGGTCTTATGACTCCGCACGACGAACTGACGTCTGACCCTAGTTTACTTTAACATGGTCTTATATCCTTTGGCTTTCAATAAATTCTCGTTACTATAACTGTTTGTAAATTCATTGGTTGTCTATCCATTCACACACACACACACACACACCCACCCACCCCCGACAGAGAATATGTGTAGATCTACACANTCTCTCTCCTCTGTGTGTGTGTATGTGTTTAGTCTTTACTTTTACTTCCGTAACGATTATTGGAACTTTTTTCAGTTTCACAATCAGTGACTCAACACAGGTTGAGAAGCACTGGGATTATTGAAATATTCTGAATCGGTAGTGTTTCCTGGTGCATAACATGATAAGGTAAATAGACTTTACAGGTCTTATCCGTTTAGACACACACACGAATCAGTGAGATACTGGGGTACCTGACATCGAACGGTCCGAGGAGGCAGGTACCCCTAAAAGGTCCGTTCTTATGACCTCACCCAACGGTACGGGAGGAGGTCCCCTAGAAGAGTTGGGTCCCTAGCTTGGGTCCAGAGAACGTAACTTTCGCCTAAGAAATGGTAGACTCAGTGGACCGTTTAGATATCTCTATCTATATTAATCGTCAACGGATCCTGACCCTCGAGACCTTCAACCTCCCATTACCGATTCCACACAGTGCAAAGAAAAACCTGACTAATTTTTGAAGTTTTTATCTTAGACCACTACCTTTATGTGTAGACATTTATAAGATTTTCGATAACTTAAAACGTGATTTAACCACTTTACATACGATACACTTGTGTATAGTTATTTTGAAATTTTTTTAAAGGATACATATGTATGGTGGGGTCGGTCGGGGGATGTGTGTGTGTGTGTGTATGTTTTGTGATCTTAAACCTCTACTATACCATTATCACTGTATCTCGACTCCTTTACTTCTTTATTTTTTCTCCGTGAGTAATGAAGATCCCTGTTGTCTTAAAATATAGACTTTCTTGATTTATGTCTCTCACTTATACCGGGTTGTTATTTAACACTAAGTCCTTATTAATATTACCTCTCTTTTGTCTCTCTACCCTATGTCATCTCCTTCCTTACGATTTCGACTTTGAGGTTATGAAACCGGTGGACTACACTTCTTGACTGAAGAACCTTTTCTGGGACTACGACCCTTTGTAACTTCCGCCCTTCTCTCCCCCTACTGTCTCCTACTCTACTAACCTACCGTAGTGGTGGAGCTACCCGTACTCAAACTCGTCCGAGACCCTCAAACTACCTCTTCCTTTGGACCGGACGACGTCAGGTAACCCAGCGTGTCTCAGTCTGTGCTGACTCACTCACTTGACTTGCCTTGTCTTGTCTGTATAGAAAGAACGTTATCGAGTTTGTCATTTCTTAGACGGACGATACGTCCTCTAGACCCAAACTAGGGACCCAACCCTACTAGGAGACCTCTTCCTTTACCGTTAGGTGAGGTCATAAGAACGGACCTCTTAGGGTACCTGTCTCCTCGGACCACCCGATGTCAGGCACCCCAACGTTTCTCACCCTGTGCTGACTCGCTGATTGTGATGACGATGACGTCTATATAGAAGGAATGTTATATAGTTATCTAAGAAAAGTGTCCCCTACCCTCTCAGGTGTGTGACGGACAATACAACAGAGACTCCACCTCGATTTTCGTTGTGATCCCTGTAATTCAAAGGTAAGTCTATGCTCAGGGATGTCCTTCGGAAACGAGAGATAACAGAAAACAAGTATCGGTTTTGATTGAATATAATGTTAATTTACCGTTTCGAAAAAATAAACGAAGTTTATTTCACTGTAAATAGTCGTGTAGTTTTCGGTCAATACCCATAAACCCATCCGTAATGTCACCCCCTCCCATTCGTGTTTGGGTAACACGACTTCTATAAAGATACAGAAGTACTAATCGCATAGTCTATCTCCTGACGACCCGAGAGAATGACTTTCCGTAACAGTGGTAAAGAAGAGAGTAAAGGTACTGTTATTATAATCCCTACCTTTTAATACTTTTCGGAAGTTTACAGTCAAGACAAGTCAGATTGACATTGTAGACGGGGTTAAAAAGGACAATCCAACGTCTAAGACAAGAGACACCGTCTGAGTCGACTTTATATTAGTCCTCCTTGATAACCTTTTTAAGAATTTATAAGTCCGTACTAATTCTTCCGTAATATGAAACGGACATTCATTTTTAAATTTCCCTTGCGATTCTTTGCTTAGTGGTCAGATACAAGTTACGTCCTATGTCCTACGAACCCCGACCACGTGTCCCTACTAGGTCTCTCTACTATACCCCACCCTCCACCCTCCCCCCCCAAGTACAAATCCTTTAGGACATGTGGACACCACCCAAGTACAGTTACATACCGTTTTGGTTATGTCATAGTATTTCATTTTATTTCATTTTAATTTTTTTTTTTTTGATCTATCTTATGTTTGGGACTGTCTCTCCCTCCGTTCCGAAATGTAAAGACTTAGGACTGGTTTTATACGGATGTCAAAATGTTCTTTTATATAAAAAGACGATATTTTTAATTTTTTTTTTTCCCTTGCGTAATGTAACATAAAGAGAAAGTCACGGAAGATTTTATGTCCTTAACCTTTATCTGGTAGTAACGGTCCGATTCCTAAAACAACATCAACAAAGAGTCTTCGTTTAGACATATAGTGTAGTGATGAAAATATACGAACATAGAATATTTTCCTGAAGGGTCCATAAAGACTTCATATCTTAAACGGACGGTTATGTCCTCTGTGTCTTCCGTGTCCAAGTTAGGGACCCAGCTCTTCTAGACGACCTCGTCTTTTACCGTTGGGTGGGGTCATAAGAACGGACCTTTTAGGGTACCTGTCTCTACAGACCACCCGATGTCTGGTGACACCCCAGTGTTTCTCAGTCTGTCCTCACTCGTAGGTATGTGTGTACCCGTAGGCATAGAATATTTTTTTCTGGTATATAACAGAAAAGAATTTCTATGTAGACTTGGGTAACTATTTCCGAACATACACTCCTGACTCAATGGACCTTACATACCCAAGGATTCTCGAAATCTGTATTAATTGTAAACCCCGTTCATTTAGAAACAATATTTACAATGACAAACTTTTACATTCTAACAAATTCCCATACGCTGACAACCGAAAATTTAGATGTCAGAAGTTTCTTCGTAAAACCTTCATTCCTTTAAAATATAAAAGGCGTCACTGAATGTCCCACAAAAAAAAAGGAGTACTTGCCTCTTGTCGTTCCCACTGACTCATGTCATCCTTTTAGGAGGATTATTTCGGGACAGAGTATTGGTTCGAAAAAGAATCAAAAGTCTAGAGTCAAACGGATCAAGTCATAAAGAAATAGGTAGTTTCTTATCGGAACTTATTGAACTAAATAATCGTAATACCTTTCTAATAAAAAAAGGAAAAGGAGGAAAATTTAAATGTGTTTCTGACCATTTTCTTTATCGACTAAGTCGGAAAAGTTTTCTTTACAGTAGTAAAGAAAAGTTTTATAAAATATATCAAATACTGAGTTGATATTTAAAAGAACGGGTTACTTGTCTCCTTGTGATAATACCTACTAGTTCCTATCAGCGACTAGGTTTATAATATTCATTATGTTTATTATAATGTTCATTTATAAATTACATGTACCAGACACAATACCCTTCGCATCTATTCTCACACAGTACTAAAAGTACTAAAAGTGAAGAAAGAGTTGTAGACTTTTTTTGAAGATGGGATTTGTAGTGAGTTTCTCGTGGAACAAACTCTTCAACTGGACTATGAACGTTAATTAACAAGGGAGGAGATCCTAAGAAAGTATTATGAAAGATCTAGTGAAAATCATAAATACAGACTAAATAAAATTGAGGATAGATCCTTTTAGGGTACCTGTCTCCTCGGACCATCCGACACAAGGTACCCCAGCACTTCTCAACCTGTGCTGACTCGCTGAAGGGAAAGTGAAAAGTGAAAGTACGTAACCTCTTCCTTTACCGTTGGGTGAGGTCACAAGAACGGACCTCTTAGGGTCCCTGTCCCCTCGGATCACCCGACGGTAGATACCACAGTGTGTCTCAGCCTGTACTGACTTCACTGAATCGTCGTCGTCGTCGTCGGACACTCGAAGAAGTCCAGTGACCGGGATAAAGTGTATACACACATAAGAATTATGAGTAATTGACTATGAACGTAAGTTGTTTGTAAAAATAACTCATAAACAATACACTCTCCGTGACACGATCCGTGACTCTTGTTTTATCCAACTTTTGTATTACCAACCGAAGAAAAGTTTCGAAATCAGATCATCTCTTCTCTCTCTCTTGTAAAAAAACGACCAAGAAGTATTATTGACTACTCGTAATTCTACTTTTATATGTACTACCAGACTATCACTATTTGTCCTTCTGAATTTCGATCATTTTTCCAACTTCGGACTCGAGTGGTATCGTCTCTTATTCAATTGATCAGTTTTAATACCGTCCTTACTCTACACCTTTTCAATATACCAAACTCTTTCTTTCATATTCTTTTACGGTACACTACACTCTTTGTATCGGTCAGGTTCACCAAGAAGAGTCTCATTAATCTCGTGTTTTGGTTCTAAATCCGTACTTCACTTTGACTTCTCCTCTAATTCCGATTCGGTAAATTTCAAGAACAAGAACAACTGTTAAAGGATGAAAAGGGAGTCTCGTAATTATTGAGTCACTTCACTTACGTCCTCCGTTACAAAATTATTCTAGACGGAAGTGAGACCTAAAAGGTACACAACTATCAGTATAACGTTTTTGGTTTAACCTCGGTTTATTACTGATTTACCACCTTCAGTTCCTTATGACTAGAATTTGGTCACGAATACACTAGTTACTTAACAATGTAGTATCGGTCAATAAAGTCAAGTCAGTGAGTCAGTACAAGTTGAAGAAACACTGGGGGTACCTGACGTCGTGCGGTCCGGAGGGACAGATAACGGTTAAGGGTCTCGGATGAATTTAAGTACGGGTAACTCAACCACCACGGTAGGTTGGTAGAGGAGGACACGGAGGGGGAAAAGGAGGACGGAAGTTAGAAAGGGTCGGAGTTCCAGAAAAGGTCACTCGATCAAGAAACGTAGTCCACCGGTTTCATAAGCTCAAAGTCGTAGTCGTAGTCAGGAAGGTCACTTATAAGTCCTGACTAAAGGAAATCCTACCTGAACAAACTAGAGGAACGTCAGGGCCCCTGAGAGTTCTAAGAAGAGGTTGTGGTGTCAAGTTTTCGTAACTAAGAAGCCACGAGTCGAAAGAAATATCAGGTTGAGAGTGTAGGTATGTACTGATGAGCTTTTTGGTATGGAAACCGATCTGTCTGAAAACAACCGTTTCATTACAGAGGCTACAGAGACGAAAAATTATACGACAGATCCAATCAGTATCGAAAAGAAGGTTCCTCGTTCGTAGAAAATTAAAGTACCGACGTCAGTGATAGACGTCACTAAAACCTCGAGTCCTTTTATTTCAGACAGTGACAAAGTAGGGGTTTATGTAAATTTTCCGAGTGACAGGGTCTGAAAATGTTGGTTTACTCTTCTTAGAGTCACCCCTAGTCTTTCCTGACGTATACTCTAATTTTTTTTTTTAGTCGGATACTCGTTAAGTGACTCTAAGATCTTTAGTTCTCTTAAACTTCTTCACTATTATCAACAAATTTTTCTAATAAATCTCTAGTAATTAAACTAAAGTCATTATCTACACATCTATACATGATAAATAGATGAAAATTTTCAAAGAGATACACAAGTAAAATGACACTCTGAGTTATACGTTTACCTATTACCGGTCTGATATATATTATATCTTGAAACTGAATGTCGGACGTCATTTGTCGGGTCCTTCGGTTAGGTAATAGACGTCATTGGTCGGATACTTAGATTGGACGATAACTATTCAGTTTAAATATCCTTCAGTATAACACTAGAGATCATTGTTAGGTTCTCGGTCGATCATTATCAGTCTTGGTTTTCTATTTTAAACCAATTATTGATTTTCGAAGGTTTTAAAAAAGGATCAAAGGTCGAATAATGGTTGGTCTCTTTCCTTTATACACAGGACCCGGTTAATGTATTCTACGGGACGAAGATCAATCGGACAGGTGTCGAAGAGAGACGGTTGTCTGAGGTGAGTCTCATATTGGACTTTGGAAAGAAAATAAGGTGAGAAACGGTCGGAAACTTAGACACTTCGGGTATTTACTACTACCGATTTAAGGAACGAGATTGTTTGAGACTTATCCATTGGAAACGAAGGAACGTAAACCAACCAGAAGTAAATGAAGGTGTTATCCAAGAGACAGTATCTCTCAAGACAACATCTCGACAAAGAAATGGAGATCGATGTATAGGAAAAGTGATCCTAGACTCTATAACTTACCTACTCAATGTTACAAAATATCGATGATACGTATATTCACACCCAAAGGATCTACCACGATCACCATTTCTTGGGAGAACGGTCACGTCAGCTGTATACTATAAATCCAAGTTAGGGAACCAACCCTTCTAGGGGACCTCCTACAGTACCGTTGGATGGGGTCATCAGAATGGAACCTCTTAGGGTACTCGTCTCCTCGAACCGTCCGATGTCAGGTATCCCAGCGTCTCAACCTGTGATGACTTCACTGAAACGTGTGTGTGTGTATATATATTCACATGTACACACTTTTTCTTTCTTGTCTTTATTTCTTTACCTCTATCTCTTTTACTCGACCCATAAACCCTCAGACTCCAACCACTGTAAGTAAGTGAGTTGGGTAATTATAACTTATAGTAGTTTCACAGTCCGTGGTAAATCCGGAAAAACTACGTATCCTCTTTGGTTTCTAGGGACAGGTGTACCTCGAATGTAAAGTCCTTCCTTTGTTCGTTATTTATTACTTATATTATTTATTCATTTAAAATATCATAGAAGTTTCTTTCATACACAATACACTTTTTTTGTTTCCTTCCATTTTTCCAACGGTCCCCAAACCCACCTCTCATTTAACTTAGCCATCCATTCCTTCCAGAATAATATTTCCACTACTGACTTCTTTTGAAACCTCTCATACTTTTCACTTTATTCATCTATATCGACCACCCTTTGAAAAAATCTCACTCTTCTCGATTTTGTTTCTGGATTTCTACCTTTCCACGGACCACACAACTGCATTATCGTCTCCACCTACACTCTCTACCTCTCTCACGAGAGTGGTAATATGTCTACAAACGAAAAATTGACTCAATTCACCCTTCAACGACATCTCAATTTAAAATCTTTCTAAGAGAAGTTACGTAACTCCTATCTGATCTGTCCCTCCTCCCCTAAATCTTAAGTCAAAACACACATGTAAATTTATAATCATACAAGTTATCGTATCTGTAAGTACATCATCGATTTTTACATTGATCAGTCAAGATTTTGTGGTCAAGGAAAAGGGGATAACGTAGGTGGATCTTTAGTCTATTTCGGTCCGATACGGAAGGGAGAGTGGAATTGAGGAGATCTCGAAAAACAACAAGTCAACGATTCAAAACAGACTGAGAAACGTTGGCGTACCTGATGTCGTGCGCTCCGAAGGGACAGGAAGTGGTAGAGGATCTCAAGTGAGTTTGAGTACAGGTAACTCAACCACTACGGTAAGTTGGTAGAGTAGGAGACAGTGGGTGAAGAAGAGGACGGACATTAGAAAGGGTCATAATTGGAGAATAGGTTACTCAGATGAGGAACGTAGTCTACCTGTTTCATAACCTCGATGTCGTACAGAAAGGTTACTTATAAATCCCAAATAAAGAAAATCCCAACTGACCAAACTAGAGAAACGGTAGTTTCCCTAAGAGTTCTCAGAAGAAGATCTTGAAATTATCTGGACTTTTTCATGTGTACCGGAGTTTATTTGTATACAATTTTATTTTATAAAGTATAAGGGATTTAAACTTCGGGTCAGATGTAGGGGAGATGTTAAAAGTTAGGTACACTGTTAATGTAGATCGTAGTGAAGTGGTATTTACTCAGTGTATGTAACTTTTCGTATTCTTAACACTCTCCTTTTATTATACATATATATATAGCTCTCTCTAAGACTACGTTAACATTATTAACGATTACACATTCTCCCCTTTTGACCTTGACTTTATTTGAACTAAATTAGAATTGTAATTAGGACTTGAGATTCTTTGAATAAGGGAGTCCGAGAGAGTGGGTACCGGACACGGACTCCAAAGTACAATTTCACAATGAATTTTCGTTTTACATCCTCCTGACTGTGGTTACCCTTTTTTTTTCATGTATATGTGTCTTTCGACTGAATGTATCATTTACCTTCTACTTTTTACACACCAAGTCTCCTTAAACAATGGACTTTTAAGTGAGATGAAAGATTGAAAGGAGTACATTTCTCTAAACTCTACCTCTTTACATTTTGCAGAATGTAAAACCGTAGTTTTACGACAAGACAGAGAAATATAAAAGTAACTTTTCTTTTTACATCCTTAAGTCTTTCTTACGTACAGGTCAATTGGACTAATACCGGGAAACAGTTCCGAAAAGAAAGATTGGTATCAAAAAGGGGACTACCAACTCTCTATAAATTTCTCGTGTTGGGTAAATCTATAAGTTACATTTACTTGTTTTTAGGTAGAAGTGATAAAAAAAGACTATATTCAGATAACTACGTTAATGTCTTATGTTTTAAAGGTAGTAATAAAAACCGGTTGTGTATTTGTCTTGATTTTAATAAACGAATTTAAAGTTCATGAATACTCAAAGTTGATTTGTGACCCATTTTTCAATGATGTCTACAATATTTATTGGGAGATACGTAATTTCCCGATAATAGAACGTCATATGAGTTCCCTGATTTTCATCGGACACAACTTTAATAACGAATTTTATTAAATTAAGAATTTATCTTAAACTTCAAAGATAAAAGAAAGAAAGAATCAAAAATCTTGTAAATAACCTTCATCATAATTTATGTATTTACCCTCGATAATTTCTTAATCTCTTAGATTTTAATAAAAGGTAACATATAGTTTCTTATATAACAATAAAAAAAGAAAAAATAATGGTACAATACCTGGAATGTCTTCGTCTTCTATAATTCTTCTCCACCGTTCTTGTGTGTCTTCTTGACATGTTTTTTCTAGAAGTGTTGGTTTTATTAGTGCTACCACACTAGTGAGTGGATCTCGGTCTGTAGGACCTTACACTTCAGTCTACCCGGAATCTTTCGTAGTGATGTTTGTTTTGATCACCTCCACTACCTTAAGGTCAACTCGATAAAGTTTAGGACTTTCTACTACGACACTTTCACGACGTGAGTTATACGGTCGTTTAAACCTTCTGAGTCGTCACCGGTGTCCTGACCTTTTACAGTCAAAAGTAAGATTAGGGTTTCTTTCCGTTACGGTTTCTTACGACTTTGATGACGTGTCAAAGTGAGTAGAGTGTATGATCATTTCATTACGAGTTTTAAGAGGTTCGGTCCGAAGTCGTTATGCATTTGGTACTTGAGGGACTACAAGTTCAACCAAAATCTTTTCCGTCTCCTGGTCTCTAGTTTAACGGTTGTAGGCGACCTAGTACCTTTTTCGTTCTCTCAAGGTCTTTTTGTAGATAAAGACGAAATAACTGATACGGTTTCGGAAACTGACACACCTAGTGTTATTTGACACCCTTTAAGACTCTCTCTACCCTTATCGTCTGGTGGACTGGACGGAGAACTCTTTGGATATACGTCCAGTCCTTCGTTGTCAATCTTGACCTGTACCTTGTTGTCTGACCAAGGTTTATCCTTTTCCTCATGTAGTTCAGGCATATAACAGTGGGACGAACAAATTGAATATACTTCTCATGCAGTACTCTTTGCGACCTGACCTTCTTTGTGTTCGACCTTAGTTCTAACGACCCTCTTTATAGTTATTGGAGTCTATACGTCTACTGTGGTGGGAATACCTTCTTTCACTTCTCCTCGATTTTTCGGAGGACTACTTTCACTTTATCCTCTCACTTTTTCAACCGAATTTCGAGTTGTAAGTCTTTTGCTTCTAGTACCGTAGGCCAGGGTAGTGAAGGACCCTTTATCTACCCCTTTGTCACCTTTGTCACAGTCCGAAATAAAAAACCCCGAGGTTTTAGTGACGTCTACCACTAACGTCGGTACTTTAATTTTCTGTGAATGAGGAACATTCCTTTCAATACTGGTTGGATCTGTCGTATAAGTTTTCGTCTCTGTAATGAAACGGCTGATTCCAGGCAGATCAGTTCCGATACCAAAAAGGACACCAGTGCATACCTACTCTCTCAACCTGACATTTCTTTCGACTCGCGGTTTCGTAATTAATTACGAAAACTTCACACCACAACCTCTTCTGAGAACTCTCAGGGAACCTGACGTTCCTCTAGGTTGGTCAGGTAAGATTTCCTCTAGTCAGGACCACAAGAAACCTTCCTGTCTTCGATTTCGACTTTGAGGTATGAAACCGGTGAAGTACGTTTTTCAACTGAGTAACCTTTTCTGAGACTACGACCCTCCCTAACCCCCGTCCTCCTCTTTCCCTACTACCTCCTACTCTACCGACCTACCGTAGTGGCTGAACTACGTGTACTCAAACCCACTTAAGACACTCAACCACTACCTGTCCCTTCGGACCACACGACGTTAAGTACCCCAGCGTTTCCCAGCCTGTACTGACTCACTGTCTTGACTTGACTTGACTAATGGTACAATAACTGGTGCCGTGTATCAGGGGTCTTACTTTCGGTAATAAAGACTTGAACAAAACGTCAGAACACACTACTACGTGCATTAAAAAAAGGTCAGAATATAATCACAGAGACAGAGACTCGTCTTTACTATTGTGGGATTATGTGTAATATTCGTGTAGAAAACATCGACTCTCATCTCTATCTTCTTATTTACACCGTTCCACCTATCGTATACCTTACATTGTAGACACATAGGTTTAAGTTCAGGGTGAGAACAGTAAAAGTTATCAATAAATGAATACCGTTTAGTCACTTGATAGTCTCGAAACCAAAAGAGTAGACATTTTTTACTACTATAATTTTCACTAACGTGTTAAAACTACCCTTACTTTTACAAAATATTCCACTTAGGATAATATCTTTAAGATCGTCACCACCATATCACCAGTCGACGGAAGGTTCGTCAACTGGACCCAAGTTAAGGACCGGTTGCGGAGCTCGACTGGAAAACCTCTTCCTTTACCGTTGGGTGAGGTCATAAGAACGGACTTTTTAGGATACCTACCTCCTCGGACCAACTGATGACAGGTATCCCAGTGTTTCTCAGCCTGTGCTGACTCGTTGAAGTGAATTCGTTGAATATCAATATACGGATAGAAATTCAATTCACAAGTTGAGACTCTAGGGTACCTGACATCCGGGTAGTCCGAGGAGACGAGTACCCCAAGAAGTTCGTTCTCACGACCTCACCCAACGGTACGGGAGGAGGTCCCTTAGAAGGACTGGATCCCTAGTTTGGGTCCAGAGGACGTGACGCTGACTGAGATATGACAGACTCGGTGGTCCCTTCGGGACAAATAGAACTTATATATTTATTTATTTGTTGACTTAATTTCGTGTCTAAGAGATGTAAATACAATCGAGACATGAATTTCATATATAGAATAACTACCAGATTCTTGCCTGTCATAAACCCCCTACCAACAAGTCATACCCCGATGGGCCACCGGGTCACCATTTCTCAGGTAGACGGTCACGTTCACTATGTCCAAGTCAGGGACCTGACCCTTCTAAGGGCGCCTCAGCCTTTACCGTGGGGTGAGGTCATAGGAGCGGACCTATTCCACTATTTCTATACTTTTTGATCGTACTAACAGGAAACTCACAAGTCACTATTGACCTTCGTGTACACACGTGAGTCGAAAAATCTCGAACTTACACTCAATCATCTTCTTTCAACTAACGTGATTCATACTCCCCTCTAACAAATCACGACGGAGTAACTGACGATATTCGTTGGATGGACGTCTATACTAGGTACGTAGAGTTCAAACTGACTTCTCATAGTCCAGCTCCAATTCTAAGTATATCGGTCCTTTTGTCTTAGATTTTAGTAGTCTCGGAAGGAATCCGGGAGCTCAGGAATTACTCCGAAAGGTAACAGTCGTGATAAGTACCTCTCCGTTCCAGTGTGGTGTAGACCTTTCCAGTCGTGTACGGGGATATAACAAGAAAGTAGTGTGACACTCGAATAGGGTAATAACACTTTCTTACGTACATTATTTAACTCACAAAGACAAATCCCTTTGTAAATAAGACTCGAGAAAATCCAAAACTTTGTTCGTGTCGTAGTCTTTCCAGAACAGGATTACTCTACCCTTCTTCTAATTCTTAGTCCGGGTTGATTAGAACTTGTGATACAGAGGAAGGCCAAGGGGTCGGACAGAAGGGGCATACATAAACATAAGTATGGACGTATACGAGTACGTTTATGAACAAACACTTCAAACACATATGTAATGGAATTACCGTACAGTTTTACACAGTGACAGTGGCACTCGTAATCATTTTAGTAAAGGTAGATTAGAGTAAAGGAAGGATAAATGTGTATATTAGATAAAACTACCTAGGATTATCAACTGAACTCCTAGTCATTTTTCGTACTGAATGATCTAATCTGGTGTTTATGCTCGATTGGGGATTTAATAGAGAGTTAAGAGACTACCTCCATCTATTATTATATTTTTGTGTCCTCATTAAAGACAAATCAAATCTTTCGTAAAAGAAATAAATTACACGTTTGTATGTGAAAAATTTTTTGACTCTACAGTAGAATGAAATAAAGGTTGAATAATTGTTTGTTATTGACACTTCGAGATCTTTGAGTCCTAAGTACGATGAAAAATGAGAAATGACCTCGAGTTCACACCGTTAGACTGTGACCCTGTACCTAGTCCAAGGGACTGTGATACATCGTAGAACAACATCCTTCCTTGCATCGTTTTTTTTTGTGTATAATTTGGTCTCAACAGTATCACGAATGGTGGGACCACAGAACTCCGTCTGTCACCACGTCCGTACTTACTCCTCGTCCTGTGGTTTGGTCCTCTTTCTACACTGTAAGAGTACTGGAGAGAGGGAAATACATCTAGTCAATAAATAGACGACTAAGTTCGTTTGTCGTTACCCTTTTATATGAACTTAGTTTTCTTTTTTATCTTTCTCATATAGGTAATATTAAGAAGTATATCGATAATGTATATATTATAATATATATTAAATATAATAATATACATGTATACATACACATATACATGTATATATTACAACGATAAATCAACGAATCAGTATAGACTGAGAAAACACTGGGGTACCTGAAATCGGGTGGTCCGAGGACACAGTCAACCTAAAGGGTCCGTTCTCATGACCTCACCCGACGGTATAGGAAGAGGTTATATATATATCATAGTGGGTCATTTAAATAATACAAAGTTCAAGGTGAAAAACGTTCAACCTAATATCACAACTATTTCAATTAATTCGTAAAGGTGATTGGTATATTGACTTGCCGTGAACCTCCTGAGTGGACAACTGTAAATTTATAGATGAACCGTTTCACCTTTCGTTCTAAGCGTGGGTTGTTACGGTGGACCAATTGGGTCGTCAAAAATATTGGGTCGTTTAACAAGAACACGTTATCACGTAAGAATACTTCAATCCACCTATAACAATCACAATATTAGTTCGAAAAAAGAGTAGAGAGAACGTAACCTCATCGAGGTGAAATCGTCTACAAAGGGAGAAATCACAACTCCATTTTGACGTACATAGAACTGTGTCCGTCCGTCGTGAACCGAAACCTTGTAAGTCAGAAGGTAGTCCAATAAGGGAGTCGAAGTCAGTAACCGAATTTGTCCTGACAAAGAAGGTTCGAGTTGTTGCACCATAGGTCTGTGACAAAGAGGTAATCAGTGGACCAAGACGTGAGGTTTTACGTTAAGTCTGAACCTTTGTTCACACATCAGTACTGGAAAATCCCGATTGTACCAGACCACCTTTCCCATAACCCTCTCATAAACAGAGTGGTTGAACGATACACTGGAAACTGTTAAATGAACTGGGGTTACACGAAGTAAAAGGAAAGATGTGTCCCTTGCACCTCCATCATTATATATAGAAGGACGGGATGGAATGTCCTAAAATATTCCAAGTTTACTTTATTGACTAACAAATGAAAGATAAAACTGTGCACTACAACTTTACGGGAAGGGAAGACAACACCATCTTTATGTAACGGTATAAATATTCTTTTTTTAACAACTTTTGCCTAAATCTTCTTTGTATTATGTGAGGTGAAAATGAGAAAACTTGTGTAAATAAGGTAGTTTATCACTACGGAACATACAAAATTTTACCATTTTCGTGTTCTAAGTTTTAAGTCTGGGCCCTAACTTCAAGACGGTGTCGACGAAGTTTCTAGAGACGAAGTAAAGGTCCTTACACCAGTACGGAGTGAGGTACATAGACCTGAGTGATACCATGGGGTGAGGTCATGAGAACGGACCTTTTGGAGACCTGCCTCCTTGGACTTTCCGACGTCAGGTACTCCAGCGACTCCCAGTCTGTGCTGACTCGTTGAAGTGAAAGTGAAAAGTGAAAGTACGTAACCTCTTCCTTTACCGTTGGGTGAGGTCCCAAGAACGGACCTCTTAGGGGCCCTGTCCCCTCGGACCACACGACGACAGATACCCCAGCGTGTCTCAGCCTGTGCTGACTTCGCTGAATCGTCGTTGAGAGAAGGTGGAATCGGGTTTCGATTCTCTAGTGGAGATCCAACTCCAGATCTCGTAAGATTGTCGACTTCTGACAGTATGGGGGGTCGAGGTCACTGAGAATCTGTACACGACCTGAGGGTGCGACAAGTCAAACAGATGGAGGAGCGTTTATTCCAGGTCCTTTGTTCTAATGAGAATCCTATCGGTCCCGCACACCCAACTCGGTATCAAAATGGTTCGGGTTTGGAGAGGACTCACTTATCATATCAAGGGTAAGTCCAGACCTCAAGACCAGTAAAGACCTTGTCAGAAACTTTAAGTCAGGGTAATAAACACTTGTTATTGTCCTGGAAGATAAAAAGAGAAAGAGGGGAAGGGGAGAAGTAGAGACTCTGACTGACAAAAGGGAGTATTTAACCTTAGACTCAAGGATTGAATGTTCTACATAGGAAATTTACTGTCCGTAGTAAACTGTTGATAAAATTTAAGGGACTTCAACGTGAGGTCTACCTTTATAGACGTAGAATGGTAAAAGTCTCAGGATCAAATCTTAAAGTTCAGTAGACCTGTGGTTAACGGATCAGTGACCTTTGATACTCTATTTTTAAATTTCGGTCTACTTAAGTGAATAGAGAAAAGTAAAACTAAACATTTAAGGATCTTTCGTCTGTAGGGAGGGTCCGTAAGTTTTTGTACATAATTAGTAGATGATACACAGACCCATCTTAATATTACTCGATTGTAATTATACACGACACATAATCTCAACAAGAGTAACAAAGGAAATGGGAGTGTTATTGGAACACTTATTCATCATAAGATTAAAAGTAAAATGCCTACCTTTGACTCCGTTTCCCTTTAATTTAATAAACGGTTCCAATGTGTGAACCATTCACCATCCCGAACCTAGACTCAAGTCTATCCGACTAAAGTCTTGGGTACGAGAATTCACGTGACGATATGACTCTGTTCCTCCACCCTCCCCATCCCCCTAATATATAACGAAGGACCTCTCTACTATAAACTTTACTCTAAAGTTCTCATTAATCTTACTGGGTTCGTTACTTGACCCCTCTGTCGTTAGAGGTTTCTGTTCTGGTGTACATCTGTACCTCCTCATAATTTTATATATTGACCAAACCCTTTATATTCTTTAAATCGTGTCTCGTTTCCACATCTAATTTCTTCGTTATTGTCTATTGAGATCTTTCTTTCCTTCCTTATTCTTATCGACGTGGATTACAGATTCGACAAACCTAAAACAGTACTATAGTTACTATCTTCCATTTCATTAAATTTGTTTCCTCACCGTATCTATCATGGTGAGAATCTGTTCCCCTCCTCCTTAGGGACTCGGGACCTCGACGTGTATAGTTTTTACATGTTTGTTTAAAATAAAAAAAAATTTATATGTACAATCTCGCTATTTGTACAAACTTAAACGGACCCTGAAAGAGTCAAAATTGTGACTTTTAAAACGTAGGGTGTCTTCAGGAGTCAGGGTACGTTTGGTCTTTCCTACAAGTGGAGACAATAAACATTAGATCGGACTTTTGGGTGAGAGTACTGACTTAGGCAAGTCCAAGGTCTCTTTACGAAGAAGTGTATAAAAAGGGTGTGAAAGAGTTTTGTTCTCTACTGGTGTGGATTTTCAGTACGTCCTAACATCCAACATGGTGATACCTATAACGGTTATTTGTCGTAAAACTTAATACCCGGTTTAAATACCACGTCTTTATAACTCCATTCCTTTTTTCTTTTAAAAAAAGTTGAACGGTTTATAAAGGGAATTCGATAGTATTTCTATTACCTATAAATTTTAATAAAACAACAAAAAGTCAACCCGGTTCGTGGGTAAAAGAACCAGGAACGACATAAAGTCAAGTTTCATACCTCCGTGAGTATTTTATTATACCATGTAGGTCATAATGTATACCGTTACTCCTCATAAAAGACAATAATTCCTTAAATATCGAGATTTTTAATATACTCTTCATTCGTACTATATATTATTTTCTCCATGTCATATTTACACTATGGTTCCGAAATATAATTTCACCTAAATCTATAACGAAGTTCTCTTCTGATTTTGTCACTGTACTAATCATAACTAAATATATTGTTTTAATTTTATTAAACATTATAAATGATTTTATTATTATGAAATAGTACACGTCGGGGTAAAGTGTCAAAGTTATAATATATATTTTAAATAATAAGTAGAGAGTAAATTCATAAAGAACTTCTGAAAATAACTGTTAAGGTTAACGATGACGAAACCGTCATCTTTTCAAAGAGGTTTAACGGTAATTATCTTTCGACAAATTCTTGATGTCGTTAAATTCCTTTTGAAGATTGAACCATAACGAACCTTATTTTGAACTTAATATTCTTTCAAAATTATCATATTAAATACTAAAAAAGGTTTTATTTCAGTTCTTCGTATTTTAAATAACTTTTGATAGTTCATTACAGTATATGGAAATAAACTAATGAATACATTTATAATAGTAGGGTTGTCGTATTTTAGATCAATTCACCATTTTTACTAAATAAGTAAATAGACTCTTAGACAGTTTATAATCAATGTATTTTACATCGACACACGATACTAAGACAATAATATTTTTATATAAATTCCATCTTCATATATTAACTAAAATAAATTGTCGAACAATGTAAGTATAGATCGAAATTTTATAATTTGTATAACATACACTCTTGGATAAACGTGAGAACAAGGTTCGGGTGATGAAAACAGTCGTCCGGACCCGTCTCCACCAATTTATATATAAAACCTTTCTAGTAAACGGTTGTCACATTTAGGATCTAACTTCCTTACCATCATTTTTGTTTCTCTAGTCAATTTTAAAAATCGTTGGGATTCGAGTACCTACTGAAACTCTAAAGGCCGAACATATGGTTTTTATACGTACATATATATACACTGCATATCATATGTGTATACACACACACGCATAATTATACACCCTGACCTCAAATTGCATTACTAGACTCGAGATGTAAATGTTAACACCCAGTAATTCTACTTATTCTTAATCAAAGTATTCCTTCTTACACATATCATATGTCACACTATACAGTCTTTGTTTCCTCTCTGGATCAAAATTTTCTCTTCAGTCTCATACAGTTTACGACTCTATATGGGGGTTTTTAATTCTTAACTTTTAATACTTACTTTCAATGACTCTCGTTTCTTCGTTTAACGTCACTGACTCAGTATTTATTCTCTCCTTATTACCTCTGACACTCTAATCTGACAGAAAGAGTCTTCAGACTGGTACCTCCCCTTTTCCAATAGACGACTCGTATTAACACTGTTATATCGTTACAAACGTTTTCCGTGTTCAAGTTCCTTCTACACAACAAAAAGTTCGAACCTCACCACGCACAATGTGTGAGTCAGTACAGGCTGAGAAACGATGGGGTACCTGTCATCGGGCGGTCCGAAGAGGTAGGTACCCTAAAAGGTCTGTTCTTATGACCTCACCCAACGGTAAAGGAAGAGGTCCCCTAGAAGGGTTGGGTCCCTAGTTTGGACCCAGAGGACGTAACGTCCGTTTGAGAAATGGCAGACTCGATGGTCCCTTTGGGAGTCCCACAAATATAAGGTTCTCCTTTCCCTATCTTTCACTCCGGTTTCTTTTCCCTTCTCACAACTACTAGTTATCGTGTTCTCTTCTAACCTAAGTTTCGTATATTTGTTTCCCTCTATTATTTTCTCGTCTCTGTCTTCTCTTTCATAAAATGACTTTAACCTCTCTTCCTCTTTCTTACCTACATTTGTTGAACGGATTCACCTAAAAAATCGTCTCCCCTCCTCTCACAACGTTCAATGATGTCGAGTATCGTTCACCCAGTCTCTTCCGTTACCGTTGGGTGAGATCATGAGAACGGACCTTTTAGGGTACCTGCATCCTCGGACCATCCGACGTCAGGTACCCCAGCGCTTCTCAGCCTGTGCTGACTCGTTCAAGTGAAAGTGAAAAGTGAAAGTACGTAACCTCTTCCTTTACCGTTGGGTGAGGTCACAAGAACGGACCTCTTAGGGTCCCTGCTCCCCCGGATCACCCGACGACAGATACCCCAGCGTGTCTCAGCCCGTGGTGACTTCGCTGAATCGTCGCCGTCGTCGTTCGTTCACCCATTCCCTATATTCGAAGTCTTCATAGACGACCCTAGAGTTTCGTCCTCCAGGTGGAATGATCCTCACCTTTGTCCTTGGTCTTAGAGTAGTTCTAGGTTTTAATGAGAGAGGTCCCGTCTCGACACCCAGAGGGTAAGGACGAAGGGAACCTTAGAAGTGAAGTCACAATGGAAGAGACGAAAAGGTACACGTGCACCGAGGACTTAAATGTATTCCGTCAAAGTCGGCAATAGTTTCTGACGGACACTGATGAAAACTTTCGTTTATAATTTACGAGTTTTCTCTATTAGATTAATAGGGTTGAACTCATCAATACGATTATGTCAGTAGACACCAGACCCCTTGTCATTCCCTGTACAATAATTTAAAGTCGTTGTTTCTTGTGTAGAGACGTCCATTTATAGACTTTGAAATAGGGAACGAATTCATTACACAATGTTACACCCACTTAAACAATCACTCTCTCCTTGTTCTTAACTTTCTTAAGAACGACTTATGGGAGACACATCAATACCTCAATCCTTCGGTCTAAAAACGACTGACACTGACACGACCGCACGTACGCATACACAAGTCGGTACGGACTGAGACGCCTCGTGATACCTGACATCGGGTGGTTCAAGGAGACAAGTACCCCAAAAGGAACGTTCTTGCGACCTCACCCAACGGTAAAGGAGGAGGTCCTCTAGAAGGGGTGAGTTCCTAGTTTGGACCCAGAGGACGTAGACAACGTAACCGTCCGTCTAAGAATTGGTGACTCGGTGGACCCTTCGGACTCCGACACCGTTACAATGTGTATTTTCTTCTTAACATTACTCTCATTTCTTCCAATTTTCACCAACAAAGCTCTTTACCATCGACCGAGAGATACCGTAGGAGTCTATAAAACCATTCTATCTTAATCCAAAGACCGACTCTCATATCTCGTACTTAGATGGAACCACGGTCAGGTTTAGTAATGGACTTAAGAACCGTCTGTCCGATATTCTCTTTCGGAATTATTCACAAAAATCCCCATGACATCTTAAAATTCACACATCTTCTTGAGTATCTGTTTCGTTACCGTATAATCGTTAGATCATCAAATTCATTATTCCAAAAATCCTCTGACTCTTTCTCCTCCTCTCACTCTTCTTACCTCATCTCTCTCCTCTTAGTACTCGATTTACAGGGGTTCTCCAGTTTCCTTTTCTTCACATTTACACTTCCATACTTCCTAAAACTACCCCCATTTAAACGTAATCCCTCACCTTGTAATCTCTAATACAAATCCTTACAACCCATTAATAATCTTTACTGGTCAAGGTTCCCTACCGACACCCACACTAACCGACTTAATCTTAACTTTACATTCAACCATCGTAATTCTTTCCGTTGTGTAACACTATGTTCCAATAACTAGTCATACCTATGACTTCGGTACATCCTACGATCACCCTAAATACTCACTCTTCGGACGTTCGGTCTACGTCATTTGTCACAGACTGGTATTTCGATAATCTATGGTAGTGACTTTCCACCTTATCGTATTGTTATATTAGATTTCTTCTGAAAAAATAAAGTCACTCCACCTTTTTACACAATCCTCCGTTTCTTCACCTTAGATTGAGAGAAAGGAGGATCGGACGTTTCATACCTTAAAACCTGTTATTCGTTAGAGGTAAATTTCCATACTCTCTTCTTTGTCTTAAGAAGTCTCTTAACCTAAAACTGGAATTATTCTCTGACTTCCAAATCTAATCAGTCTCCAAAGAAATGGTACCTTCACTTAATAGACCGAGTCCACGTTATCCTAGTATAGTCCTTTAATAACCTTCCACTTTTCTCACATTTTTATTATTAAATCATAAAAATCCATGAGGGATACTAAGCCTGTGAAGGTTCGTAGAATATACATTACAATAGAGTAAAAATTAGTATGTTCTTGAGTCGTCTACACATAATAAAACGGATAAAGAGATAATTATCTCCGTAGTTTCCGAATTCGTTACAATCTATCTTTCTCCATTTTGGTCACAAAGTTCGGTCCGGACTATGGACCCGTATGAGAAGTGGTAATACAATATTACTACCTTTATACGTCCAATCCTTTTTCTTCTACTACTATTCAAATTCTTGAGTCAAAAACCTTCACTTTCCTTCTGACTTTCATGGACATAAAACCGGTCATCATGCCTAATGTTGTCCAAAGGGTCCACCGAGTCACCATTTCTTAGATGGACGGTCCGTCCTCTACACTCAAACTGAGGACCCAGTCCTTCTAGGGGACCTCCTCTTTTATTATTGGGTGAGGTCAAAAGAACTGACCTTTTAAGACACCTGTCTCCTCGGACCGTCCGATGTCAGGTACCCCAGTGTTTTCTCATCCTGTACTGAACCATCGATTTGTGTATGTGTGTCCAATGTTGTCTCAGTCCGTAGTTAAATAAACCAGTCTTACAGGGGGGGGGGGTTTAATTCATGGTCACATTCTCCGAATTATTGGTGTGGAGTTTTAGACGTCCGACGGTTGAAAAGACTTTCAAAGTATCTTTAAAAGACAGTACCGAGTCTCCCTAATCCTCCTAGTATTAAGATCAGGTTCATACACTTACTATCCTACTCAACAAATTCTTTTGAAGGGAAAGAAAATTTATCTCCGATATTAGGGAAGAAGTTTCTACTCAAATTTATAAGTTTGTAGAAACTTTCTTAAAATCAGATCAACATGTAGATTTGATTAATCCATGAGTAAAAGGAGTGAGAAAGAAAGGAATATATCCTTGATCCACCGGGTTCTGTCAAACTAAACATTACAACGGTACTACATTAGAAAATTCATAATAGAAAATTGAGAGTTTTCAAAGGATCAGACCTGTCACTTGCTATACATATGGGCTGAAATCACAAGGAGTGATTTGGATGTGACCACTCTATGATGGTAACGAAGACGAACATGAGTGTATAAGTCAAGTCAGGGTTTCACTCATAGACAGGAGACTTATACTATACGTAAATATTTTACGAGGGATATGAGAAGTTGTGAAAATTATCCATGAATTAGATTAAAATTGTCCTTTTTATTATTATTGGTATTTAATATGCCTCGTAATTAAGTATAGGGATATAATAATATATCTATAGTAAATTTATACTATAGAAATGGTATGATTTACAGTAATGGTAATTAAAAAATGATATATCAATTATACCTCAATGGACGCCATTGGACCCAAAGGGTCCACCGTATCACCATTTCTTAGACGGAAGGTGTACCCCATTGGATAGGGTTATTATATAAAATATTTTATTAAAAAAAAGTCAGTCTTTTAATGAAACAAACTGAAATAGAAAGGTGACTTAAAACTTTAAAGGGAACCATGACAAGAGACACACCATTTATAACATTAAAGAGAACGGATTCCGTTATGTTAAGATTGGAACATTATGAACTTCAAAATACAGTACAATTTCTACGATAATAGAAAAAAGAATAAGACAGGAAAAGTATATAAAAATTTACTATAACTATATTCCCAAAAGATTTTATATTTCGTCTTATTAATTGTTGTACTAATTTGTGTATTTCTCAAACTAAAACGAACAAGAACTTCGGAAGTGTTAGTATTTCTCGAAGTGTAATTTTCCTGGTTTAATCTTCCTACCACATACAGTTGTACCTCTTAATTTAATTCAGAGATATTGTTGTGACAAAACAGGTCTGTTCTTTGTTGTCCTTTATTCTTGTTAACAAATCTACTTCATTGATCTATAATACCTTTAGTTCTAATAAATATTCTTCCTCAATGTATTATAAGTGCTTATAATGTTCAGTGTGAGAACTATCTAAAACCTTTTGTTTATAGAAGAAAGACTCAAACCACGTGTCTCGGAAGGTCCTCTCCCGAGGTGTCCTGACTTCCTACAAGGCAAGGTGTCTGCACTCTTCCAAGGAGAACTCTTCGGTAGAATTTTTGGGTTGTATCATTTATTATAAAACTTTGAGGTGGGTATCGTAAAAGGTATTGAGGGAAGTTATCTACCTTTGAAAAATTTTAAAAATGAATAAATAAAACCCCAGTAGACACAACGTACCCGAAAAGAGATCAACGGCACTCACCCCCGATGAGAAACAACGTCACGAGACCCAAAGAGTAACGTCACCGAAGAGAATAACACGTCGTGCCCGAGACCCGTACACCCGAAACCTCCAACTCCATGGACGCGAGGTCTCGTGTCCGAGTTATCAACACCACGTGCCCGAAGCAACAAGACACCGTACACCCTAGAAGGGTCTAGTCCCTAGTTTGGGCACAGAGAACGTAAGTCGTCCGACTAAGAAATAGTGACTCGGTGGTCCCTTCGGGACCTCTGAAAAATTTACCACTGGGTTTTGACTAATGTCACTCTAAAAATCAAACTAAAATTATGAGATGGCATATATATTTAATCGATGAGATCTGAGAACAGAGTACTATGTTTCGTTAGATGACAGACTTGACGTCCTACACACACCTTTTTTTTTTACGATAAAGGAACCTTTGTCGATAGACTTTCAAGATCCTTATAGAGGCAGGGTCCTCAATTACACAAAGTCTACCCCTTTCCACTAATCCATACTTGGTATCTCTTTCTCTGTCTCCTTGAGTATCCAAAGAAAGGATAGTAGTGACAATTAACAAAGTTTTTACTCATTGTCTACCGTCACCGTTCTCATTTATAATTACTGTAACAAAGACACGTTTCAATAATGAGATGTCGTCGAAAACGAATATACACCTTCTTTGTATCACCCGTACGTTTTCCTTTTAAAGAATTAAATTGGTTTCATCTAGTTTTACACGACGGGTGGGAAGGATTAAAGGGTTAAACGACCTTCAAAAGGTCACGAGACGAAGTTAATAACAACTAGTAATACTTCAAGTATGTAATTGGTGAATCCATCTTAATCGACATTTTCTATTGTTAGATAGTAAAACACTTTTACCTTGAAGGTTGAGTGATTGAACTAAAGGATGGGGAGGTACATCACTTCATGAACCTCTTCCTTTATCGTGGGGTGAGGTCATGAGAACGGACCTTTTAGAGTACCTACCTCCTCGGACCATCCGATGTCAGGTACCCCAACCCTCCTCAGCCTGTGTTGACTCGTTGAAGTGAAAGTGAAAAGTGAAAGTGCGTAACCTTTTGCTTTACCGTTGGGTGAGGTCATAAGAACGGACTTCTTAAGGTCCCTGTCTCCTCGGACCACCCGACGGCAGATACCCCGGCGTGTCTCAGCCTGTGCTGACTGTGCTGAATCGTCGCCGTCACTTCATGATTAAAACGAGATGAGGGATAGTAAAAACAAAGAGGATCACACCGAGGTAATTCTTCACAGCAGACGAGTCTTGATGTCTTCGAAATTAAAACTTATGTCCTATCATCCAAAAGTCATTCTGAGACAAGTAACTAACGAATTGACAATTATAACGACTGGTGTCAACTCAACACGAAATCTCGATATCTTGACTTGTTTCGTTTAGTTAGTCGGGGGTACCCTTTTTGAATCATGGATAAGACACCATAGTAAAAGATTACTTGGTTGAATTGGTCTGTTGTCTTTAGTGTTGTATTTAATTCTCTCAAGTCTTTTTTGTTTCGGATGATTTGTTAAAGTAATTATTTAAATAACTCACACAATTGATGTGAAATATGTCGGAGATTCGAGTATACCAGATTATGTTCCTTCATATTTAATTGGATATTATAAAGTTTAACTTTAGTCTCAGTCCATAGACGTGATATTTAAGTACCCTGTTCGTTATGACATGAACCCTATCTACCGTGACTATTATAATCGAGTAGAAACAGGTAACTAAAAAAATCTTTACACTCAAACTTAAAAGACATAGAGACATCTAAGTGTCTTTTTTCCTTTACTGATCAAATTATTTCGAGAATGGAACGATAAGTTGATATAACAGTACACTTTCATTATTTCATAAGGGTATTGTCACTTTCTTTATTAAGAACCCCCACAAGTAATTACAGTAAGTCTATAAGAGATAAAATACAGAAGTTGAAGGATATTCTACAATTTTTGGTTGCTTGTGTTTTACAATATATGTAATAACAATTTATACGATTTACAGTGGGTGAGGTCATAAGAACGGACCTCTTAAGGTACCTGTCTCCTCGGACAGTCCGAGGTCAGGTACTCCAGCGTCTCTCAACTTGTGTTGACTCGCTGATAGTGAGTGTCAGTGTATTGATTCATAGTCAATCAAGACAAGTAAGTTCGTTAACATTATAACAATAATAAGTCCCTCACAAGATAAACAAGTACTGTGATTAAAAATTTATAGTAGTTAAACGTATCTTTACGATGTTTATAAATCTACGTCACTTGAAGTATTCCTTTTCTATATAAAAGTGTTCTCTTTCTATATATGAGGGGTTTCGTGTTAAGGTAGACCGGAGAAAATGGTTTATATATTATATCTTATCGTCTTTGTACATATGTGTATATATAGTAGGTTCGTTGTTATTACAATTCTACGTAAATTCATTTATCTTATAGATATGGTAACGTGAACATTCGAACCCTAAGATTTTTATCAGTATCTACCAATTAGTATCGAACTTGTCGGTTGTAAATAAAGAGTGTCAAGACCTCAGACTGTGTAGATTTTAGTTCCATGTCCGTCGGAGGTACAGACCACTCCTGAACCGTCTCTCTGTCTCTCTCATGACCCAAGAAGAAAAATAAAATACATAAATGAATAATCGGTGAGGTACCCCGGACACCCTGGGATCAAGGAGTTGGTCCCTACTTGGGTACGGGAGACGAAGAATTTGTGTCTCAGGATTGGTGACCTGGTGGTCCCTTCAGGGGGGAAGAAGAAAAATTTCCGTGATTAAGGGAATACACCCGAGGTGAGAGTAGTTGAGTAGATTTAGATTAATAGAGGGGTTTCGGGGTGGTACTTTATTGTAGTGTACCCCCTAATCCCGAAGTTGTAGACCTAAACCCCACCCATTCTCTGTGTCTATTAGTACTACCACACTAGTGATTAGATCTCGGACTGTAGGACCTTATACTTCAGTTCACCCGGAATCTTTCGTAGTGATGCTTGTTTCGATCACCTCCACTAGTTTAAGGTCAACTCGACAAAGTTTAGGACTTTCTACTACGACACTTTGACGACGTGAGTTATACGGTCTTTTAAACCTTTTGAGTCGTCACCGGTGTCCTGACCTTTTCCAGTCAAAGGTAATGTTAGGGGTTTTTTCCGTTACGGTTTCTTACGAGTTTGATGGGGTGTTAACGTGAGTAGAGTGTACGATCATTTCATTACGAATTTTAAGAGGTTCGGTCTGAAGTCGTTATGCACTTGACACTTGAAGGTCTACAAGTTCGACCAAAATCTTTTCCGTCTCCTTGGTCTCCAGTTTAACGGTTGTAGACGACCTAGTACCTTTTTCGTTCTCTCAAGGTCTTTTTGTAGATAAAGACGAAGTAACTGATACGGTTTCGGAAACTGACACACCTAGTGTTATTTGACACCTTTTAAGACTCTTTCTACCCTTAGGGTCTGGTGGACTGGACGGAGAAGTCCTTCGTTGTCAATCTCGACCTGTACCTTGTTGACTGATCAAGGTCTATCCTTTTCCACATGCAGTTCCGACATATAACAGTGGGACGAATAAATTGAATATACGGCTCATGTAGTACTCCTTACGACCTGACCTTCTTTGTGTTCGACCTTAGTTCTAACGACCCTCTTTATAGTTATTGGAGTCTATACGTCTACTGTGACGGGAATACCGTCTTTCACTTCTCCTCGATTTTTCGGAGGACTACTTTCACTTTCTCCTCTCACTTTTTCAACCGAATTTCGAGTTGCAAGTCTTTTGATTCTAGTACCGTAGGGCAGGGTGGTGAAGGACCCTTTATCTACCCCTTTGTCACCTTTGTCACAGTCTGAAATAAAAAACCCCGAGGTTTTAGTGACGTCTACCACTAACGTCGGTACTTTAGTTTTCTGTGAATGAGGAACCTTCTTTTCAATACTGGTTGGGATCTATCATATAAGTTTTCGTCTTTGTAATGAAACGGTTGATTCCAAGTAGATCAGTTCCGATACCAAAAAGGACACCAGTACATACCTATACTCTCAACCTGACACTTCTTCCAACTCGCGGCTTCTTAACTACGAAAACTTGACACCACAACCTCTTCTGAGAACTCTCAGGGAACCCGACGTTCCTCTAGGTTGGTCAGGTAAGACTTCCTCTAGTCGGGAACCTAAAGAAACATTTCTTACTACGATTTCGACTTTGAGGTCATGAAACCGATGGAGTACACTTCTCAACTGAGTGACCTTTTCTGAGACCTTTGGGAAAGTAAGGGAATAGTCGGTTTAAGCAAGGGAAAGAACATTTTACATCCATAAGGAAGATCTCTGTACTGTGGAGAACACAATAAAGTCTAAATACCACTAACACTTCTGTTCTTGTCTTATAGTCGGACTTGTCTTCTTGTTTCCGTTCAAGACCCACGACTTTTAGCACTTGGAGAGACCCACAGGGAGTTACACCTCTTTGAAAAGTAGAAATTGGATCTACAAAATAGTAACCACGACTTATCTACCTCTTCAGAACTCCGATGACATTTTTATTTTGACTTTTTGTCTTCGTCTTCCGAATTCAGGTTTAGG
This sequence comes from Capra ibex, assembly GCA_006410555.1. NCBI lineage: Eukaryota > Metazoa > Chordata > Mammalia > Artiodactyla > Bovidae > Capra > Capra ibex. The sequence continues at coordinate 31,313,714 of SJYO01049755.1, read as the reverse complement.
ACTCTTGTAGTCTCTTGAGGACTTAGGTCCCTTGTAATTAGCTATCCTCGAGTAGTTTACGGAGGTATGGATGTGACTTTGGTTCGTGGTGGGTTCCCGGTTGTTCAAGGTCTCGTTCTGTATGGTGTGTTTAAGAGGTCGTTGTGTCCTTGTGTGGGGACTCGAAGTTATATGTCTGTCGAGTTCAATGAGGTTTTGGTATCTGCAGAGTATTGAGTAATGACCTGTGAAGTAACGTGAGGTCTCTCTTCTTTAGGTCGAGATGGGTGGTCTTGAGACTGTCTTCGAAGGGATTGGTTCTTTGGAACTGGTCGGTGACTATGTTGGGGTGGGTGTCACTCCTTAGACGTATTATTTCTCTTGAAGTGTTTAAGGGTCTTATGTCTTTCCGGTGGGGTTTGTGTCGTCATATTGGTTCTACTTCTCTGTCTCCTTATGGGTCGTCCATTTCCTTGTCCTCCTTACGGGTGGTTTGGTTTGTTTTCTTCTTCTCTATCCCTTAGATGGACTCTTTCTTAAGGTTTATTACTATTACTTTTACTAGGTTTTAGAACTTTAGTTTTATCTTAGTGTCTATTTATCGGACCTCTGTTCCTAACTCTTCTACGTTCTTTCCAAATTGTTCCTGGATCTTCTTTATTTTTTCTCAGTTATATATTACTTATTACGTTATTTACTCTAGTCTTTGTGAGACCTCCGTTGTTTATCATCTTATAGCCTCCGTCTTCTATCCTAATCACTTTATCTTCTATCTTACCATTGTTATTTACTTAGTCTCTCCTTTTTTCTTTTTGCTTCATTTTCTTTACTCCTGTTAGAGTCTCTGGAGGTCCTGTTATACTTTACGAGGTTGTAAACTTAATATCCGCAGGGTCTTCTTCTTCTGTTTTTCTTTCTGGTACTCTTTTATGAACTCCTCTATTATCAACTTTTGAAGGGATTTTACCCCTTTCTTTATTAGTGGGTTCAGGTTCTTTGGGTCTCTCAAGGTTTGTCCTATTTGGGGTCCGTTTTGTGGGGTTCTGTGTATAATTAGTTTAATTGTTTCTAGTTTGTGTTTCTTGTTTATAATTTTCGTCGTTCCCTTTTTGTTGTTTATTGTGTGTTCCCCTAAGGGTATTTCTATTGACGTCTAGAAAGTTGTCTTTACGAAGTCCGGTCCTCCCCTACCGTTCTGTATGAATTTCACTACTTTCTTTTATTGGATGTCGGGTCTAATGACATGGGTCGTTCCTAGAGTAAGTTTACACTTCCTCTTCAGTTTTCGAAATGTCTGTTCGTTTTCGACTCTCTTAAGTCGTGGTGGTTTGGTCGAGAGGTTGTTAACGATTTCCTATAAGAGATGTGTCCTTTGTGTTTTTCCCGTATATTTGGACTTGGGTTTTGTTATTTCATTTACCGTTACCCTAGTATGAATAGTTATTAATGGAATTTGCATTTACCCAACTTACGGGGTTGGTTTTCCGTTTCTGACCGACTTACCTATGTTTTTGTTCTGGGGAGATATACGACGGATGTTCTCTGGGTGGAGTTTTGTTCCCTGTGTATGTCTAACTTTCACTTCCCGACCTTTTTATATAAGGTGCGTTTATCTCTGGTTTTCTTTCGTCCTTATCGTTATGAGTATAGGCTATTTTATTTGAAATTTTGTTTCCGACACTTTTCTCTGCTTCTTCCGGTGATGTACTAATTTCCTAGTTAGGTTCTTCTTCTATATTGTTAATATTTATATATACGTGGGTTGTATCCTCGTGACGTTATACATTCTGTACGATTGTTCATACTTTCCCCTTTAATCGTTATTGTGTTCTTATCACCCTCTGAAATTATGGGGTGAGTGTAGGTACCTGTCTAGTTGATTTGTCTTTTAATTGTTTCTTTCCGTTTGAAATTTACTATGTTATCTGCCAATCTGGATTGACTATAGATATCCTTTGAACTGGGGTTTTGTTACTTAAAGTGGAAAAAGAGGTCACGAGTGCCTTGGAAGAGGTCCTATCTAGTGTAGGACCCGGTATTTAGATTGGAACTATTTAAGTTTTTTTAATTTTAGTAAGGTTCGTAGAAAAGACTGGTATTACGTAATTCTAATCTAGAATTAATGTCCTCTTTTTGATAATTTTTAAGGTTGTATACCTCCGACTTGTTGTATGAAAACTTATTGGTTGTTTAGTGTCTTCTTTAGTTTTTTCTTTAGTTTTATACGTATCTTTGATTACTTTTACTTTTGTGTTGTTGGGTTTTGGACACCCTGTGATATTTTCGTCACGATTTTCCTTTCAAGTATCGTTATGTCCGTATGGAGTTCTTTGTTCTTTTTTTAGTTCATTTATTGGATTGAGATGTGGATGTCGTTGATCTTTTCCTTCTTGACCTCTTGAGGTCTCAATCATCTTCCTTTCTTTATAATTTTTAATCCCGTCTTTATTTACGTTTTCTTTGTTTTCTCTGGTATCGTTTTTAGTTGTTTCGGTTTTCGACCAAGAAACTTTCCTATTTATTTTAACTGTTTGGTAATCGGTCTGAGTAGTTCTTTGTTTCCCTCTTTTTAGTTTAGTTATTTTAATCTTTACTTTTACCTCTCTAGTGTTGTCTGTTGTGTCTTTATGTTTCCTCTTTACTTTTACCTCTCTAGTGTTGTCTGTTGTGTCTTTATGTTTCCTAGTATTCTCTGATGATAGTCGTTAATATACGGTTATTTTACCTGTTGCACCTTCTTTACCTGTTTAAGAATCTTTTCATGTTAAAAGGTTTTGACTTGGTCCTTCTTTATCTTTTAGAATTGTCTGGGTAGTGTTCGTGCCTTTAACTTTGACATTAGTCTTTAGAAGGTCGTTTGTTTTCGGGTCCAGGTCTGCCGAAGTGTCGACTTAAGATGGTTTTTAAAGCTCTTCTCGATTGTGGATAGGAGGAGTTTGAGAAGGTCTTTTAACGTCTCCTTCCATTTGAAGGTTTGAGTAAGATACTCCGGTGGTAGTGGGATTATGGTTTTGGACTGTTTCTACCGTGTTTTTTTCTTTTGATGTCCGGTTATAGTGACTACTTGTATTTATGTTTTTAGGAATTGTTTTAAGATCGTTAGTCTTAGGTTGTTGTGTAATTTTTCTAATATGTGGTACTGGTTCACCCGAAATAGGGTCCCTACGTTCCTAAGAAGTTATAGACGTTTAGTTAGTTACATTAAGTGGTATAATTGTTTAGCTTTTTATTTTTGGTATACTAATAGAGTTATCTACGTCTCTTCCGTAAACTGTTTTAAGTTGTAGGTAAATACTATTTTTTTTTTTTTTGAGAGATCTTTCGTCCTTATCTTCCTTGTATGGATCTGTATTATTTTCGATATATACTGTTTGGGTGTCGTTTGTAATAGGAGTTACCACGTTTTAACTTTCGTAAAGGGGATTTCAGTCCTTGTTCTGTTCCCACAGGTGAAAGTGGCGATGATAAGTTGTATCAAGACCTTCAAAACCGGTGTCGTTAATCTCGTCTTTTTCTTTATTTTCCTTAGGTTTAACCTTTTCTTCTTCATTTTGAGAGTGATAAACGTCTACTGTACTAGGAGATGCATCTTTTGGGATTTCTGAGGTGGTCTTTTAATGATCTCGAGTAGTTACTTATATCATTTCAACGTCCTATATTTTAGTTTTGTGTCTTTAGGAAACGTAAGGATATGTGATTATTACTCTTTCATCTTTTTCTTTCATTCCTTTGTTAAGGTAAGTGGTAACGTTGTTTTTCTTATTTTATGAATCCTTATATGGATGGATTTCTCTGATTTCTGGATATATATCTTTTAATATTTTGTGACTACTTTCTTCGGTTTCTCCTGTGATTATCTACCTCTTTATATGGTACAAGTACCTAGCTTTCTTATTTATATCACTTATTCTCATATGATGGGTTTCGTTAGATGTCTAAGTTACGTTAGGGATAGTTCGATGGTCGTCATAAAAAGTGTCTCGACCTTGTTTATTAAAGTGTTAAATATACCTTTATGTTTTTTGGAGCTTATCGGTTTCGTTAGAGCTCTTTCTTTTTACCGTGACCTCCTTAGTTGGACGGACTGAAGTCCGAGATAATGTTTCGGTGTCAGTAGTTCTGTCATACCATGACCGTGTTTCTGTCTTTATATCTAGTTACCTTGTTTTATCTTTCGGGTCTCTATTTAGGTGTGTGGATACCTATGGAATAGAAGCTGTTTCCTCCGTTCTTATATGTTACCTAATTTCTGTTAGAGACCCTTTTGACCAGTTGGTGAACATTTTATTACTTTGATCTAGTGAAAGATTGTGGTATGTGTTTTTATTTGAGTTTTACCTAATTTCTAGATTTACATTCTGATCTTTGATATTTTGAGGATCTCCTCTTGTATCCATTTTGTGAGAGACTGTATTTAGTAACGTCCTAGGAGATACTAGGTGGAGGGTCTTATGACCTTAATTTTCGTTTTTATTTGTTTACCCTAGATTGATTTTAATTTTCGAAGAGGTGTTGTTTCCTTTGATATTCGTTCCACTTTTCTGTCTGAAGTCTTACCCTCTTTTATTATCGTTTACTTCGTTGACTGTTTGTAGATTAGAGTTTTTATATGTTCGTTGAATACGTCGAGTTCAGGTCTTTTTATTTACTGGGATAGTTTTTTACCCGGTTTCTTGATTTATCTGTAAAGAGGTTTCTTCTGTATGCCTACCGATTGTTTGTGTACTTTTCTACGAGTCGTAGTGAGTAATAGTCTCTTTACATTTAGTTTTGGTGTTACTCCATGGTAAAGTGCGGTCAGTCTTACCGTCACTAGGTCTTCAGATGTTCGTTATTTACGACCTCTCCCACACCTCTTTTCCCTTAGGAGAATGTGACAACCACCCTTACGTTTGATCATGTCGGTGGTACCTCTTGTCACACCTCTAAGGAATTTTTTGACCTTTATCTTGACGGAATACTGGGTCGTTAGGGTGAAGACCCGTATGTGTGGCTCCTTTGGTCTTAACTTTCTCTGTGTACATGGGGTTACAAGTAGCGTCGTGACAAATATTATCGGTCCTGTACCTTTGTTGGATCTACAGGTAGTCGTCTACTTACCTATTCTTTCGACACCATCTATATGTGTTACCTCATAATGAGTCGGTAATTTGTCTTATGTAAACTTAGTCAAGATAACTCTACCTACTTTGACCTCGGCTAATATGTCTCATTTCATTCGGTCTTTCTTTTTATGGTTATGTCATATGATTGTGTATATATACCTTAAATCTTTCTACCAGTACTATTGGGGCATACACTCTGTCGTTTTCTCTGTGTCTACACATCTCGCCTGAAAACCTGAGACTCCCTCTCCATCTCCCACCCTACTAAACCCTCTTACCGTAACTTTGTACATATGATAGTACATTCTTTGTTTAGCGGTCAGATACAAGCTACGTCCTATATCCTACGAACCCCGACCACGTGCCCCTACTAGGTCTCTCTACTATACCCCACCCTCCACCCTCCCCCCAAGTACAAACCCTTGAGTACATGTGGGAACCGGCTAAGTACAGTTACATACCGTTTTGGTTATGTTATAAATTTCATTTTATTTCATTTTTATTTTGAATTTTTTTTATTATTTTATTGTATATAAATTATTTTGTCCTTTATAAAGAGAAAGAAGAATAACTAAAGACACGATACAGACTTTTTAATTCCATCAGTCACCCAAATCACATACACTCAGGGAACCTGACGTCCTTCTAGTTTGGTCAGTCAGGATTTCCTTTAGTTGGGACTTATGAGTAACCTTCCTAACAACGACTTCGACTTCGAGGTCATGAAACCTGAGGATTACTCTTCTCGGTTAAGTGACCTTTTTCGAACTACGACCTTTCTAACACCCGTTTTGCTCTACCCTCACCGTCTCCTAATTTACCAACCTACCGTAGTGGTTGAGTTAACTTTACTTGACTCGTTTGAGGTCCTCTATCAACTCCTGTCTCCTCGGACGACACGACGTCAGGTATCACAGTGTTCCTTAGTCTGTACTGAATCTCTGACTTGTTGTTGTATACACACAAATGTTTCTTTTGATTGTCCCTATAAATACTTTTCACTTTTTTCACTTTCAACGAGTCAGTACAGACACCTAAAGAGGTCCGGTCTTGTGACCTCACTCATCGCAAAGGAAGAGGTCCCCTAGAAGGGTTGGACCCTTAACTTGACCCTAGAGGACGTAACGTCCGAAAAAAAAAAAAAAGAAATGGTTGACTCGATAGTCACTTCGGGTTGTCCCTATACGTATCCGTAAAACTTTTTAACTTGTACTATCGTATAATTTTACGTCTCTGTAATGAAACGGTTGTTTACAGGTAGATCAGCTCCGATACCAAAAAGGTCACCAGTACATACCTGCACTCTCAACCTGATACGTCTTTCGACTCACGTCTTCTTAACTACGAAAACTTGACACCACAACCTCTTCTGAGAACTCTCAGGGAACCTGACGTTCCTCCAGGTTGGTCAGGTAGGATTTCCTCTAGTCAGGACCCACAAGTAACCTTCCTGACTACGATTTCGACTTTGAGGTTATGAAACCGGTGGAGTACGCTTCTTAACTGAGTAACCTTTTCTGGGACTACGACCCTCCCTACACCTGTCTTCCCTACACCTGCTGTCTCCTACTCTACCGACCTACCGTAGTGACTGAGTTACCTGTACCCAAACCTACCTGAGGCCCGCAACCACTACCTGTCCCTCCGGACCGCACGACACTAAGTACCCTAGTGTTTCTCAGTCCGTACTGACTCACTGATTTGATTTGACTTGACTTGACTTGACTATGGAATGTATGGGTATATAAATAAATATTATAAATAACAAGTGAACAAGATGTATAACGAAATTTACTAACCGATACAGTGATTCGTATATTTATAGAGTCTAAAACAAAAAGAATATATATATATAGTTTGAAAAATAAAATATAACTTTATATCGACTAATTACTACAACACTATCAGAGTCCCACTGTCGTTTCCTTGAGTTAGTATGTATATGTACATAGATAAGACAAAACGAATATATAACTACCCTTCTAGAATTGACTATAATGGGACTGAAAGTTAGAGGTAAATACATTCTCGAATAAACATAGTGTGAAGTCAACAAGTGTACATGTTCTTACGGTTATTGTTTGGATCTGTCAAGAATTTAAACGTTCCGATGAGACTAAACCGGACGAACCTAGTCCGAAGAGAGAGACTGATTGGGGGATGGAGTGATGTTGACCCGAAGGGACCATCAAGTCGACCATTTCTTAGACGATCGTTACACCCTCTGGACCCAAGTTAGGGACCCAACCCTTCTGCACGACCTCTTCCCTATCCGATGGGTAAGGTCACAAGAACGGACCTCTTAAAGTACCTGACATATCAGGTACCCCAGTGTTTCTCAACCTGAGTTGACTCACTGAAAGTGATGTTGATGGTAACAGTATATAAAAAGTTAAATTCAGTATGTACATTTTTGTACTTAATTTACGGTTACTCATTTCTTTTGTCACCTTATCCGTCACGACTATTGAATCTTTTTAATGGGTGATTATTTAATAATTCACTTATACGGTTTCACCTAAATTTTAATGAGAAGGGGTAGAAAAGGGGGGTGTTTTATCATGTAATTTCACCGAAAACATACTATCATTCGGGACTATAATATAAACGATGGTGATCGGGGAACCGAAAGAAGCGTTCACTTATAATGTTAATTCGTAAGGGAAAATACCTTCACAGTATTAACCCAATCTGAACTTTACTGAAAAACTTCACATTCATTCTTACCATTAACAGAATAAATAACAATACAAGAGTAATAGATCTCGAAACGAAACGTACTTTTTCTACTCTTTATGTCTAAATTCGTTCACTCATTTAGATATCGACTGTAAATATAGAAAAATGATGTTACTTCATGACATTTTAGATACCTTGACAGAACGTTTCTATGAAGGAAAAACTTTTACGGTACATTGTTCAACAACAATAAGTCAGTCATTCAGTACAGACTGACAAACGGTGAGGTACTTGACGTCGTACGGTCCGAAGGGACAGGAAGTGAGAGGGTCTCGAACGAGTTTAAGTACAGGTAACTCAACCACTACGATAGACTAGTAGAGTAGGAGACGACCGGGGAAGAGGAAAACGGAAGTTAGACCGGGTCGTAGTCCCAGAAAAAGTCACTCAACCGAGAAACGTAGTCCACCGGTTTGATAACCTCGAAGTCGTAATCGGGATGATTCCAAGTAATTATTAACCAAACAAAATCTTTCGTTTTATTTTTAATTCATATTAGATGTACGTCTAGATACAGTTTTACAGTCCTAATATCCCGTCGAAAACAATTAAAAGAAAAACTTATCGACTCTTCATTCAAACTAATGGTAAAAACCGGTTTTTGTGACCGAAAACTAGAAGACAAACATATTCTCACATAGACGTAGATATAAAGATGGTCGATGAAAGAAGACGATTACGATACAAAAGAGACCAAGAATCATATAAAAGTAAGTTCAGGATTTACACCTGGAAAAGGTTCCAAGACAGATCTGAGATTGAATCTAGTAAGGTGTGTAGAAATTTACATTGAGTGTATGTTTAATATAGGATTTTACAGTGGTCATCGAAAATAAACAGTGATGTTACAAAAATAACAATGAAACGGAACTTTCCAGTTTTTTGTTCGGAAGGGGGGGGGGGGTAAAGATTAATGCAAAGAGAATTTAAGTTATAAAGAGTATGACAAAATGACAAAAGGGTCATCAGATTTTAACTTACGAATATGTGTAGAATAGAGAGAGTTCTGAGAGTCTATTTCAGTCAACGAAATTTTTTTTTTTTAGGGTAGTCATGACAGAAATGGCATTAGAAAGTGTGGAAATAAGATAGTGTAACTGAGTAAAAGGAGGACATGGTAATGACAACCCGAAGGGTCCACCACGTCAACCATTTCTTAAACGGACGGTCACGTCCTCTACGTCTTCTGGGTCCAAACTAGGGACCCAGTCTTCCTACGGGACCTCCTCCTTTACCGTTGGGTCATAAGAACGGACTTCTAAGGTACCTGTTTCCTCATACCGCCCGAGGTCAGGTACGCTAACGTCTCAACTTGTACTGACTCGTGTCGTGTCGTGACATCGATAATGTATGAGAAGGACATCACATAAGATACAGAAAAAGAAAGTTAATTAGAAGATGTAACGTGAGTCGTTTTACTTTTTCATGACGAAACGAATGGAATACATGGATTAAGTTGATTTATTCTATATTTAGGGTTTGAACTGAAAGGTCTGGTAGATACAATTTGAAAATCACATGACAAAATTTAAGATTGGAGATGTTTTAGAAGTACATGTAATATGAGGTCTTTTAAGTTGATTAACGAAAAGGTGTTTATGTGGTACTGTAAAGGATCGAGACACGTAAAAAATCCGGGAAGGAAGGTGATTCTTACGTGAAATTGGAGGAAAGAAGATGAATAATACCGAAACGTCCACTGTATCATAATTTCTTAGACGGACGGTTACGTTCTTTGAGTTCTCTGAGACCAAGTCAGGGACTCAACCCTTCTAGGGGTTCTCCTTATTTACCGGTGGGTGAGGTTATAAGAACGGACCTTTTAAGGTAGTTGTCTCCTCGGACTGTCCGATGTCAGGTACCCTAACGTTTCTCAGTCTGTGCTGATTCGTGCGTAAAGATAAATTCAGATGATGGACTTTAACAGAAGAGAAAGTACCGAAAGGAACACCGTTATCAATTAATACCAACACGAGGTTTGAAATCGCCAAATTTTATTGATTGTAAATAATAGAGTATTAAAGAAACGAAGTCCTCAGACTCATATTAAACCGATCTACGGAGGTAGAGTGAGAAAGGGATTCAAAGTTAGTTCACAGTCAGTCCCGACGTCAATAGAATTCCGAACTGGTCCTTCTCTCAGATGAAGATTTGAGTAGAGACACCGAAGACCGTCCTAGGTCAGGTGACATCTAATGACCGACTTCAACAAGGACTGAAAACTAATGTCCGACGGGAGTTAAACAACGGTGACGTATCACGTCGAGGGTCATACCCCTAAACGAAGTGGACTCACTCCTTCTTGTGTCTCTGGTTCTGTCTACCTTTGGTCATCTCGAAACATTACAGTAGAGTCTTCACTGTAGACCAGTGGAAACATCATAAGAGAGGTACTTAAATCAGAGAGTTTCCTACTGTATTCCTACAATTACATAACCCTCAGTCCCTAGAAACCCTCGGTTGAATCTACGACAGATGGTTGGTGTGAAGTTAACGGTAAGGAAGGAACCAAGCGTGTCCTTTATATTTAGAGACAACTTAGGATATGATCAACTAACCGAAACCAAAAAAATGGAGATTAGCGAAAAGAGAAAAAGAATCTTATGAAGTATGTATGATCGATGACTGAGATTATGTAATTTAAGATTCATATAAAGACAGACAAGAACAACAAGTCAGAAAATTCAACACAGATTGAGAAAACGTTGGGGAACCTGACGTCGGTTGGTCCGAGGAAACATCGGTTGGACCGAGGAGGTCCATTGGATCGACAGGTGGTAATTTAACTACGAAACTGGTAGCATCACGTAAGGTATCCGAAGGGGTCACCGAGTCACCATTTCTTAGCGGACGGTCGTGATAAATGTTATCGATCCTTTACCTGTGTTGGATCTACAGGTAGCTACCTACTATGTTGAGTCAGTATTTTTCCTTGTGACAACTCAGTTAAGATTACTCCATCTACAATGTGTCTCACTTCATCCAGTCTTTCTCTTTTTGTTTATCGTATATAATTTCGTATATAGACCTTAGATATTTCTACCATGACTACTTGGATAAGTGTCCGTCGTCACCTCTGTGTCTGTATCTCATGTCTGAACACCTGTGTCACACCCCCCTTCCTCTCCCACCCTGTTTACCTCTCTCATCGTACCTTTGTATATGTGGTGGTGTACATTTTATCGAACGGTTACCTTCAAACGACATACTGAGTCCCCTGAGTTTGGTCCCGAGACACTGTTCGATCTCCTCACCCTACCCCACCCTCCAACCTCCCTCCAAGTTCTCCCTCCCCTGTATATACATATGTATACCGACTAAGTACAACTACAAACCGTCTTTGGTTGTGTCATAACATTTCGTTCATAAGAAGTAAATTTTTATTTATTTATTTATTTATTCTTTTCTTAGAGAACGGTCACGTCCTCTGTACCCAAACTAGGAACCCAACTCTTCTAGGGGACCTCCTCCTTTACCATTGGGTGAGGTCATAAGAAGGGACCCTTGTTTCCTCGGATCACCCGATGTCAGGTGCCTCAACGTTTCTCAACCTGTGCTGAATCTCTGATTTGTTGTCGTTGTATAAAGATAGATGGTGTAATACGTACATCATAAAAGACTGATTTATAACGACTCACCAAAGGTAAAGAGAGTGTTACAGAGGATTGACCTCTTCGTCAAAGAACCATGGAAGGATATATTTGGGAATGGAGAATAAAGTACTTGTGAGGTTGGTCTTTCTGGTTGTATTTGAACGTTTTATGGGTCACCTTATTTGAACATTTTACCAGGTTGAAAATAAAAGGGAAAGACCTGAGTTGTTCCGTATTCCGGTAACACCAAAAATTGTCACGTTATAAAAACTTGTTTATAAACGATATTGTTTTATAAAAAGTCTAGTTCTTTGTTAAGATTGACGGTGTAATGAAACTTGTGCCACTATATATTTATACACTTATATACTTTCTGATTCTATTTCATCGGAACTGATCTACCTGGAATCAGCCGTTTCATTACAGAGACGAAAACTTATACGATAGATCCAACCAGTATCGAAAAGAAGGTTCCTCATTCGCAAAAAATTAGAGTACCGACGTCAGTCGTAGACGTCACTAAAACCTCGGGGTTTTTTATTTCAGACTGTGACAAAGGTGACAAAGGGATAGATAAAGGGTCCTTCACTACCCTGACCTACGGTACTAGAAGCAAAAGACTTACAACTCCAAATTCGGTTGAAAAAGTGAGAGGAGAAAGTGAAAGTAGTCCTCCGAAAAATCGAGGAGAAGTGAAAGACGGTATTCCCGTCACAGTAGACGTATAGACTCCAATAACTATAAAGAGGGCCGTTAGAACTAAGGTCGAACACAAAGAAGGTCAGGTCGTAAAGAGTACTACATGAGACGTATCTTCAATTTATTTGTCCCACTGTTATATGTCGGAGCTACATGTGGAAAAGGATAAACCTTGGTCAGACAACAAGGTACAGGTCAAGATTGACAACGAAGGACTGGACGTATGTCTAAAGAGTTCTCCGTCCAGTCCACCAGACCATAAGGGTAGAGAGAGTCTTAAAAGGTGTCAAATAACACTAGGTGTGTCAGTTTCCGAAACCGTATCAGTTATTTCGTCTTTATCTACAAAAAGACCTTGAGAGAACGAAAAAGGTACTAGGTCGTCTACAACCGTTAAACTAGAGACCAAGGAGACGGAAAAGATTTTGGTCGAACTTGTAGTCCCTCAAGTGCCAAGTGTATAACGACTTCGGACCGAACCTCTTAAAACTCGTAATGAAATGATCATACACTCTACGCAGGTTAACACGCCATCAAAGTCGTAAGAAACCCTAACCTTACTTTTGACTGGAAAAGGTCAGGATACCGGTGACGACTCAAAAGGTTTAAACGAACGTATAACTCACGTCGTGAAAGTATCGTAGTAGAAAGTCTTAAACTTTGTCGAGTTAACCTTAAGGTAGTGGAGGTGATCGAAACAAGTATCACTACGAAAGATTCCGGGTCAACTGAAGTGTAAAACCTTCCTTACTACGATTTCGACTTTGAGGTCATGAGACCGGTGGAGTACGTTTCTCAACTGAGTAACCTTTTCTGAGACTACGACCCTCCCTAACCCCCGTCCTCCTCTTCCCCTGCTGTCTCCTACTCTACCGACCTACCGTAGTGACTGAGCTTCCTACACTCAGACTCACTTGAGGCCCTCAACCACTACCTGTCCCTCCGGACCGTACGACGCTAAGTACCCCAGCGTTTCTCAGCCTGTGCTGACTCACTGACTTGACTTGACTTGACTTCTATTTCATTCTTAGTAAATCTTTAATATTTTGACGTTTAAATTACGTACTTCGTTCCGTGGGTTTCGAAGACAAGACCCTGTTGGTTCTCCCTGTCCTATCCCTCCCTAAACCCTCCCAACAAGTTCTACCACCCCGTGTACATATATGTGCCGACTAAGTACAGTTACATGCCGTTTTGGGTGGTGTTATAACAGTTCACTAAACAGAGGTTAATTTTATTTAATTAAATTTTTTCTTTAGATATTTTTTTTAGTTGTCAGGATTACCGTAAAGTAGACATAAGTATAGTAAAAGATGTTTTTCGTAAATCTTTAATAGAGTAGTGGAACTCTATTTATGTGTCTTAAAGACAGAAGACGGTATATAACAAGTTCTAAACATGTGACTTTTTAATTAGACTTTGAGTTTGATTTCTCCTAACCAAATATTCAATATAGGTTAGGTAGAATAACTTTATATTTAGATCTGTTATTAGAGTATTTTATATCACATTATTAAAGTATTTTTTATCGGTTTATTACTTGACTATAATCATAGGAGTGGAGTATTTTATACCCCTTTCACCCATTAGTAATAAAAAGTGTGTAATCAGTTGATTGTGATATGTAATAAATAAGGATATTTAAGACGACATTTAAAATTACAGAAAAAATTATAAAAGGTCTATGTAAAAGATGTATTCAGTATAAGACAATGGTCTTTACGAACTGAACGAAATTCTCTTAAGTTATGACCGGTCAGTTTTGACTTACGGATAGTATTCGGATAATTTACTGTCACTAATAATAAAAGAAGAATGTTGTGACACGAAATAAGTAAAGAAGATTTTTATTACTTCACGTAAATTTATCAATACGTACGATCAATATTTATATAATAAAGATATTAAAAATGATGATCGTAGTTTCACTTCGTGGTAACAACAACTAAAATTGGTAACTATTGAAAGGGAGTTCCTGTACCAGTTAACGTTCCGGTTTCCTTAACAACCACTACGATGTCTTTATAAAGTTTTTGTCATAACGGGGTGTGTTATGTGTCTTGACAGTATTTAATTTACGTGGTAGACGACGACAAATTTATTTTATTACCAAATTTTCGAGGTGTTTCGTATATCTTCGAAGTCCTTTGTTTCAAAACGACGTTTATTTTCATATTTTGAACTAAGGTCTTCTTTTCCCTCCTTTGGTGTTTCAGGACTTAAGGGAGACTCCAATTCAATCTTAGGTCCAGAAGGACTTGAGTCAAGTAAAACGCAGTCTAGAAATCAACTAGACCAAAGGGTTTTCTATATTCAAATCGAAAGTATTAAGTAAGGGTCAAACCGGACCTTATTCTATCGAATGGAGGTGTAAGGACCGTCCGTTGTAAAGAAACGACCTTCTTTTCAAGTGGAGAATTGACTTACAAACCGATCTCTAGTCCTTTTTTATTCTAGACTAAAGAAAATGTGAACTGAAGGAAAAAGTATACTGGGAATGTGTCTTAACAGAAATAAGAAGTGAGACAGTCGACCTTATTTTATTTAATACGGTCAAGGACAAGTAGACCGTGGGAATCCTTAAGAATTTGTATGAGGTGTTTATTACATAGAAAGTCGAGTAACTTTAGATCGTCGAACTCTTATGTAGAGTTTGTTTCCTACACTTTACCAGAAATGTAGGATTCTCCGGATTACATGGTTGACGGAAATTTGACCATAAACTAAAAGGTCCGAAGAGTGATCACAGTCGCAAGGAAGAAATGTTACAACGACTGAGGAGTCAAAATCGGAAAAGAGAAAAAGGGAAGACCAGTACGTGCAAAGGGAGGATGTCAAAAATTTGACGATAACGAAACAAATGTGTTCCATTGTTAGGGGATGGTCGAGAGGAAAGAAAGAGGGGAGGACAAAGAGACTTGTCGGACTAGTTGTCCCTTTCCGTACCTTCTTCCTTTATCTCTTTGCATACCCAAGATTTCAGGTAAACGTCCTTCTCTTACCGACATTTAGTAGGTCAAATTACAAATAACAAAAGACACGGTCAAATACTTACTCTCTCAACTTGATAGGAGTATATTACTCATTTTTCTAATACAGTCAGAATGTTACTTTATTCTATTTGTATGGTTGTTCTTACCACAAATTATTTTAAATGGTTAACAACTTTAGTATATTTATAAAAGAACAAACTGTTTCATCTTACGATAGCAAGTCAGCGAATCAACACAGACTGAAACGCTGGGGTACCTGATGTCGTGCGGTCCGAAGGGACAGGAAGTGATAGAGAGTCCCAAATGAGTCTTTCATCTTATGTCCTCGAACATAATGTACCCTCCAGAAGATAATAATGAATCGAGTCTGAAAAGAGACAGATACAGATGTGACATACATACATAGATATCGATAGAAAGATAAATAGATAGACTAGCTAGATCCATAAATAGATAGACACACACGTACGAGTCAGTGAGACGGTAGGCTGAGAAACGTTGGGGTACCGGACATCGGGTGGTCCAAGGAAACAGATGCCTCAAAAGGTTCGTTCTTAAGACCTCGTTCAACGGTAAAGGAGGAGGTCCCCTGGAAGGGTTGAGTCCCTACCTTGGGCATAGAGGACGTAGAGGACTTAACCGTCCACCTAAGAAATGGGGACCCTTCGGGGGTAAATGGATAGGTCAATGTATAGATAGATAGTTTTCCTTGTGATAACGAGGTAGTGATTGTAACATATGACAAGTCTCAAAGATCATGTCACAGAACTTGTAACGTTCGAGAGTCTAGGAACAAATCAAACAAACTTCACTCAAAAACTCATATTTTACACACACACACACACACACACACATGTATATGTATATGTGTGTCTTCTTAGATGATTTCTAAGTTATCCTTGTTTTCAGATTCTTCATAAAGGACGACTTACAAGTGTCACTCTTTCTTTTATTCCTTTATATAAGTAGTCCCAAGTAAGTCCTTCTGTCACTAATACGGTCGATAAAATTACTTCTCTCAAATTGTGTCCTTTAATTTGGTTATGACTTTCTGATGTTTTCGTTTTTTGTTTGTTTGACACCACTGTGTCTTTATCACTAAAGTTCGTTGTCGGAAGTAGAAATCCCGTTCACTTTGTCTTCCCTTGTTGACCAGTAATCTGCAAACTTCAAACCTTTCCGCAAAGTACTCCGACTCTGGGTTTTGAGAATTCCTTTCGACGATAGTCACTACGACCCTGGAGTCTTTGAGACTTCTCCTTGAGACTTGGGTGTGGAGACTCCTTGACCCGTGGTCAACCGACCACGATTATAGAGACTATACCGATCAATCCTACATTTTCTTTGGTTGTTTTTCTCTTCCACCTTTAACAATGGTCAATGGGGACTGTACTTACAAGGTGTGGGTTACTTACTAGATAGGACGAGATTAAACACCGACTGGAGAACAATACGAAGGGAGAGAGAGCGAGTGAGTCGTAGTCAGTGTGAACGGAGATACAAGAACAGAGTCTTAAACTGTGACCGAAAACGGGAGTAACCTTTGGAGAAAGAGGTCTAAGGGAATACCGAGTGGGGAGTCAAGGAAATTTGTAAACCAGTTTACCGTAGAAGGGTCACTCCAAAAGGATTGGTACCAATTCTCCTAAGAGATAACGTTTAAGTAGACAGGGAGTGAGACAAAGAGAAAGGAACGAAATAAACAACTGGATCAGGAAGTCAAGTCAAGTCAAGTCAAGTCAGCGAGTCAACACAGGCTGAGAAACTCTGGAGTACTTAGCGTCGTGCGGTCCAGAGGGACAGGTAGTGGTTGAGGGCCTCAAGTGAGTCTGAGTGTAAGTAGCTCAGTCACTACGGTAGGTCGGTAGAGTAGGAGACAACAGGGGAAGAGGAGGGCGGGGGTTAGGGAGGGTCGTAGACTCAGAAAAGGTTACTCAGTCGAGAAGCGTACTCCACCGGTTTCATGACCTCAAAGTCGAAATCGTAGTAAGGAAGGTTTCTTGTGAGTCTTGACTAGAGGAAGTCTTACTTGACCAACCTAGAGGAACGTGAGATTATATGATATATTGAATATAACAGACGAGGTGTTTCCGTCCAAAAACCAGACAAAACAAATACAGGTATCGTGGACCAGTCGGTGTACCATCTAGAGTCTTTTATAACAACTTGCTTACTTGACCCTGTTTTATTCTTTGACGTTTTGTGACCCCACGACTTTTTACAATCGACGATTTCTTTCCATTACTTCGTACTCTCGTTATTTCTCCGACCACCTAAATCACTCAAACACTAGTGACTACCGATAGTTTTCCATCAAAATTGTCCTTTATCTTTAGTATAAAATTTTCGGACTCCTCTCTCACCCACAATTCCGTTACTTACACCAGAAAAAGGAAAGTTTCTACAATAAGGAACCTTTCTGTACCTTTTTTCGATAATTAAAAACTTCTACTCTTACACCCTGATAAAAATCCAACTCCTCATTGTGTTTTGTTCTTAAACTACCAAAAATTTTGTGTAAAAACTTCCTTTTATTCCGTTAACTAACACTCGGATTTATCGTACCAATCCGAAGTTTTTATTTTCGGGTACCTCACCCCCTCCGAGTTCTCCCTCCACATATATATATATATATATATATATATACATACATATTTTCATACCGACTAAACGTAACAATGTCTTTCGTTATATTGTAGCATTTCGTTAATAGGAGGTTAATTTTTTTTTTTGAGTAACAGGAGACTTTGACCTTCTTTTCGTCCTTTCACTTCCACTTTTAAAAACAAAACTCCGATTCTCCTCTCATAGTCTTACGGAGACTTACTGAATCTTTCAACCCAGTAGATCAATATGGTGCACTAGTCTCGCTCTTTCTTGTTTACAAGACATCGTCGTCGTCCTAGTCGTACTCCCGGGGTCGTTCACTCTTGGTACTCACGGGTCATGAGGACAGGACTGGAGACTCCACCACCCCCTCCTTGTAAGTGTACCAAGGAGTTGAAAAAGGACGTAGTCGTAAAGGGTCCCGCTCATGTCCTAATGTCCTTCCTATAAACGTAAACAGTTGTAACGAAGTCTAAACTTGTCTGCCGTTACTAGACTCTCGTTGACCATCTGTGTTCCGGTCACAACTAAACTCGAAGAGAGATCCTGAACCGTTCATCTTCACTCTTCCTTCCTTTCTCTTATGGATTGTAAACGAATCCAAAAACTCCTTACGTCCTACACACCACCCCTTCTAGATGGAAAGTAAATTGTATTCACCATCTTTCCTGTAAACGTTGTCGTAATTATTACATCCTCTCCAGCGAAGTCGACTTAGGTTGAGTATGGTGGTTTCGTATGTCACCTTTCTCTATCTACCGGTCGGTCGTCTCTCTTAACCTTTATCTTTCACCGTAATTCCTTTTAATTACTCACATCACATCAACTTCAGACGGAGGACCCTACCATTCACTCCATAGTGTACTTCTTTCGTTCAGAAAGTACTCATCAGAAGTCTCTTAAATCCCTTTTTAACTGGAGTTTCACCACGTAAGTCTGCTATTCAAACAAGTCACACCGCTAAGAGTACAAACTGGAATCATCAGGGATGTAAGGGAGGTGTCAACTCGAACATTCTGTTGGTTCACTAAGATATTTTGAGTTCCCTGTGACGGTTCTGTGGTCAGATAATGACAGAGAGAAGAAACACACACACATTCTTTACGTAATTAATTTCATGTACTAAATACACTAGTATATAGATAACTAACGAAAGTTTGTGTCTAAATTTTAAGAAATGTTTGTAATAACGTCATGAACCCGAGGACTCTAAACACCATATATATTATACATTCCTCTAATTTCGTTACAACCATATGGTTTTTGTCTTATCTCTTTAATCAAACACAGATATTTTTAGGGGACCAAGAAATAGTCTGTAGGAAAGACAAAAAGAAAAACGTAACTTAAGACTCATGAAGTCCCGCGATTTAAAGGATCATAAAATTTGTACGACGATTATATTTGATTATTATAACGTAGTGGCTACGTCACCCGTACTTGGATCTGTTTGAAACATCTGATTCTCATATGTTGAAAATTCTACTCATATTAATTCTTGACAACCATCCTTCGTCAAAATTTTTTAATAATATTTTTGACTTAAAAACTTCAGTGACATACGAATCTGATCAACAAGAGGCATCAAAACGTAATGGGACCAAACCAATTGAGAGTGTAGAAATTATAAAATCAGTACGACAAATAAACTGACTATTGTAATCTAATATGGATCGTAATACCATAGAGAGAAAGAAAACTAGACTGATTCAAGTGTCTTTCACTTTTAAGATCTTTATGTCGGAAGTTTACCCATGATTCATGTTTTGTGAAAATTGGTTGGTTACTAACCCCACAACACAGTAGAAACTTATCGAGTATGGAATTTTTAATCTGTACGGGTCTTCCGAAAATCAAAACTTATCCATATTTAATACGTGTGTTAGGAAGGAATAGTACCATTAATTGATGTTTAAATTATTACGTATTAACTCTTTGACCTGAAGAGACCACTGAGTCATCCTTTCTTACGGGGACGGTCACGTCCTCTACACCCAATCTAGGGATCCAACCCTTCAAGTGGACCTGTTCTTTTACCGTTGGGTGAAGAAATAAGACCGACCCTTTTAAGGTACTTGTTTCCTCGTACCACCCGAAGTCAGGAACCTCAACGTTTATCAACTTGTACTGAATCATTGATTTGTTGTCGTTGTTAACGTTTAGATTAATTAAAATATAAAAATCAAAATTTTACTAAAGGAATAACATTAAGTAAGTCTAAAACCTTAACTTACCCTTTACAGTTTTCCTAAAATTTTAGAAGTATTCGTAATTATCTCATGTTTTCAGGGATGAGAAGTAAACTGTCGTTTTTATAAGTATAAACGATGTAGATGACCTGAATTACCCGAAGAGAGTATCGAGTCGACCATTTCTTAAACGGAGGTTACGACTTCTGGGACCAAACTAAGGACCCAACCCTTCTAGGAGACCTCTACCCTATCCGATGGGTGAAGTCCTAAGAACCGGAAGGGACCACCGAGTCTGTCATTTCTTAGACGGACGTCACGTCCTCTGGACGAAAGTTAGGGACGCAACCCTTCTAGGGGATCTCCTCCCATACTGTTGGGTGAAGTCATAAGAACAGACTTCTTAGGGGTACCTGTCTCCTCGTACCGTCCGATGGTAGGTACCCCAGTGTTTCTCAGTTTGTGTTGACTTCTGATTCGTGTCGTGTTGTGACCTGTATTCTACTTTATATGTATATTTGGTGGAGAACCAAGTCCGTGTACAGGAGGATATCTGACAAGATCTAAGTTTGTAAAGATTTTATCGTTTAAATAAGATAGTTAGGTAGTTGGTGTCGAAAGATTATTATCTTAAAATATGTACTTTTGTGTGGGAAAAGTTTTTATATGAGTTGAACGTTTGGTCGGGGTGTTACGAAAATAAAAATTTTTAATTGAATATAACCTCATATCAACGAAATGTTTACACAATCTAAGATGAGATATCGTTTCACTTAGTTGATATACATATACATAAGGGAGAAAAAACCTAAAGGAAGGGTAAATCCTGTTTAGTGACTCATCCCAAGGGACTTAATATGTCACCCAAGAGTAAGTCAGTCAAATCAACGAGTCAGTACAGACTGAGAAACGTCGAGGTACCTGACGTCGTGTGGTCCGGAGGGACCAGTTGTGGTTGAGGGTCTCAATTGAGTTTGAGTACAGGTACCTCATCCACCACGGTAGGTTGGTAGAGTAGAAGACAGTAGGGGAAGAGGAGGGCGGGAGGTAGAAAGGGTCGTAGTCTCAGAAAAGTTTACTCAGTCAAGAAACGTAATCCACCGGTTTCATAACCTCAAAGTCGAAGTCGTAGTCAGGAAGGTTACTTATAAGTCCTGACTAAAGGAAATCCTACCTGACCAACCTAGAGGAACGTCAGGTTCCCTGAGAGTTCTCAGAAGAGGTTGTGGTGTCAAGTTTTCGTAGTTAAGAAACCGAAAGTCGAAAGAAATATCTGGTTGAGAGTGTAGGTATAGACTGATGATCTTTTTACTATCGAAACTGATCTACGTGAAAACAACTGTTTCATTCCAGAGACGGAAAATCATTCGACAGATCCGAGCAGTATTGAAAAGAAGGTTCCTCGTTCGCAGAAAATTAAAGTACTTACGTCAGTGGTAGACGTCACTAAAACCTCGGGTTTTTCTATTTCAGACAGTGACAAAAGTAACCAAGGGGTAGATAAACGGTACTTCACTACCCTGACCTACGGTACTAGAATCAAAGACTTACAACTCAAAATTCGGTTGAAAAAGTGAGAGGAGAAAGTGAAAGTAGTTCTCCGAGAAATCCATAAGAAACGAAAGACGGTATTACCACCACAGTAGACGTATAGACTCCAATAACTATAAAGAGGACCGTTAGAACTAAGGTCGAACACGAAGTAGGTCAGGTCGTAAAGAGTACTACATGAGACGTATATTCAATTTATTCGTCCCACTGTTATATGTCGGAACTGTATAAGGAAAGGAATTAACCTTGGTCAGACAACAGGGTACAGGTCAAGATTGACAACTAAGAACTGAACGTATATCTAAAGAGTTCTCTGTCCAGTCCACCAGACCATAAGGGTAGAAAAATTCTTAACAGGTCTCAAACAACACCAGGTGTGTCAGATTCCGAAACCGTATCAGTTATTTCGTTTTCATCTACAAAAAACCTTGAGAGAACGAAAAAACTACTAGGTCGTCTACAACCGTTAAACTAGAGACCAAGGAGACGGAAAAGATTTAGGTTCAACTTGTAGACCTTCAAGTGTATAACGACTTCGGACCGAACCTCTTAAACTTGTAATGATCACACACTCTACTCACGTTAACACGTCATCAAACTCGTAAGAAACCGTAACAGAAAGAAACCCTAACCTTACTTTTGACTGGAAAAGGTCAGGACACCGGTAACGACTAAAAATACGACAATGATACATCTGTAAACAACCGTTATATTACAGACACGAAAGATTATATGACAGATCCAAACAGTATCGAAAGGAAGGTTCCTCGTTCACAGAAAATTAAAGTACCGACGTCAGTGACCGGTGTCACTAAAACCTCGGGTCCTTTTCTTTTAGACAGTAATGAAGGTGAAAAGGGGAAGAGAAACTGTATTTCACTACCCTGTATACGGTACTAGAATCAAAAAACTTACAATTCAAAGTTCGGTCGAGAAAGTGAAAGGAGTAGGTGGGCGTAGTTCTCCGAGAAATCAAGGAGAGAAGTGACAGACGATAATCTCACCAGAGTAGACGTATAGACTCCAATAACTATAAAGAGGACTGTCAGAACTAAGGTCGAATACTAAGTAGGTCGGGTCGTAAAGCATACTAAGTGAGAAGTAAATTTAATTTATTCTTCCCACTGTTATATTTCGAAACGGTATGAAGAAAGGGTCAAACCTTGGTCAGTCAACGAAGTACATTCCAAGATTGACAACGAAGAACTCGAAGTATGTCCAAAAAATCCTCCGTCGATTCCACCAGACCATGAGGGTCGAGAAATTCTTAAAAGGTCAAACAACACTAGGTTTCCGAAATCACACCAGTTACTTCGTCTTTCTCTACAAAAAGACCTTAAGAGGACGAAAGAGGTACTCGGTTTCTTACAACTGTTAAACTAGAGACCAAGGAGACGGAGAAGTTTTGGGTCGAACATGTAGACTTTCAAGAACTAAGTTCACGACGACTTCGGATTGAACTTCCTAAAACTCGTATTGGAACAATCTTACACTTACTCACAATCCGATCCGATACTATTTTGAGGTTGTCAAATCAGATACCATTTTATCCAAGAGGTCTCACATTCAGAAAAATTTTAGGAGAATCGGTAATACGATTCACTATATTCGGCCTTGTCTTTCTATGCATGACGTACTACAGTCATAATATACATCTTAGACTTTTCATTCTAATCAATGTCTCTCATCCTCCCACTGATGATCTTCGACTGTTAACCCCTTTACGTCTCTACAACCAGTCTCCCCTGTTTTAAAGTCAATATTCTACTTATTTAAGACCTCTGGATTACATGTCAAACAACTGATATTCGTTATGTGTCGTCTAATCTATGATATGAAACAAGTTATATATTATAAGTTGTTACATACGGATTCTTATCTAGAGAACAAGAGTGGTGTGTGTGTTTTATTTGATATACAATATGATATAGATCATATGGGATATGTTATTATTATTACAAAAGGTCATCAGTACATGTCAACAGTCTCGACTTGTCATTTTTTCCGACTCCCGGTTTCTTAACTACGGAAGTTTGTCACCACGACCTCTTCTGAGAAGTCTTGGAGGACCTATCATTCCTCTAGTTTCGTCAGTTGGGATTTCCTTTAGTTGGGCTTTATAAGTAACCTTCCTGATTACGACTTCGACTTCGAGATTATGAAATCGGTGGACCACACTTATCTTCCTACCTTTCGTAGTCCTCTTCTCCTACTGTCTCCTACTCTACCACCCTACTGTAGTGACTGAGTTACCTGTACTCCGACTCGTTCGAGGTCCTCTATCACTTTCTGTCCCTTCGGACCGTACGACGTCACGTCCCCCAGTGTTTCTCGGACTGTGTTGACTCACTGACTTGTTGTTGTTGTACGAACTTTAAACGCTTCTCTCATCTAGAGTTGACAAGACTTGTTTGTTTGGTTTTTTTTTCCAGTTACCTCTTAAAGAACTGTTGGGTCACCAATTCTAAGGTCGTAAAAGTCACGGTTCCCGGACCTAAGTTGGGGCCCAACACCTCAATTTTAGGTCGTTCGGTATATCGTGTTGGTTTTTTTTTTTTTTTTTTTTTACCACTGGCATATTCCACTACCTATATAATTAATCGGACTAAAATCATTAGTAAAATGTTACATGTGTATATACTTTTGTAGTGCAATATGTAGGATTTAACTATGTTAAAAACAAACGGTAAATATGGAGTTATCTTGACTCCCCTTTTCCTTACTTACACATAAGGGAGACGAGTCAACCCTATGTCTATACTACCACCCTCGACCTCGTAGGAGAAACCATCGTCTGTGCCTTCGGTTCCCACTACCACAGTTGACACCCTGTGACTAAAACCCCAACAAAACACTTGTTGTCCTTTATGTAAAAACAGTAAAAATTTTTAGGCTTCACGACACTGTATAAAGTCTCGTCAAGGAAAGGGGTCTTCGTCTTCCCCTAAACGGAGATTATAAATTGAACCTCTTAGACCAATTTGAGGACCTCAGTTTAGGTGTAATTCACACCCTTGGGGGATACCGAGTGGGGTGGAGTGTGTGTGTGGGTGGGGACCCCAAAAATTAAGAGTCCGAACAGGTGAAACTCGGAGATCGTCAAACAGTCAATACTATGTACAACAGGATGGGACCGTGGTCATGGAGACCTCCAAGAACGAGTCTCGCAAAGACGAAACCTTTCAACAATATTGATACATTAAAGGACACACAGAAAGATTAATACTCCCGTCGTGAAAAGATTATCTAAATTCTTCTCAACAAAAAAGTCGAATAAAAGTCGAAAGATAAACAACAATCCTACCTTACTGTTGAACGTCAGAGGAATGTTCAACCTGGTCTTTGTCCTTTAGTGGGACTAGTACGAAAATTAAAGTGAACTAGACAGATATGATGAGGTCCTGGTGATTGGTTCAACGTCAAAAAGATCACAAGAGACGAGAGAATGTACCAATGTAATCTCTACTCTTTTGAGAAGTTCTTTTAATCGTAAACTTTCCTTTTCCCAATATCGATCACCTCTTTATTACCACTCTGTTCTCAGTACTAAAACATTTGACTGACTTCTCGTTTCTCCCTACAACTACAAGGACCCAAATTTTTCATTGACTCCGTTGTTCCGAATCCTTATTTTTTACTCAAACTGTTTGAGAGAAGATTCCTACTACCTCCGAATTTATAGAGTAAAGGGAATCCGTCTCTAATGACAAATACTAATCTTTTTTGTTTATTTTCCCTTTAGCCTCCGAGTCTCTCCAATTCACTGAATGTGTTTTAATGTTACAGGTTAATCACATTCTTCAAAGATACATAGTCTATGTGCCCACTGGCAGTCTTAAGGTAGAATTTATCAAACGGTACGGTGTCTTTGTAATACGGACTTTCGAGGTAAGTGATACTCCAGACATGGAATCTTGGTGGCGACAAAAAAAGTCTTTACTTCAATCAGAATGTCCCAACAAAAATTGTTTTAACTGAGACAGTCTTTATAAAAATTCTTTCGGTAATCCGGTAGTGTACGGATCACGATACCAAAGTCAAACCCGGAAGTAAGATGTTTTGGTAAAGAAGACTTGTATTTTCCTGAAAATATGATTCGAGGTAAAGTAGAACTAATAAAATCTGTATTATATTTATATGTAAATTGTGTGTCCTTTCATTCCTTACCGTAAAATAAAGTTTTAATAGTACCATATTTCACTTTATCTATACTTCGTACTCTTTTGATGAGACATTTTGATTTCCTCATCAACTTTGGCATCACGAATAAGTCATGACAACGAAACACACATGACATGTTACTACTCCAACACGTCTGTGTGTCACGTTAGTTAATTTATTACGTAGTTGGTCCATGGTCATTTAGTGGAAATTTATAGGATAGGAACTACCGATCTTCCTTCGAGTCTCCCATGTGGTGTCTTTAGTTCAACAAAAACTGATCGATATACCGATATACCAGGATTTATTTAACACGGAACGATTACGTAAAAGAAAACGTGTCTTTAAACAAGATCTGGTTTCTTTTAAGATTATATCCGTATATGGTACATAAAACATACACACAAAACGAAATAACACGAAATATCTATGACGAAAAAACAAACAAATTGACTTCCAAACACCGTTGAGACACACCTCGTTCAGATAACCGTAGTAAAAAGGTTGTCGTAAACGAGTCAAACACAAAGACACAGTGTAAAACCATTAAGAATGTTATAAAGGTTGAAAATTTAATAAAAATACAAACAATACCACTAGACACTAGTCACAAGATACTACAATGATAACGTTTTTCTAATGATGAGTGACTTTCGAGCCTACTACCAATTGTAAAAAGTGGTTAGTCCATAAATTTTTAATTCCGTACATCAAAAAAATCTGTAGTAAGATACGATAACGTGTGAAATTATATGATGTTGTATCACATTTGTATTGAAAATATACGTGACACTTTGGTTTTTTAAGCATACTGAGTGAAATAACACTGTAACCAAAATAACACCACCAGACCTTGGTTTGACCGTGACAGAGATTCCACACGGAGACATTTAGGGGGTTTATTTTATTCTGATGGTTTAAAAGAGAGTAGTCTTACTCTTCACATCGACAAGAGGTGTAGTTTTTAGATCAGAACTTTCATAAGAATTATTTATACCGTAATAATATGTCATTTTTTCCGTAAGTTAAAAAATTTCCTTCACTTAATATGTCGTCAGAAATACGGAATAACATAATTATATATGTTGAAATCCTAACAGTAGACCGAAACGGTCCGGTGAGTCAAAGGACTGACCTTTTTCTCTTAATGTATATGATTGAGAGTCTAAAGACTCAGATTATAATTCATGATACTTTCTCGAATGGTACACGATTTGTTAAAAATATGGAAAATTAAAAACAAGTATTAGACATTTTCTCCATAATGATAGTAAAATATCCAATTTTCGTCTTTTAAGTCCCTCCAATTCATGTCATCAGGAAGAGAAGGACTCAACCCTTCTAGGGGACCTCCTCCCGTACCGTTGGGTGAGGTCATCAGAACGGACCTTTTAAGGTACCTGTCTCCTCGGACCGCCCAATGGTCAAGTCAAGTCAAGTCAGCGAGTCAGTACACAGGTTGAGAGACTCTGGGGTACCTGACGTACTGCCCGATATCAGATCTCATAACGTTTCTCAAACTGTACTGACTCGTAAGTGTGTGAGAATAGTTATCAATACGACAAGTTCGAAAGTTAATGACCGACAGTTGACGGTCAGTATTTATATAATATACCCTTTAAGGTCTACATTAAGTATTCAAAACTCAACACGCGGTAAGACTCATTGTACCACACAGAGTGTCACAGGTTGATCCAGGACGGACCCTGGACTTGGTAAGAAAGTAGGTCGTACAGGACGGACAATCTACCGGACAATCACCGGTAGAGGAATAATCTACCTGGGAACTCCATAAAGTCACAAACACAAGTTCAGTCGGATAAAGTGAATTATTCCCGGGGTTTTACGTTCTCGTCACTACGACCGTTAAACCTATACGGTTTCTCTCGTATTTCGTAAAATAAATTTACTTTGGTACTTTCAAGGATTGAATTATTCTTTTGATAGTATACGACTCCAGCGATTCTATCTGTCTTACTTAGAAGATAGACACTTTGACACTTCTTCCTTTTTCTTTAGAGACTATCAAAAGGACATTGTTGACTTTGACGTCTTCAATCCCGGTATTCCACATTATTCACGAATCAATTCTACCTTTTTTGTAATTTAAACATGGTCTTCTATAAAACTCTCTCTCACTTTCACTGGTTTAAGTGTGTTGAAATTAATGTTATACATTAACAAGATAAAATAATAATAATAACAAGTACAGAATAACACGGATTAAATATTTAATTTGAAATAATATCTATATACACTTATCCTTTTTCGTCACATATATATCACAAGTCATGACAGACGTTGAAGTCCGTAGACGATTCCCAGAACCTTACTTTGGGGAGGGGTGGGTTACCTGTTCTCTCTTGAACTTCGAAGGGACCACCGAGTCTGTCGTTTCTTAGACGGACGTTACGTCTTCTGGGTCCGAGTTAGGGACTCAGTCCTTCTGGGGGATCTCTTTCTTTACCGATGGGTGAGTCATAAGAACGGTCCTATTAAGGTACCTGTCTCCTTGGACCGTCTGATGTCAGGTGTCTAAACGTCTCAATTTGCTGACTCACTGATTGTGAAAGTGAAAGTTTTTGGATGAGTGTCAGTTCTACCGATCAATCAACATCTTAATCCTAAACTTAGACGGAGAGTCAGAGTTTCTGAGTAAAATAAGGGAATAAATACAAATAATGAAAACTGATCACGACAGAGGACAGGTAGAAGCTCGACTGTGAAATAATTAGGAACATTTTCCTTATTCTTTGTTCACGTAAGTAGGAATAACAGAAAGGACTCCTTTTTTGTTTTGTTTTAAGACGTTATCTGTTATCTTCTTTTGGTAACGACTTCCAACGGTAAACTGGATCGACTTTGTTCATCAGAGGGAGCCGGAGATTTTCCCACATGGTTGCAACGACTTTAAGTCTTTTAATGATGAGGACGGTGACCGTGTGAATTTATTTAGGTGAGACTCACCGTGCACCGGCGTCAACAAAAGTCTACCATATAATACAAACGTCTATTAACGAATGAGGAACATTATCACTACCTCCCTCTCTCCTTGACTTAAACGTCATTGTCGGGAGACACGCCAGTAGTGTCTCCACTACGTCTTGACAGGGTGCTCCTTCCACTACCACTTTCCCTTACCTCTACAGGGGTGAGGAACGGGAAGTCTACTTGTGATAACGACTGTTCAGTATTTATCTATTGAAATATAGAGAAAACCTCAAAACGTAGATTAAATTTTAATCTCTTTTAAAGATACTTATCTTAGGAGTACAACAATAAGTCAACGAGACAGTATAGGTTGAGACGTAGGGTACCTGACGTCGTGTGGTCCGAAGGGACAGGAAGTGACAGAGGGTCTCAAACGAGTTTGAGTACAGGTAACTCAGTCACTACGACAGATTGGTAGAGTAGGAGACGGCGGGAGAAGAGGAGGACGGGACATAGAAAGGTTCGTGGTCCCTTTACTCGACCAAAAAGTGTAGTCCACCGGTTTCATAACCTCAAAGTCGAAGTCGTAGTCAGGAAGGTTACTTATAAGTCCCAACTAAAGGAAATCCTGACAGACCAAACTAGAGGAACGTCAGGCTCTCTAGACTCTTAGAAGAGGTCGTGTGTCTTAGAAGTATCTCATTTGAAATCAACTCATTAAAGAAACTAAGTATACATGCAAGAATCTCTGAAAGACCCGGGTCGACCCACCACCTGGGAAAGGAGAAGTTCCAGTAGACAACAGGTCAGTCGGTCGGGGACAGTGGTGCAGATCTGGTCTTCGTTTGTGATGTGGTGGTGTCCAGTGCTCTAGACCGAATGTTTTTCGTAGGTCTCTTCGGTCTATAGAGTCGGGTCTTCACTCGCTTCCACAAGTGAGGACACCCAACTTAAAACTGGTTACCCTTTCCTCCTTAACCTCCGCTGTATCTCTATTTAATGGAGAAATAGACTGGAGCGTACTACTCAATGAGGTCACGTCACGTACAGACATTTCGGGTATGTCTCTTCGGGACGCACGACCTCGTCGTGTCTCTGAGGAGTGTCGACAGTAGTTGGTCGTCAGTCGTGTTCCTACGCGGAGTGGGCGGAAGAATAGAAAGGAGAGGAGGAAAGGAAAAGTGGGTGAGAACGAGAAGACCAAAATACGAACGAGGGAGGTTACTTTGTAGTGGTGAACGTAGGAACGGAGACTAAGACAAGGGATCCTTCGAAGCGAAGACTGTCATCCAGACGACTCGATATCCTCTACTACCTCATTAAACACTCTTGACTCAACACCTTAGACCCCTCAATTCTTTTGGTATTTCTCATTGGACGCAAGAGAATCACCCTTCACTCTTCGACTTCCTCTCTACCTTTGATCGGAAATAAGTACCATACGACCTATGTTGTAAAGTAAATTAGTATAATAAGAGGAATATTTCTATTTTTTTTTAATCCAGGACACAGGACGGATTCGGTGCTCAAAATATCTTCTCACGGTCCTAAGTCTTTATCCAAATACAAAACTAAACAAAACGAAATGAGGTTTGACATTTAACAGAGGTCGATTATTTACCTCCTCCGAAGGGGCCACCGAGTGTACCATCTCAGACGGACGTTACGACCTCTGGACCCAAACTAGGGACCCAACCCTTCTAGGGGACCTCCTCCCGTACCGTTGGGTGAGGTCATAAGAACGAACCTCTTAGGGGTACCTGTCTCCTCGGACCACCTTATGTCAGGTACCCTAACGTTTCTCAGTCTGTACTGACTTACTGAGTCGTGTGTGTGTATGTGTGGGATTAATTTTAAAGTCATGTTAATAAGTCTGTATTTGTTGATTTAATTTTAGAGTAGGACTCCTTATTTTCCTCTGTACTTTATTTTATAATATTGGTAGGATTGTGACTTAAGGATGACTCAACGTAGGTCATTTCATTAAAGTTAAACCCTTTTCTCACGTCTCAGAATTTTTGTTATATTGGTCACATACTTTTTTTTTTAGTGAAGTTATTTTCTCTTTCTTTTTAGGTTTCCGGGTAACATGAAAACCGTATAACAACCGTCTATAAAAATTTAGGTTTGAGGTCTTGTTTCACAAGCTCGATGAATTCCCTTTACGGGTCCCCGTTAACTGGACCCGGACCTGGTGGTGAGTCCGGAGATGTGACCGTGTCTCATCAGTCGTGACTTTAACAGTCGTGTCAACTTCCATAAATGCCCTTTCGGTTCTAACTTCCACTTCCCTTTACTCTACCTCCTTTACTTTGCCGACATAATAAGTTTACATGATGTCTGTTTAACCTTTTTACGTGAGACACAAGGTCCATTTACATAATCCAATTGACTAAGGTCCACAAGATCTCCTATTGACTAAGTCGTTTGCGAAAAATTCATGGATGATACACTTTTTCGTTACGATACTTTTTCTTTCGTACTTGTCGGAAATAAATAAAAACCTTAAGAAGGGTTAAATGTAGGAGTCAAAAAATTTAAAAATAAGTAAATGTTTTAGTCTTAAAAGAGGTAACATTAATAACCAATTCTTAGATTCTCCACCTATAGGTTAAAAGACAGACAAATGATAGACTGTGAAACACGACACGAATCAACGAGTCAGGACAGGCTGAGAAACACTGGGGCACCTGACATCGGACGGTCCGAGGACACGGGTACCCTACGAGGTCCGTTCTTATGACCTCACCCAATGGTACGGGAGGAGGTACCCTAGAAGGGTTGGTTCCCTAACTTGGGTTCAGAGACCGTAACGTCCACCTAAGAAATGGTAGACTCGGTGGTCCCTTCGGGTAAATGTGAAATGGAGTCTCCAAAAGAGGGGATAAGAAGTCATTTAAATGAGACTATGATAAACACCTATTCAATTATACAAATTTTACCAAACTCGAAATGAAAAAAAGATGTCTCTTAAAAGGTCTAAAATGGATCTCTTTAATATTCTATTTAGTATTATGTTAATGATTCTCGTTTAAAGTAAAGTTATGTAACAAACACCTTCCTCTGTTCGGGTGTTAGACCTTTTATTCATTTGGGTTCTTGTATCATAATACGAAATAGGAGCCACAAAACACTGATGTCCCTTTATTAATTGTATCGATTTTGTCTCATGAAAACTTCGACTTTCTTGATTTCTATACAAAAACATAATAACGATTGAACAACGAATTTAAATAACATGATTTTCTTTAAGAATCTTGTCTACCGTAAATTGAAAATCTTGAACAAAGTAAAGTCACGCAACCTTCACTTTGTATCACATCATCGACGTATTAACATTATACATACTATATCCAAGGACTGTTTCTATAAACAAACTGGTTTGAAAATAGTTCGTGGACTTGGTAAAAGACCCGTGTAAACACGTCCATGAATATTCTGGGTCAAAATCGTTCTTGGGACGATTCAGTTACATCAATCTTGGAGGTAGGAACAGGTCGATCGAGTAAACCATCTCGTACTCTAATGGTCTCAGTACCCAAGAACGGGGTGTGACCCGCTTCAAAACCCGAAGGGTCCACCACGATCATCATTTCTCGAGTGGACGATTACGTCCTCTGTATTCTCTGTACTTAAGCTAGGGATACAACCCTTTTTGGGGAACCTCCTCCCGTACCATTGGGTGCGGTCATAAGAGCGGACCTCTCAGGGTACCTGTCTCCTCGGACCACTCGATACCAGTTATCCCAACGTTTCTCAACCTCTGGTGACTTTTCTGTCATGTCGTGTACCGTGGGAACCACAGAGTAGTGGGAACTGGTAGTGGAACCCAAAGAGTAAGAGGTAGTAGGGGGACCACTACAGACTAGTGACACCGGACAGAATACTCTTTTCCGTCTTAGAATATAGGTGAGTATCATTAAAGGGTAAGAGACTGGGGAACAACTCGAGAAACCGACATTTAAAGGTCAACGGACACACCATAAGTCTCATCTTGGGCTAGAGAGAGGAGATGACGTTTTAATAAAACATCACCAGGTATATGGAGGAAACACCTTTTGGGTAGGGGAAATTAATTCAGAAGGAATGTCTGTAGTAACTTAAAAGAAACTGAGAGGAGTTGAAATATTAAGTTTAATTCGTATATTTCATCTAACCCATTTTTGAATCGAGTGTCTTTATACGTCCTTCGATTACTTTATGTAAAGTAAATAAGAGATTCATTACCCCGAATCAGAATAAATCAGAGATTCACAGTGTCCCGAAAGAAGGGGTGTGTTCGTCCCCCCCTTTTTTCCGATTGCATTAGGTTTAGGATGAGACTAGACTAGTAATTTTATCAGGACCCTTCTTAAGTGAGAGGAGGTACTTCACTAGTTTAGTCGAGGAGTCGGATAACTGTACGATTCTGTCCTAGAGACACAAGTGTCACAGGGAGTAAAGATCGAAGAACAACCCTAAGGATGTTTTCCCGGTATAAAGTCCGAAGAAGTCCATGTGTAGTTACCCGACTCCTCGACTAGTGGAGTACCTCCTCTCACTTAAGAGGAAAGAACGGTAAGAAAAAAAAAAAAAAAGATGAAATGTTATAACATAACCAAAACGGTATGTAGTTGTACTTAGGTGGTGTCCACATGTGCAAAGGGTAGGACTTGGGGGGAGGGTGGAGGGAGGGGTATGGTAGGGAGACCCAGTAGGGTCACTTGGTCGGGGTTCGTAGGACATAGTACGTAGTTTGGACCTGACCGCTAAGTAAAGAATATACTATATATACAAAGTTACG
Organism: Capra ibex; assembly: GCA_006410555.1. NCBI lineage: Eukaryota > Metazoa > Chordata > Mammalia > Artiodactyla > Bovidae > Capra > Capra ibex. The sequence continues at coordinate 31,280,384 of SJYO01049755.1, read as the reverse complement.
GTAAGAGGGTTTAGTAGGGTGGGAGATGGAGAGGGTGTCTCAGGTTTTCTGACAAGATATGTAGACACAGAGAAAACGACAGAGTGTATGTCCCAATAGTAATGGTAGAAAGATTTGAGGTATATATACACAATCATATGACATAACCACAAAAAGAAAGACCGAATGAAGTGAGACATATTATCCGAGGTCTAAGTAGGTGGAGTAATCTTGACTAAGTTTACATAAGAAAAATTACCGACTCATTATGAGGTAACACATATACATGGTGTCGAAAGAATAGGTAAGTAGACGACTACCTGTAGATCCAACGAGGGTACAGGACCGATAATATTTGTCACGACACTACTTGTAACCCCATGTGCACAGAGAAAGTTAAGACCAAAGGAACCACACATACGGGTCGTCACCCGAACGACCCAGTATTCCGTCAAGATAAAGGTCAACAAATTCCTTAGAGGTGTGACAAGAGGTATCACCGACATGATCAAACGTAAGGGTGGTTGTCACATTCTCCCAAGGGAAAAGAGGTGTGGGAGAGGTCGTAAATAACGAACATCTGAACCTAGAGTCGGTAAGACTGACCGTACTTTACCATGGAGTAATATCAAAATGAAATGTAAAGAGACTATTACTCACTACAACTCGTAGAAGAGTACACAAACAATCGGTAGACATACAGAAGAAACCTCTTTACAGACAAATCAAGAAGTCGGGTAAAAAACTAACCCAGTAAATAAAAAGACATTAACTCGACGTCCTCAACGAACATATAAAAACTCTAATCAACAAACAGTGAACGAAGTAAACGATAATAAAAGAGGGTAAGACTTCAGACAGAAAAGTGGAACGAATATCAAAGGAAACAACACGTCTTCGAAAATTAAAACTAATCCAGGGTAAACAAATAAAAACGACAATAAAGGTCATAAGACCCTACACCCAGTATCTCCTAGGACGACACTAAATACAGCCTCTCTCAAAATGGATACAAGAGAAGATCCTCAAAATATCAAAGACCAGAATGCAAATCTAGAAATTAGGTAAAACTCAAATAAAAACACATACCACAATCTTTCACAAGATCAAAGTAAGAAAATGTTCACCAACTGGTCAAAAGGGTCGTGGTGAACAATTTCTCTAACAGAAATGAGGTAACATATAAGAACGGAGGAAACAGTTTCTATTCCACAGGCATCCACACACCTAAATAGAGACCCGAAAGATAAAACAAGGTAACTAGATATAAAGACAGAAACACGGTCATGGTATGACAGAACTACTGACACCGAAACATCATCTCGGACTTCAGTCCGTTCAACTAAGGAGGTCAAGGTAAGAAGAAAGAGTTCTAACGAAACTGATAAGTTCCAAAAAAACATAAAGGTATGTTTAACACTTTAATAAACAAGATCGAGACAACTTTTTATGACAACCATTGAACCATCCCCTTAATCCTTACGTTCCCTAAAAACACACAACTAAAGTATAGGACGTTGAAATGATATAAGTAACTAATCAAGATCATTAAAAGACCACCTCAGAAGTCCCAAAAGATACATCTCCTAGTACAGTACTTTGACATTAGTCTTTAGAATGTCGTTTGTTTTCGGGTCCAGGTCTGCCGACGTGTCGTCTTAAGATGGTTTTTAAATCTCTTCTCGATTGTGGATAGGATGAGTTTGAAAAGGTCTTTTAACGTCTCCTTCCATTTGAAAGTTTGAGTAAGATACTCCGGTGGTAGTGGGATTATGGTTTTGGACTGTTTCTACGGTGTTTTTTTACTTTTGATGTCCGGTTATAGTGACTACTTGTATCTACGTTTTTAGGAATTGTTTTAAGATCGTCAGTCTTAAGTTGTTGTGTAATTTTTCTAGTATGTGGTACTGGTTCACCCGAGATAGGGTCCCTACGTTCCTAAGAAGTTATAGGTGATTAGTTAGTTACAGTATGTGGTGTCATTGTTTAACTTTTTATTTTCGGTATACGTCTCTTCCGGAAACTGTTTTAAGTTGTAGGTAAATACTATTTTTGAGAGGTCTTTCGTCCTTATCTTCCTTGTATAGAGTTGTATTATTTTCGATATATACTGTTTGGGTGTCGTTTGTAATAGGAGTTACCACTTTTTAACTTTCGTAAAGGGGATTTCAGTCCTTGTTCTGTTCCCACGGGTGAAAGTGGTGACGATAAGTTGTATCAAAACCTTCAAAACCGGTGTCGTTAGTCTCGTCTTTTTCTTTATTTTCCTTAGGTTTAACCTTTTCTTCTTGATTTTGAGAACGGTAAGAATTCTGGTTTTTACGTCCACTCTAAAAGAAAGAGAAGGAAAGACAGTTCGGGAGAACTCAGAAAACCTTGTTTGGGTCGATGGTACCTGTCTTCTAGGTAGAAGAAGTGGGACACCCCGTCGAGATTCACCACGAAGGAGACCAAGGGATGGTTATTCGATTTACTCCCTCCTCTCTTTTTTTCTTCGTACTCTTTAAAAGAAAGATCCGACATAAGAATGATCTATAAAGATAAAACGTATAATTTTCGACTTATATTGAAGTAAGGAAGACAATGTCTGATATCGAGAGGAGGTAGAGAATGGAGGTTGAGTGGAGATGTCCCATCAAACTGTTTGCAGAGTTGAACGGTCCTATTTTCACTAGAGTTCCCTTTTTCTCTTTATCCGTCATTACAAAAAAAGTTTTATAATGGAATAATGTTACCTTACGTACCTTTACGTTGTGTAAGATAATCACAAGCTTTCAGACGTGCACCATAGAAGTTTGATAAAATGAGAAGTGTATAAAGATGGAAATTGTGGTGTAGTAAATATCATGGTTTAGTAAATTTTTCACAAATTGAAAATGAAAAAGGACGAAAGTAACAGGTACGGAAGAAAACACATTACAGTGGTAAAATTCGTTTTTAAAAGGTACCCAAGTGACTTACGACGAAACTTTCATAATTAAAGGGAAATGGTAAATCAAAATCGACACAAATTGGTGAACCTCGAATTCATAAAACAAAGAGTAACAATGTCAGACAAACTGAACACGTTTCATTTTTGATTTTTCCCGACTTCCATCCTCCCACATGCTACCTTTTGATCTAGGAGACACTGAGTAGGTAAACCTGAAAGAATTGTACAATAGTTTTCGGGCATTGAGAGACCCCCGTGGAGTGGGTAAGACGACCGACGAGGTGAACGTTATTGTTTCCGAAGACGAAAAGCGACATGAAGTGACTGAGCACGGTGACAAAAACATGAAGATTTTCATATAAATGATAAGTGTCAAAAACTTTTATGAACCAACGGGAGAGACGATAAGACTTTGGTTCAGAATTCTGGTTCGGATTTAAGTATAGAAGTATTTCATCCCAAATACTTTCGACCAGAACGGGAAGGGAAACTGAATGAACTTCACGAAATATGTACCCGAAGGGTCCACCACGATTATCATTTCTTCGGTGGACGGTTACGTCCTCCGTGTCCTTTACACCCAAGTTAGGGACAAAACCCTTCTAGGGGACCTCTTCTCTTACTGTTGGGTAAGGTCATAAGAACAGACCTCTTAGGGAACCTGTCTCCTCGGACCTCCCGATGTCAGATATTCCAGAGTTTCTCAGACTGTGTTGACTTCACTGAATCGTACGTGTGTGTTTCTTAGAATATTTTAGTGTTATATTGTTCTTGCTTGGACGTATATCACAATGAAACTCAGTCTGTAATTTTGATCAAGAATTGTATATGATTAAGTAAATTAGAAACATTGTTAGGGTTTTGTATATCTACCATTTAAATTAAATAGTTTTCAGTACGTCGATCGGGTTCTACTGAAAACATCCTAAAATATTAGTCTTGTACGGAGTTTAAAAGACACTGGGGGTACCGTCTTTAGTTTCTTCTTTATTTCTCGGAGAACTACTTTCACTTTCTCCTCTCACTTTTTCAACCGAATTTCGAGTTGTAAGTCTTTTGATTCTGGTACCGTAGGTCAGTGTAGTGAAGTACCGTTTATCTACCCCTTTGTCACCTTTGTCACCGACTGAAGTAAAAAACTCAGAGATTTTAGTGACATCTACCACTAACGTCGGTACTTTAATTTTCTGCGAATGAGGAAACTTCCTCTCAATACTGGTTGGATCTGTCGTATAATTTTTCGTCTCTGTAATGAAACAGTTGTTTCCAGACAGATCCGTTCCGATACCAAAAAGGTCATCGGTACATACCTACACTCTCAACCTGATATTTCTTTCGACTTATGGATCCTTAACTACGAAAACTTGACACCACAACTTCTTCTAAGAACTCTCAGGGAACCTGACGTTCCTCTAGGTTGGTCAGGTAGGATTTCCTCTAGTCAGGACCCACAAGTAACCTTCCTGACTACAACCTCGACTTTGAGATCATGAAACCGGTGGACTACGTTTCTCGACTAAGTAAACTTTCTGGGACTAAACCCCTTTCTCCTCTTCCCCTGCTGTCTCCTACTCTACCAACCTACCGTAGTGGTTGGGTTACCTGTACTCAGACTCATTTGAGACCCTCAACCACTACCTGTCCCTCCGGACCGTACGACACCAAGTACCCCAATGTTTCTCAACCTGTGCTGACTCACTGACTTGACTTGACTCAACTACTGGGGGTATTTTAAGGTACTTTTTTTGTAACCAATTTATAAGTTTATAAACAGATCTCTCAATTAGAGATAAAAATATGGTCTAAAATTTTCATCAGACACAAGGTTTTTTTTCAATGCTCGATACGATTCCTTTTACGCTAGAAGAGACACACGCACGAGTCAGTGAAGTCAGCACAGGCTGAGAAACGCTGGAGTACCTGACATCGGACGGTCCAGGAGACAGGTACCCTAAGACGACCCTTCTTATGACCTCACCCAACGGTACGGGAGGAGGTACCCTAGAAGGACTGGGTCCCTAACTTGGGTACAGAGGACGTAACGTCCACCTAAGAAATGGTAACTCGGTGGTCCCTTCGGACTACAACAAGAGATGAATTAGATTTTCAAATGAAAAAGTCTAAAGAAGTACCACAAATAATCTTCAGGTTCTTTATAAAAACTAAACTGTTTTGTAAACAGAATTCACTTCTCTTCGTAAACTCAGCCACTATTCTCTCTCTCATTTAATTCGTTCACCTTTATTTACTTTAGTAGTAAGTAAATAATTAACAGGGGTGATTGAACATTATTATTTATCTTATAACTTTACATATCCACATTTCCTCAATAGAGTCATACTATAATTTTAATATGAAGAGTTTCCTGAATGGTTTTGTTTTATACATAATAATCTAGCTCCACTTAGAAAAATCGGTTTGTAGTATTGTTATCCAAATGATTCTAGTGGGAAATGGAACAATTTTAACTTCTAAAAAGATGTTAAGGATAGTTTATGTATACCATTAACATGTATATATAAACAAAACTTAATTTTTATATAAACCCAGAGAGTACACCCCAATAAAATCGAGGAAAATTAAACCGGAATACAACCGTACAGTCGTTTATATTAAATCCGTGAACTCCAGAATTTTCGAGATTAATACGGTGTCTGTCTTCGGACGTGTGTGTGTATGTGTGTGTGTGTAAAGAATAAAAAATTTTTCATCTAAATTATTACAGAAGAAATCTTACACAAATAGATATATACGTAGTTTTTCCCTTGAGTTTTCACTACGACAATTGTTCTAGTGAATTTAAGAAAAGTTCAACGGACTTACAAAGTATTTATAAGTTTAGATCGTAATATACAAATATATTAAACGAAGTTATCTGATCCGTTCTTATTATAAGTAAATAAAATCTTTACCAACCTAGACTATTGATCAGACCAGTTCTTCTAGATCTTTATACTTCACTCAGTAAATTTTGTTGACCCCGGGTCCACACTGTAGAAACCTCCTGTTCTAATGTCAGAACTTTACCGTCACTCCTACCAAATACAAGTGTTAAGAAGTACTATAACGTCCGAACAGTACTTTTATTTAACGGATATCAGGAGACGGTAAAAGATAAGAACAGAGTAGTACTATTATTCCGGAGTCCAAAAATTGTAAGTTATATAAGACTTTTCGTTAAAGTATATTTCTACACCTCCTATGATTTTGTGAACGATGGACACAAATGAACATCTAAAGTGAATGTACGTATAAAGACTCCTATGACGGACGAGACAAATTATTATACACTTTTAATTTGATACCAAGACTTTGTACCTACTGAGGAAACTTTATTCTATCATTGGGGATTAGAGTAAAATTAGGGAATCTCCACTTTTAAAAAGAGATTTAAACTTTACGGGGTTTCACATATGACGTTGGTGTCCGTTAAGTTCGTCATCTTACTCCTTTCCGTAATACAACAGTATGATAAATAAGTTTCCTGTATTTGAAGGTCCCAAAAAAAACTGTAAATAAAAATTAACCTCCTATTAACGAAATGTTACAACACAACCAAAGACGGGTACTAATGGTCCGGGTCAAGGACTATATATTCTACTAAAAGGTCAGTCAGACTCGGTCTGATATAGAGTATACATGACTTTAATAATGGGACAATTCTCGTGGGTCAACTTTATGTCGTATGACGATAAAGAATTTGTTGTTTTTCCTTAATAATACAAGTTTTAGAATTCTTTGTAGTATTTTTATATTTCCTATCTACATGGAAAGTTATATTCTATACCAATGTATAAAACCTTGATTTTTTCACAGTTTTACTCAAATTTTAACCTTTTAGTACTGGTAAAATTTTCTAAACTCCTCATTATCCACTATTTACAATCCTTTTTATTAGAATACTTCAAACTCATTCCTGTTTTAGGACGTATTAAAGAGATAATATTAGGAAGAGTCTTAGATTAGTAAACCAATTAGTAGAAGATATGATACAGTAATCGAAGTATTCTTGTCTTTCGAGTGTCGATATATACTTCAGAAACCTATGAGGTACACTTAGTCGTGTACCACCTACGAGTTACTTGTGAATTGATTCAATTACTTATGAACAGAAATTATTTCTTCTGACTCACCTCTGAGGTCATTATAACTGTCCAAGATTTTCTTTATTATGGTTGTAACAACATTGTTTATAATTCCGTTACTTTCTTTTTTTTCCCACATAACTGTCATATTTTTTATTTATATTTTTCATTTTTTAGAATTACACTTTAAAACCTAGGGATGTATGAAACAACAATAAAAACAAGTCAGTGATTCCGCATAGACTGAGAAACGTCAGGGTACCTCACGTCGTACGGTCCGATAATACAGAAGACGATAGAAGGTCTAAAACGAGTTTAAGTACAGGCAACTCAACTACTACGGTAGGTTTATAGAGTAGGAGACATTGGCGGCGGGGGTGGGGTGGAAGAGGAAGACGGGAGCCAGAAAGAGTCGTAGTCTTAGAAAAGGTACTCAACCGAGAGGGGTAGTCTATCGGTTTCATAACTTCGAAGTCGTAGTCGGGAAGATCACTTATAAGTCCTGACTAAAGGATATCCTAATTGACGAAAGTAGAGGAACGACGGGGTCCCTGAAAGTTCAGAAGAGGTCGTGGTCTTAAGATTCTGTAGTTAAGAAACCGCGAGTCAGAAGAAATACCAGGTTGAAAGTGTAGGTATGTACTGATGACCTTTTTGGTATCGAAACGGATCTGTCTAGAAACAGCCGTTTCACTACAGAGACGAAAAACTATACGACAGATCCAAACAGTATCGAAAAGAAAGTTCCTCCTTCGCAGAAAATTAAAGTACCGACGTCAGTGGTAGACTTACTAAAACCTCGGGTTCCTTTATTTCAGAGAGTGACAAGGGTAAAAAAAGGGGGTAGATAAAAGACACTTCACCACCCTGATCTACGGTACTAGAAACAAAAGACTTACAACTCAAAATTCGGTCGAAAAAGTGAGAGGAGAAAGTGGAAGTAGTTCTCTGTGAAATCAAGGTGAAATAAAAGACGGTATTCCCACCATAGTAGACGTACAAACTCCAATAACTATAAAGAGGATCGTTAGAACTAAGGTCGAACTCGAAGTACGTCGAATCGTAAAGTATACTACATGGGACGTATGTTCAATTTATTCGTCCTACTGTTATATGTCGGAACGGTATGAGGAAAGGGTTAAAACTTGGTCAGGTAACAAGGTACAGGCTAAGATTGACAACGAAGAACTGGACGTATGTTGAAAGTCCTCCGTCCACCAGACCATAAGGGTCGAAAACTTGTTAAAAGGTGTCAAATAACACTAGACGTGTCAGTTTCCGAAATCGTATCAGTTACTTCGCCTTCATCTGCAAAAAGACCTTAAGAGATCGAAAAAGATACTAGGTTGTCTACAACCGTTAAACTAGAGACTAAGGAGACGGAAAAGATTTAGGTTGAACATGTAGACCTTAAAGAGTCAAGTGTATGACAACGTTAAGTTTTCGTATTTAAGAAGTCTAAAGTCAGAAGAAATACTAGGTTGAGAGTGAAGGTATGTACTGATGATCTTTTTGATATCGAAAATGATATACCTTGAAAGAACCGTTTCACTACAGAAAAGAAAAATTATACGAAAGATCTAAATACGTCTTCTATATGTGTTTTCGTATGTATTAGTTTTGTTAACAACGGTAATAATAAAACTTATTTGAGAATCGATTCAGTTTATTCTTATTCTTTTTATTTTCAAAAACAAAATAGAAGTCAATAAGGGAGAGACTACGAGAAGGAAAGAATTGTATCTAACCTCAAAGACTAGAAATGATAACTAAAAGAGAAATTTCTTGAAAATTGTAAAGAACGTTCTATTCAATGAACGTTGTTAAAAAAAGTTAAAAACAAACGGACTTTTTCAAAATTAGAGGAAGTCAAAACTTCCTATTAAAGTCTCAATGTTCCGAACCAACCACCCCAAAAAGAGAGTTGTGAAATTTATAAAGTGAGATGACAGAAGAACGAACTTACTAAAGACTCTTCGACCTACAGTAAGAATAGATGTAAGGAGTTATCCATTCTTTTAAAAAAGTAGACTGAGAAAAGTCCTAAAAAAGGGAATAGAAACTAGAAGACATCGAACTTTTACTAGACGGACCCACATAAAAGAACCGTAATTAGGACGAACCAAAAGAAACTCGAAGGGCCTAGATACCAAACCACAGACTCTAATTAAACCTCTTTAAGAGTGAATAATAATAAAGTTTATAGAACAGATAGAGAAAGAAAAAGAGGAGGAAGACCATAAGGGTAATTCACACACAAAGTAGAAAATACTCAAAGGGTGTCAAGAACTTATAAGATAAAAAAAAAGGTCAAAAAAAAGAGAAACTTAAAGTCGAAACCCCAAAGACAACTCTATCGGAGTTAGAGTCTCTAAAAAAGGAGTCTGTACAGGTTGGATGATCATTCGGATAGTTTCTGTAAGAAGTAAAGACAATGTTACAAAAACTAAAGATTGTAAATAAAAACTATGAAAAAATTTTAAAGGTAGTCGAATGTTAGGGATAGATAAGAACATACGACAGATGAAATAGTCAATCCCGGGAATTGTATATTTAGTATTAACAAAATATAGAGACAATACTATTAAGGTTGTAAGTAGGATACAGACCAAGACAACGAACGAGACGGAAAAGTTAACACAAAAAACGGAAAATTATACGGAACGTTAAAAAAAGAACTGACTGTGTGTATTCCTTGAGAACATTCATCTAGAGATCATTACACATGCCACAGTCCCCTTCTTTCACAAGATGTCCAAATTCAGGTCTCCCTGACACTTGAAGTGTTCACGAAGAGTCCAAAAAAGAGGTGAATCTATCTCATCCTACCTATCTCATCCGACCTCAACCTATAAAGGGAAGTAGGTCCAGTCAATCCGAGACTATTATGGACCTGTCCAATCTGAGACAAAGACGACTTCTTTCCGGAACTACTTTAGTTTTACGAAACCGTCTATAGTTTTACTAAGGAAAAGGGAAGGAGAATGAACGTCGTACTCCCCTAAAAAGAGACTATTAATGACACTCTTGGAGTAGTCCGAGGACCTTGATTTTGAGTGTTTACTGACTCAGGAGACCTCAAAAATGAACAGTTGCAACAGACGTAACTCGGAGATCGTTACATAGTTAATATCAAATCTAAAAGAATGGAAACATGACCATTTTAGTCGTTAAAGACAGGTAGAGATGAGACCATGCGACACTAAAGGAGATAAGTGAACAGAGGTTACAGTCCTCGTCACTAAACAGGATACAGGAGACCATAGAATATATAGTTCTTCTCAATGTCTACAAAAAAAGTCAAACGACTCAAAACTAAATAACAATCCTACTTCACCACTGAAGGTTCAAGGAATGTAGACTTTGTTTTGGGTCTTTAGAAGGTCTATGTAAAGGATAGAAGATCTCAAACGAGAGATATCGACCTCTGGAGAAAATACTCTGTTGATTATCCTCTAATTACTCTTACCAATTCTCGGTTCTTCTTCATGTAATTTTGTTGATTAGGTAGTTTAACTACACTACAGTACCACCACATTTATTACGCCTTCTTCTTTATTGTGTCCAAATATTCATTTACAAATGTGGTTTCTCTTTTAATTCATAAACGTTTCTTAAAATTTAGTCTTTAGGGTGCAAAGTCACACAAGACCAAGAAAGTAACAAATCAATGTATTTAAAAAAGTTATGAATTAAAAGCCATAAATGAAGACATGTATTCTGATTTATATTTTAAAATTTTCCGGTGGGTCTGACGTTGTCAATATTCTTCCGGTTTATTAGTTTTACTTATTTCTTGGACTCTTTTGTTTATTCATAGACGTGGTAAAACGACATGTGGTCTTTGATTGTGTTGTAAATTTTGTTGATATGAAGTTAATTTTTTTATGACTTTCCTAAAACGTTTGATATCCCGTACCCCAATAATATACTGTAATAATTTGTTTCATGAAATACTTCTTGACGAATTCGAGAACTTCAATTAGACATTTGTGATTGACCACTACCAAATAAACTTCACAAATAACATTGTTCTTCATGTCGATATTTAGTGAGTAGAAAAACCGTAAATTAATAGTGTTATTTCACTATATCACAAATTTTCTCCAATTTTCTAATCTCGGACGTGAAAATCTTGACTAAAAAAGAAAAACCATTAGGACTTTAAGGAAAATAGACAATTGAACAATGGCTCCCAAAAAATTTTGACGGATCAAACTTTAAGGAGGGGTTTGTTTACATGGAAATTATATCAAAGTCAAGGTATGTAATTCAATACCTCTACTTGAGTCCAAAGGGTTTTTTGAAGGATTACTTTCGTATTTATGAGACCGAAAGGTTGAAAATATTTGACCCAGTTTTAATTTAAAGTTCTCACTCTAGAAAGGAATTACAAAGGAATTTACTTGACAACTGTTGAGAAACCTTGTAAAGTCATAATTTAAACCGAAGGGAGTGTTATTCCGAAGAAGACATGTCTAACAATTTTAGATCAGTGGTGTGTAGGTATCTAGGTCTTAAAAGTAAAAACAAGGTTTTACAGTGACCTTTCCTAAAACAGGAACGTTTGACGTATTTTAAATGTCATCTTATAAACATTTTCGTCTTTCGACTTTATCTAGACGAAACTAAGGAACCATTTCTCTCTTCTTCCCGTTCTTCGAAGTCGAAGATAAATGGGACCGTAATCGAGTTCTATTCGGAATTTTAATGAAAAACCACATGTTTGTCACACCAAAGAGGTAGTTTTCCAATAAACAATATTTTCCCGAAATAAGACATTTTGTAACCCATGTAAGTGAAAATTAATCTCGACGGTTTGAGTTCCGGTCCCACTCCAGTTTTAGTACAGAAAAATACTACGAGAAAAAGGACTAATATTTTCATTATCGTTACGCTGTCTTGGTCACGAGGGGGCCTCGTAAAAGAGTTCAATTGACGTGGTGCTTTTTTTTGTGTATTTAATTACGGGACGAAACCGGGACTCTCTTCAGAACTTCTGAAGAAATTTGTGATGTCACCATGTCTGTCTGATAGAAACCCGATTCTCACCCTAACACAACAATAACAATAAAGACAAACATCAAGAAAAAGTATAAGTAGACCGTAAGTTACTTACTTACTTACAAGTACACTTACTTATTCACTTACTCGAAAATTCACTCTGTCCGAAAATAAAAGAGGACCGGACGGTCTACCCACCCGTTGTTTTTTTGTCACCGTCAGTCTATGTTTCAAACACGGTGTAGACACGAAAGACGACTCTTAATACCTGGTTGTAGTCCTTGTGTCACTGATTCATACTCTTAAAAATGATCAGAATTACTACTTTGTCACCTTCAAATAAACTCTACAATTTAGACACCCAAAAAAGGAAATTCTAAGACTAAAAGGTACAAAAAGATCGATGAAGTAAGAAATTAAGGAACAAAGCGTCTCCCTTCCATTTGTCTCGGATCTTGTTCCATCAATAAGGAGTTAAAACTCAGAATTTGAAAAGATTATATGAAAGTATCTCTTTACTCCCAAAACTTGTGATCCAAAATAACTTTCTTTCAAAAAATTTTATTTATGAAACAGTCAAGGGTTTGAAAGGGTTATATTTCCGTCTCGTTTCGAACTCTCAGACTCGAATCCCCAAAAGGATATTTTCGGTATCTTCTCTTCTACCTTCCTATATGCTTTTCAGAGACGTTAAGTCTACCTTTCCTATTAGGAAGTTTCAACCTAGTTCAAACCTTTCTAGACTTCTACTGCAGTACTGTGTCTTCGTTGAAAAGGAATTGAGTTGGGGAGTTTAGTTGGGACTTTCTCCTCTATCCTACGTGACTACCCTATTTTTTGTTCCTTCCACTACCCCTTTGACTTTTGTTTCTAAGAAGAACACAGACAGACCGAAGGACAAACTTTCTATTCTCCTCTAATAGATATAAATCCCGTGTAATATTGTAGTACCAAGTCGGTTTGGTAACACATTGGTCAAAGGGTAACAGATTCACTGCGTGTCACCGTCAAGAACTCCTGGAACTCTCCCCTACGGTTCTTATACTCTAAAAATCTTACTGTGGTAACGTCCTGTATGTCACTGCACTTCCGACGTTCCTGTAGCGGTACCTCTGTCGTACTTGACTTTTTTGTTATCGGTCGGTCTATTAGAGGAGGGGTCGGTGTTCCTATCCATAAGGAATAGGAGTAGTATAGTGTAGTAGATCCATTCCTTTTCCCCTCCTCTTTCAGGACGGTCTACCCTTTTTCTAACCTTTACTGGTAGACTTTCTGTGATTATGGTCCTTATTTATAACCGTATGGTTCTAAATTCCATACTGAAACCAAAAAAAACAAAAAAAAAAAACAAACAAACAAACAAAAGACAAAAGGAGAGGAATTAGTCACTCTTTCCTTTGAATTTACGTTCTACTTTAGGTTATATGTTTTATGTAGTACGGTGTAAAATTGTACAGATTCTACATTATACATTTAGGACTGGGGTGTTTTCACTGTAGTGGGTCTGTAAGGAGTCGTGAGGGGTTCCAGAAGAAAGTAAATGACACCCTGACATCGTTCCATCATGATTTTCAGGTCCGATTACCAGTGTAAACACCTCTTCGCTCTATGAAGTAAGACTCATTTTAGACCATTGATTGTTCGTGTTGTAAAGAGAGGGAGGTTTTTCCTCTTATTTCCGGTCAAAACGATTTAGTCAACACATAGTAACCAATGTTGAAACAACAACAAGCCAACGATTCAGCACAGACTGAAACGTTGGGGTACCTGACGTCACGCGGTCCGAAGGGACAGGAAGTGATAAAGGACCTCGAACGAGTTCGAGTACAGGTAACTCAGTCACTACAGTACGTTAGTAGATTAGCAGACAACGGGTTAAGAGGAGGACGAAATATTTGGACGTTTCTATATAAGTTTTGGTATTTGTTTCTTTTGATTATTTTTACTAAACTTCATCAAGTCTTTTTAATATACTTTCACTTAAAATAAAAATCTTTTATTTTTACACGTTTTAATTACACGTAACACGTTTCGAAAGATTTTGACCAATGTAATGTGTGATTATGAACTCTCTCAACGTCAGGAGAATAAACGAATAATAAGACTACGTACGTACCATTCAGTGAAGTCAGTACAGACTGAGAAACACTGAGATACCTGACATCGGGTGGTCCGAGAAGAGAGGGACCCTGAGAGGTCCGTTCTTATGACCTCACCCAACGGTCCGGGAGGAGATCCCCCAGAAGGACTGGGTCCCTAGCTTGGATACAGAGAATGTAGAACGTAACCGTCAGTCCAACAAATGGTGATTACGGTGGATTTCGATTAATAAAAATTCTGTTTATATAGGTCTTGTATATATGTCTATTCTACATTAGTATTTTTTACAAAATCTGAAGGAAGATAATATGGATCAATCAATCAATAAAGTCAGCGAGACGGCTGAGAAACGCTGGGGTACTTAGCGTCGTGCGGTCCGGAGGGACAGGTAGTGGTCGAGGGCCTCAAGTGAGTCTGAGTGCAGGTAGCTCAGGCACTACGGTAGGTCGGTAGAGTAGGAGACAGCAGGGGAAGAGGAGGACGGGGGTTAGGGAGGGTCGTAGTCTCAGAAAAGATTACTCAGTTGAGCGTACTCAGATAAAAGGGATAAAAGGGGATATTTATGTGACTGTCTTACTTCCGTTTCATTTTTAAAGTCGTAATCTATTTATAATAAAGAATTTATTAATTTCTTTATTTAGATAAAAAAGAAACATCAAAATGTCCATCGAAAAATTTTTTATATATTAAAACGAATAAACGAATGCATAAAAGCCGATACGACCCAAGGTGACGACGTGCCTGAAAAGACATCAGCTCTTCTCGTCCCCGACGAGAGATCGCCGTCACGTGGCCGAGATCCCGTACTCTCGAAATCCTCGACGCCGTGCACCCGCGTGAACAACACTACGTGCCCGAATCAACGAGGCACCGTACACCCTAGAAGGACCCGGTCCCTAGTTTGGGAACAGAAGACGTAACCGTCCTCCTAAGAAATAGTGACTCGGTGGTCGCTTCGGGAGGTCCATCAAGACTACAGGAAAGGGGTTAGGACGTAAACTTAATAGACCAATTACGTACATCTAAAATGAAACGGTCACTTTTATTTCGGACTTTCTATTTCTCTACGTCTAGAAAATGTATAGTCTTAGAATTAGACATTTTAATTTTCAAACCTGATTTTCTCTCGATTTATAAATTTCAAGGTACTAGTTTCCTAAGAAAATTTAAGTGGTATATTCAGAAGTTATAAATTTATTTTAGTCTTTTTTGTTAATGAGAGTGTGAGTACAGTAATGTAAGTATAGAAAATATAGTAGTGTGAAGTCAACAAAGTTTTGAGGTA
This sequence comes from Capra ibex, assembly GCA_006410555.1. Taxonomy (NCBI): domain Eukaryota; kingdom Metazoa; phylum Chordata; class Mammalia; order Artiodactyla; family Bovidae; genus Capra; species Capra ibex. The sequence goes on along the minus strand of SJYO01049755.1, from coordinate 31,264,999 downwards.
TTTTAATACATTTCTTAACGAATTTAGAAATCAAACCATTCATTTTTTGCTTTTGACTTGAAGTTCTAGTTCTTTCTCGGGCATATCGGTAGACCACCAATGAATTCCTTTATGTAGACTTAGAAGGGTAGTGACAATAAACAATTATAATATAATTTTTTATATTTAGTAAGAATATTTTATTAGATTACAAATATATTAAGATTTTTCGTAGATTTTGTAAAATTAAGGAATATTTAAATATGAAAGAAAATATAAGAAGAAATTTCGTATTTAGAAAAGGGTAAGACTACGATCAATTACATAACAACGGAAGCCGATAAATAACATTTAATACAGTAACAATTAAAAGTTTCATTATCAACAAGAATTTATAATCAGGATGTATCTGATTCGTGAATCTCGACTTATTAGTAGTTCATAGAATAATATTTATAGGTATATAAATGAGTAAATATATCTTTTAGAAAGTTGGTTATAATGTATATATTAATTTACGACCCGAAGTATTATTATACTTTTCGTATCGGGTTCAAAATATTTATTGTACCTTTTCTTGGGTTCATTATTACGTATTCACATACGAGTGTAACAACTTAAAGTAATTTCATAATTCTTTTTTAGTCTCTTTCCAGTATACATCGAGATTGTTATCTATAAACGTCTTTTTTTTAGACGGATACATAACATAACGAAAATATACGTATGGGTAAAGAGAGTACCGAGTCTACCATTTCTTAGACGGACGTTACGTCCTCTGGGTCCAAACCTAGGGACCTAACCCTGCTAGGGGACCTTTTCCTTTACCGTTGGGTGAGCGCAAGGACGGATCTCTTAGGGTATCTGTCTCCTCGGACCACCCGCTATCAGGTACCCCAGCTTTTCTCAGACTGTGTCGACTCGTTGATTGGGAAAGTGTGAAATGAAAGTGATATACGTATAGTAAATGTATTAAAACATTTTTAAGACTTATAAATAAAATCTTTTTCTCTGAAAGAAAAGTTACATCGAGAAGGATTCGTCACTTTATTTTCGTTAGAATATTAAATTATACCGGAACTACTTTACTTTTTTCATAATATAAGAATCTAAAACATCCGTCTCTGTTTTGTTTACATATGTAAATGGTCTACTTAAAAATATACAGACATATTTTTTTTTCCTTTTTGTTTAATTTTCAATACTTTTTATCATGTACACCACATAAAAGGGGGTTTCTGTTGGTATAAGAGTTATATAATTTTACATTGTAAACAAGTTTTTCGTTTACATAACTCACATAAACGTATTGTGTCATTAACATAACGTCACAATAAATGTATTAAAACATTTATCGTGTGAATTTCGTAAAATGATCTGAAAGTACCGAAGTATCACATACTCTAAATTACATTACAAGTGAATTTATGTCTCCGAGTAGACGTGTGTAATGGTTCCACTTTTAGGACGAATCTTAACTAAAAGTTTCCACATTACAAAAATAGGACTCACGAAAGTAACGATTAAAATACTTATTTCGGAATGGATTGAAATAACACGAAATGAAATAAAAAAAAGGGATGTTTAACTTCCAAACACCGTTGGGACGTAATTCGTTCGGAAAACTATGGTAAAAACGGTTGTCGTAAACGAGGGAAGTACAGAGACACAGTGTGGGTTTCATCAAGAACGTCATAAAGTCTGGAAAAATAATAATAAAATAAACACTATATTAGACACTAATCATTAGAAACTACAATGATAACAGTAACAAAACCGTAAAAAATCGTTATTTTATAAAAATTTAATTCCATATATACAACATAAAAAAATCCGTATTACGAGAAAGTGGAAAGTCAAGTCAAGTCAAGTCAAGTCAGGGAGTCAGTACAGGCTGAGAAACGCTGGGGTACTGAACGTCGTACGGTCCGGAGGGACAGGTAGTGGTAGAGGGCTCAAGTGAGTTTGAATGCAGGAAACTCAACCACTACGGTAGGTTGGTAGAGTAGGAGACAACAGGGGAAGAGGAGGAGGGGCGTTAGGGAGGGTCGTAGTCTCAGAAAAAGTTACTCAGTTGAGAAGTGTACTCCACCGGTTTCATGACCTCAAAGTCGAAGTCGTAGTCAGCAAGGTCACTTGTGGATCCCGACTAGAGATCTTACCTGACCAACCTAGAGGAACGCCAGGTTCCCTGAGAGTTCTCAGAAGAGGTTGTGGTGTCAAGTTTTCGTAGTTAAGAAGTCGCGAGTCGAAAGAACTGTCAGGTTGAGAGCGCAGAAATCATCTGATGTTATGTCAAATTTGTATTGAAAACATACGTAAACCTTTGGTTTTTAAAACACACTGAGTGAAAAAACACTATAAGTAAAGTAACACCACCACACCTTGGGTTGGGTGTTACAGAGGTTCCATTCGGACATCAATTAAAAAGTCATTTATTTCGAAAATTCTTCTTTATATGTTACAAAATCAGTCCTCTTCTAAGTTCAAATCCTCTGTCAACTAGACTTTTGGTTCCTTTTGAAATTTTGTTTAGTTGTCAACGAAAAGTTACGGTTGTAAAATAAATCAATATAATTACACTTATTATTCAGGAATAATTTTGAACGTTCAAAATTTCAGCAAGTCCACTTTCATTACGCATCGATTCTACTAATTCGGATCAAAGGAGTTAAGGACTGAAGAATTCACGCTAAAACAAGAGGAGTTTGGTTCTTTTTTTTATACTTTTATCTTTACAAAATTTTATGAATTAAAAATTCAAAAAAATTGAAAAATTAACCTCCTATTAACGAAATGTTACAACACAACCAAAGACAGTATGTTACACTTAGTTGGTACTCAATCACTCACTCACTTTCAGTAAGTCAACGCAGACTGAGAAACACTAGGGGACATGACATTGGGCGGTCCGAGGAGACAGGTACCCCTAAGAGGTCCGTTCTTAGGACTTCACCCAACGGTAAAGGAAGAGGTTATTCATATGTATATAGGGGAGTCAGGACTTGGAGAGAGGGTGGGTGAGGGATAGGATGGGAACATCTAATAGTGTCTCGTGACCCTCAAAATCCAAGTGTCTTTTTAACTCTCCTTCCATGACACTAAAGAGTATATGTGAGACTGAAGTGTGGCCGTAGCGGAGGTAATAGTCGTAGGAGGGGGTTTCACCTTATTGACCACTTCCCGGACGGGACTGTGTAGTATTAGTAGGTCGCAGGACAAATGTAATCCGAAGTAAGAACCACAATGTGTCAGACACCAAGGTTTTTTAAATATTACTGTACATAGATAACAATATTATAGTATGACTCATAAAGGTGACGGGATTTTTAAGAGACCCGACGTGGAAAAGTAGGGGGATGGGGAAAGGGAGTTGGTGGCTAGAAAACTAACAGAGGTGTCAAAACAGAAAGGACTTTACAGTATATCATACATCGGAAAAGTCTGACCGAAGAAAGTCCATCATTATACGTAAATTTAAAGGAGACACAGAAAGTACTGAACTGACAAGTAACGAAAATTCTCGAGTTATCGAGGTAACAGACCTACATGGCGTACGGACGAGTCAGTACAGAGTGAGAAACATTGGGGTACCTGACATCAGGCGGTCCGAGGAGACAGATACCCTAAAAGGTTCGCTCTTATGACCTCACGTAACGGTAAAGGAAGAGGTCCCTTAAAAAGGGTTGGGTCCCCAACTTGTACACGTAACTTGCACAGAGGACGTAACCGTCCGTAAGAAATGGTGGACCCTTCGGGTATTCACCCAACATGGTGTCGAATAATTAATTAAGTGGATGACTTTCCGACCTGAAAGGACCACCGAGTTTGTCATTTCTTAGGCGGACGTTACACCCTCTGGACCCAAACTAGGGACCCAACCCTTCTAGGGGACCTCCTCTCGTACCGTCGGGTGAGGTCATAAGAACGGACCTCTTAGGGGTACCTATCTCCCCGGACCGTCCGGTTTCAGGTACCTGAGTGTTTCTCAGTCTGAGTTGACTCGATGATTCGTGCGTCGTGTGTGACTTTCCGTACAACCAACAAAAGTTCGATTCATTAATACTTATTTTGACGACATTTGAAGACACACGTCCAAAAACATCCTTGTATTGAAAAATGAAGGAAACCCAACTATAATTGTGATTCCTTAAACTAACTACGTAGCATATATTCCCAAGTCGACTAAAAACACTTTTTGACGGTTGAGAGAAGGTTTCATCAATATGGTAAAAAGTAAGGGGAATCGTTACTTACTCTCAAGGACAACGTTTGTGCAAAACCGGTAAGATCGCTCATCCATCACTATAGTGTAACAACAAAATTAAAAGTAAAGGGACTTTTGATACTACACCTTATAGAAAAGCATACGAATATATGATAAACATACAGAAGGAACCATTACACAGACAACTTCAGAAACCAGGTAAAAAACTAACTCAACAAACAAAATAATAACAATTTGAAATTCTTAAAAAACATATAAATCTATAATAATCAAGAAATAGTCTGTACGGAAAACGTTTATAAAAGAAGGTATACCCTGAATGGAAAAGTAAGAGAACAGTCACAGAAAATCTATCGGAAGTCTTACGCTCTTTTACTATCGTTTACTTCGTTGACTGTTTTTTAATTAGAGTTTTTTTATGTTCGTCGAGTACGTCGAGTTATAGTCTTTTTATTTACTGGGTTAGTTTTTTACCCGACTTCTTGGTTTGTCTGTAAAGAGGTTTCTTCTGTGTCTACCGATTGTTTGTGTACTTTTCTACGAGATGTAGTAAATAATAGTCTCTTTACGTTTAGTTTTGGTAGTCTTACCGACGATAGTTTTTCAGATGTTTATTATTTACGACCTCTCCCGTGTCTCTTTTCCCTTGACAGAAGGTGACAACCACCTTTACGTTTGATCATGTCGGTGATACCTCTTATCACACCTCTAAGGAATTTTTTGACCTTTATCTTGACGGTATGCTGGGTCGTTAGGGTGACGACCCGTATATGTGACTCCTTCGGTCTTAACTTTCTCTGTGCACATGGGGTTACAAGTAGTGTCTTGACAAATGTTATCGATCCTGTACCTTTGTCGGATCTACAGGTAGTTGTCTTCTTACTCACTGTTTCGACACCATGTGTATGTGTTACCTTATAATGAGTCGATATTTTTTCTTGTGTAAACTTAGTCAAGATTACTCCACCTACTTTGACCTCGGATAATATGTCTCAAGTCATTCAGTCTTTCTTTTCGTGTTTGTATCATATAATTGCGTATATACCTTAAATCTTTCTACCATTGTTACTGGGATATACGTTCTGTCGTTTTCTCTGTGTCTACATTTCTTGTCTCAAAACCTGAGACACCCTCTTCCGCTCCCACTCTACGAAACTTCCTTATCGTAACTTTGTACATATAATAGTATACACTTTATCTAGTGGTCAGGTCCAAGTCACGTACTCTATCCCACGAGTCCCGGTCACGTGACCCCACTGGGACTCCCTACCCTACCACTCCCTCCACCCTCTCTCAAGTCTTACCCCCTGTATACGTGTAGGTACCGACTAAGTACAGTTACATACCGTTTTTGATGGTGTTATAACATTTCATTAATCGAAGTTAATTTTATTTATTTAATTGAAATTTTTTTCTCGTCTTCAAAAAATAAAGTTACTTCACTTCTAATAGTAAATAAAGAAAGTACTTAGTACGAAAACTATAAAATTTTTCAGTGACAGTATGAGTTCCAGTAGATCCAGAAGAGAAAATAATCTTTTTGGTAAAAGATCCCCGAAATACCAAAACGTAAAACGTTGATCCAGATATTAGGTAAAACTCAATTAAAACACTTCCCACAATCCAGACATAGACCTACGTAAAAAGAAAAAAGGAAACGCACACCTTTATGTCAACAAGATTATGGTAAACAACCTTTCTGATAGTAAAGAGGTAATTTAACGGAAACAAAGAAACAATTTCTAGTCAACGGACACAAACACACCCAGTCAAAGATCCTAGAAATAACACAAGGTAGTCAGAAATACAGACGAGAAAGTGATTATGGTGTGACAGAACTCTGACATCGAAAAATTATTCAGAACTTCAACCCATCACAGATAGAAGGTTGAAATCAGAAGAAGTTATAAGACAACTAAAAAAAAAAAAAAAAACGGAGTGGCATATTTGAAATCTGAGCAAACAACTATAGGAGTTTTATTAACCGATCCTAAAACTGACCTTAAAGTAACTTAGATATCTAATTCCATCCTTCTTGACTGTAGAACTGTCATAACTTAAAAAGATAGGTACTTGTACCTTATAGAGAGGTAAATAAATCAAGTAACTAAGGAAGATAGTCTCAAAATGTGGAAAAGAGTATATTAGAACATATACAAAAAGTATATTAGAACATATATAAGAGTATATTAGTATATATAACAGTCTAAATAAAGTTTCATAAAGTAAGAAATCCCCGATTATATTTACTATCACACAAAATAAAGTTTAAGGTGAACAAGAAACGACTTCATATACTTTCATTGACTGAAGACAAACAATCAGAATAATAGGCGTCACAACGATATCAACGACTAGTCAAGGTCCTCAAAAAACCAATTAAGAAAATAGTAAAAGACGTAACTACTAGTATAGGAGAATTTACTTTTTAAAATACAGAAAGAAGAGTTAGAAATATGAAAAATAAAAGAAAGAACAGTATCACGTAATCGATCTTGAATGTCATGTCACAACTTTTCCTCACCGAGTTCTCCTGTAGGAGCGGAACAAGGACCAAAATTATCCTTTTAAGGTAAAAGAGTAGTGTTTGATAATACAATAGACATGTTTAAAACATCTATAAGAAATAGTTCAACTCCTGAAAGGAAAGATGAAGGTTAAAAGACTCTAATAAATAACACTTACCTATAACCCAAAACAGTCTACGAAAAAGAAGTAGATAGTTAAACTAGTTCCCTACAAAAAGAAGAAATAAGAAAACTACACTACCTAATGTAATTGACTAAAAAATTACAACTTTGTTGGAACGTACGGACCCTACGTAGAATGAACCATCACCACATATTAACAAAATATGTAACTACGTAAGTTAACTATTACAAAGAAACTCCTAAAAACGTAGACACGAGGACTATCCGTAATCAAAGATTAAAAGAAAAGACTAGAGAAACAGACTAAAATCATTATCCTATTATGAACGGAGTTTCTTACTCAATCCTTCACAAGGAAGACGATGATAGAAGATTTTCTCTAAAAATCCCGTAACCATCTTACCGAAGAAATTTACAAACTTGTGTAGACTCGAACTACCAGAGACAGAACCTTCCAATAATTAATTAATAATTACTAACTAACTTAAAGAAACTGTCTATATCCGGACAATCTTGTAGATAACGACAACACACCCAAAACGAGTAGAAGTTGAAGTGACATTCCGACCTGGTTTATGGTTTCATCAATAAGGTTATACATCATTAACCTCTTAAGGGAAACGACGTATGTGTAGGAAAGGTTTTATATAATATCAGTCTTACAAGTCAAAAACCGATATATGTCCATTATACCATTGTATTGTGACACCCAATTTCAAATGTAAAGGAACTAGTGTTTGTCCTAAGAACAACAACAAGTCAGTGACAAATTAGGTTGAGAAACGTTGGGGGACCTGACGTCGTGTGATCGAGGGAACAGGAGGTGAGAGAGGGTCTCAAACGAGTCTAAGTACAGGTAACTCGGTCACTACGATAGACAGATTGGTAGAGTAGGGAGGACGAGGAAACCAGAAGTCAGAAAGGGTCGTAGTCTCAGAAAAGGTTACTCACCATTTTCATAACCTCGAAGTCGAAGTCGAAGTCAGGAAGGTTACTTATAAGTCCTGACTAGAGGAAATCCTAACTGACCAAATCAAAAGAACGTCAGTTTCCCTGAGAGTCCTCAGAATAGGTTGTGGCGTCAACTTTTTGTAGTTAAGAAGTCCCGAGTCGGAAGAAATACTAGGTTGAAAGTGAAGGTATGTAATAATACCCTTTTTGGTATTGAATCTGATATGTGTGGAAACAGTCGTTTCACTACAGAGACGAAAAATTATACGACAGATCCAAACAGATCCAAATGAAAGGAAGGTTCGTCTTTCGTAGTAAATTAAAGTACCGACGTCAGTGACGGGTGTCACTAAACTCTTCGATTCTTTTATTTTAGACAGTGACGAATGTGAAAAAGGGGAAGAAAACGGAACTTCACTACCCTGGTCTACGGTACCAGAATTAAAAAACTTACAACTCAAAATTCGGTCGAAAAAGTGAGAGGAGAAAGTGGGAGTAGTTCTCCGAGAAGTTAAGGAGAAAGACGGTAATCTCACCATAGTAGACATATAGACTCCAATAACTATAAAGAGGACCGTTAGAACTAAGGTCGAACACTAAGTAGGTCGGGTCATAAAACTTACTTTATTCGTCGCACTGTTATATGTAGGAACAGTATGAGGAAAGGGTTAACGAACGAACAGCTGATAAATGTAAAGAAGAAAACGTATAACAGAAAAATTAAGAATAACTAAATACGTCTAATGGATATATAAAACCTATGATAAAACTGAAATAAAAAATTATAAACGACTTATAATAGTTGAGGTGTCACTATCAAGTAAAGGAAATTTTTAAAATTTCTTCGGTGTATTAACAGAAGACCGAACATTTTTTATACGTCTCACAGAAAAGGGAAAGAGACACAAAAATTATAAAATTTTTATAAAAATGAATCAGAAATCATTGAACTGTTACTATATCAGACCACACTAAAAGAAACATAAATAGAACAAATCTAAGTGACTCTAAGAACCTAGACATATTTATTGTAAAAGGTATTTTTGTCATTTTATCGACTGTTTAAAATTTAACTAAAAGTAGAGTAAAAAGAGAGAAAAGAGACCTTAAAGTTAATTTGTATAACCGGTGAACTACTTGAGAGTGTCCAGTGACTACGAGACGAGTAAATAAGTCAAAAAAAGAATCAAAGTTAAACCTATTAAATATGATAGGATAAAGTCAAAGGAAACAGTAAATCATCACAAGTCAGAGAATAATTTGATAACTTACTTAAAAATAAAATATTATATATATAAGATTCATACACACAATCTGAGGGTCAGTACAGGTTGAGAAACACTGGGGTACCTGAAGTGGGATGGTCCGAGGAGACACGTATCCTAAGAGGTCCGTTCTTATAACCTCACCCAACGGTAAAGGAAGAGGTTTCCTAGAAGGGTTGGGTCCCTAGTTTGGGTCCACAGGGTGTAACGTCCGTTTAAGAAATGGTAGATTCGGTGGTCCCTTCGGGATATAAACTTCATAAAGGTGAAAGTTTAAATGTAAACAACAAGAGAATGATAAAAGTAAAGAACCTTACGGAGTAGAAAAGTAAGTGATATAAGTAGAAAAGGAGATTTAAAGAATTGTATAAATTTCATCAACTAAATTAATGCACACGATTCAACGAAGGCAGCACAAGTCGAGAAACACTGGGGTACCTGAGATCGGATGTCTGAGGAGACAGGTACCAAAAAGAGTCCGTTCTATGACCTCACCCAACGGTAAAGGGGGAGGTCCCCTAGAAGGACTGGGTCCCTAGTTTGGACGTAGAGAATACAGAGGACGTAACCGTAACTATTTATGGAGAAGACGATAAAGATTAATATAGTAGTTCTTTAAGATAACGTGACTGAAAAAAAGGAAAAAAGTACTCAGTGTAAAAGGACGAATAAATGATGGATTAATGAAAATTAACACATGATCTATGAGACATATTTTCTTACCACTTCTAAATCTATATTAAAAGAAAATAAATGAAAACAAATAAAGATTTTTCAAGTTCGGAGAAAAAGACGGACCGTAAATCCCACTTCCCGATTAATAAATTTATAGAAGATTTCAACTAAACTTGACCCTAACCCAATATCGAAGTTTAAGTTGACTTAAACGGATACTAGTCCTCTTGAAGGTCGTAAGGTTCAACGATGGCAAAACTAGTATAGTTATAAACTTTACTTCTATCCAATTTAACTTCTATAAAAACTATAAAGTCTATAAAAACTTGGTTTCGAACTATATGTACACTGTTGGGTACTAATTTATATCAAAAGAGACTATAGAAAGGTAAAAAGAGGTTTCGGTGAAAGAAAAAAAAAAAAAAAAGACCATTCCCCATTTTCAAATGGAAAGTCCTTCTTTCTCAACAGTACGCCTCGTTAACCAAAACATAAAACCCAAGAAAATCTAAGATACAGTAGAGAGGTCGTGTGGAAGAGAGGATAAGGATAAGACAAAGATGGCACCCGTAAAAAGACAGAAGTGGGGATAGATCTAAGTGTCACGGCCATTACCTTCGACTGTGGTACCAAGAGACGAGTGTATATTTTCTGAATAAGATAGACCTTAAGTTAAGTAAATCGGAAGGAACATAAGTGATAAACGATCATCACATCTTACAATACCAAAAATAAAACAGACTCAGATGGAACGACAACGGTACCTTCGTTTGTAAAGGGTATATCGAGATATTATTTTTAAATCTTTTAAGGTGAGTAGTTATCAAATTATTACGAATTGAGTTACCTCTTATGGTTCACATACACAGACCAAAAGATAACGACCTCCTTATCAAGTGATAAAGTTAATGACTTCGAAATCGCATTCATAATTATTAAGAATCTCGTTACAAGGGAAGAAAAAGAAGGAGTTCTCACGGTGTCAAAGAGAACCGAATAACCGAGAAATAGTTTCGTGGGTAAGGAAGTTAAACCAACTATAGTCAATATAGAATTTAACTTTATTGTCGTAATTAAATACGGTATCACTTTACTGATTATCGGAAGATTTCTTTCGGAATTATAAAAAATCTTTTGAATAATAAGGTTCAATTTAAGTCTAGGTACTCAAAAGTCTTATAAACTGTTTTAATTGATTATGAAGAGTTTCTCGTACACATCTCAACTTTAGACATACATATAAAGTCTAACAGAAAGAAGAACGTGTAGAAACGAATCCGTGGACGTATTCGTTTCTCTTGGAAAATAAGGGGAGAGACTGTCATTTTAGTATAGAGAGGAAGTTTTAGAACTAGTTCTAAATAATGAGGTGTTAAGAAAGAAAAATAATAAGACACGGTGTATATTGGAAGTAAAGGTACTTGAAATAACTTAAATTAGTTTATTAAAATAATACATACCATAGTATAAGATATTGAGAAAGTGTGTAGAGCTTAGAACATAATACTTTGAAAGTCTACGTTCACTATCTTTAGGTTAAATTTTATCAATTTATCTTTTTTTACATAGAACTGGTAGAAGTACAGAAGAAACCTCTTTACAGATAAATCTAGAGACGGGAAAAAAACTAACCCAACAAACGAAGAAACTATAACTCAAAACACTCGACAAACATATAAAACCTCTAATTAGGGAACAGTCAACAAAGTAACCGTATACGAAAGAGAGTAAACCTCCGAATCCCAAACGTCCCGTCCTTACCTCTACGTCTGCACCTCTTACCTGTCCACCCGTACTTCACCCCCTCTCTCCACTTGACCTTCTACCCCTGACTACATAAGTGTGACGGCATACGTCTTGCCTATCGATCACCCTTCGACGACATATCGGGTCCCTGGAGTCGAGGCACGAGACACTACTGGAATCTCCCCACCCTGCCGTCCACCCTCCCTCCAGATTCCTGTATCGGAAATCTCCCCTATATACATATGTACATCGACTAAGTGAAGTAACATGTCGTCTTTAATGGTGATATAACATTTTGTTGTATGGGGTAAAATAAAAAAATTTTTCATTTACATAGTCGAACATATTAATTTGGTATTTTTCTGTCTTCACTCACACCCATGTGAAGTCATTGTGCGACCTCAAACCTTAAGTTTGTCGTTGTCGTGACAGAGAGATAAAAAGATAGAAAGAGAGAAGTGAGTGGTGTCGGTAGTGATCAGATCTGAAGATAAAAACACACAGACTGAGTCCATGGAGACACATCACTCCTTGAGTAGACACAAATACAGAATTGTCGAATACTAAATTCTCTTTTTCGATAAAAATGTGGTTATATCTTTAAGTTCCTTCCTGAGACAGGGCCAAACCTAGTGTACAGGTAGAAAACCTATGATACTGGTGCTCCTACATCTTGATAGAAATCGGGTCAGACTCTATAGAAGAAGAGAAACCGATGTCTTACTCTATCCGAGTTCGTCTCATAAAACTATACATTGGACAGTATTGGATAGTCTCGGGGTTCCTAGACCTTTGTTGGAGGACCTTTAGTCCTTAACATCATATAGGAAATCACAGAAAAAGGGGGATATAAGAGGAGACTTACCTTTTCCGTCAAAGTCTCCCGGAGAGTACTATCCTTTACAGAAAACCGAATTTAAATTACCAATTCCGATATCAAAATTTCATATAAAACAAAACAAAACATCAATACAAACCCGACTTAACTTCACTATAACAAAAGGAAAAAAATTTTTGTCACCACTTTATCTATACCATAATTTATTAGTCTCTTTCTATCCTACAGACTTCACACTACATTTCTATAATTTAACTTGACCAATTTCTAAATATAGTCAACCACTGTTTCTTAATCTTTTATACGATCACTACTTAACTTTACTGGTGAAAATAGACAGAGGGGTTTAGAAAACGTATTTAGGTCCGCATTGAATACGAGGAGCCAAAGTCGGAACCATTAGACGCTTCAAAGTCAGAAGTAGTCGGAGAGGAAAGTGACTGGGATGAGACGGATGAACAAAAACATGACGGTGTTTCACCTTTAAACTAGTAAGGAAACTTTAGTGTCTTATAACCCTACAAATAAAGGAATGAGAAAAGAATATTTATACAGAACCGACAGAGTGTATCCAAGATCTAAAAAGATGTCTTTCACTGTACGGAAGACTAAGAGAAATTTTGATTTATTATGACTAGTGTCAAGACTTGTCCAAAAGTCGATTTCAAACACCTGTCATTTTTTAGTCTTACCTTACAATTCTTGAAGGTCGTCCTATATAGAACAATGACGAAACTTTGGTGAAATTCTTTTGTCATATTACAGATGATTTATACGTAAGAATATAAATAACGGTTCAGAAATGTTAGAAGCAACTCTAGCTTTTTCTTCTCCTAATTACAATCCCGGGACTCAGAAGTCATCTACCACTTAAAAACGGTGTTCCCCCACATATTAGTCCTCTCTCCTTACCTATCTTTGACGATTGAAGGTAGTCACATAGAAATTCTATTGTTTCCCTGGTCTATTTAGAGAAGAAGGGGTAAGTCTGACCTTGTTGTTACATTTTAGACACCACTTTTACTGTCCTATGTTTATTACCTTTTATTTTCCTAAGAAAGTTTTATGTCACTTTTAGATGAAACGGTTGTATCGACTTTAACCTTTTTCTTAGACATAGTCAAGTCAAGTCAGCGAGTCACCACAGGCTGAGAAACGCTGGGGTACTTAGCGTCTTAGATATATAAAGGAACTTTTTCGTGAAAACAATGTCAAAAAAGGAGTTAATTTAAATCCGAGTCCCAAGTACTTTCAATACCCCAGTCCTCGACGACGAAAAAAAAGTCAAGTCAAGTCAAGTCAAGTAAACGAGTCAGAACAGGCTGAGAAACGCTGGGGTACTTGACGTCGTACGGTCCGGAGAGACAAGTAGTGGTTAAGGGTCTCAGGTGGGTTTGGGTACAGGTAACTCAGCCACTACGGTAGGTTGGTAGAACAGGAGACAGCAGGGGAAGAAGAGGACGGGAGTTAGAAAGGGTCGTAGTCCCAGAAAAGGTTACTCAGTCGAGAAGCGCAGTTCACCGGTTTCATAACCTCAAAGTCGAAGTCATAGTTCAGGAAGATTACTTATAAGTCCTGACTAAAGGAAATCCTACCTGACCAACCTAGAGGAACGTCAGGTTCCCTGAGACTTCTCAGAAGAGGTTTTGGTGTCAAGTTTTCGTAGTTAAGAAGCCGTGAGTCGAAAGGAATATCAGGTCGAGAGTGTAGGTATGTACTGGTGACCTTTTTGGTATCGGAACTGATCTCCCTGGAAATAACAGCTTCATTACAGAGACGAAAAGTTATACGATAGATCCAACCAGTATTGAAAAGAAGGTTCCTTATTCGCAGAAAATTAAAGTACCGACGTCAGTGGTAGACGTCACTAAAATCTCGGGTCTTTTTATTTCAGACAGTGACAAAGGTGACAAAGGGGTAGATAAAGGGTACTTTACTACCCGGGCCTACGGTACTAGAATCAAAAGACTTACAACTCGGCACTCGGTTGAAAAAGTGAGAGGAGAAAGAGAAAGTAGTTCTCAGAAAAATCAAGGAGAAGTGAAAGACGGTATTCCCACTACAGTAGAAGTATAGACGTATAGACGTCAATAACTATAAAGAGGGCCGTTAGAACTAAGGTCGAATACGAAGGAGGTCAGGTCACAAAGAGTACTACATGAGACGTATATTCAATTTATTCGTCCCCCTGTTATATGTCGGAACTGCATGAGGAAAAGGATAAACCTTGGTCAGACAACAAGGTACAGGTCAAGATTGACAATGAAGGACTGGACGTATATCCAAAGAGTTCTCCGTCCAGTCCACCAGAACACAAGGGTAGAGAAAGTCTTAAAAAATGTCAAATAACACTAGGTGTGTTAGTTTCCGAACCCGTATCAGTTATTTCGTCTTTATCTACAAAAAGACCTTGAGAGAACGAAAAAGTTACTAGGTAGCCTATAACCGTTAAACTAGAGATGAAGGAGACGGAAAAGACGAAGACAAATCAGCGATCTAAACGTTGGGGTACCTGACATCAGACGGTCCGAGGAGACAGGTACCATAAAGTTACCGTTTTTATGACCTCACCCAACTATAAAGGAAGAGGTCCCCTAGAAAGACTGGAAGTCCTCTCGACCAAGGTTAGTAACCCCACCGTCACGGACCACTTCTACCTTCGGTTTATGGTCGGGACACATTTCTTCAAAATCCACCAGACGGGAATAATTCCATTGTTACCCCGTATTCAAGAAAAGTGTTCCCGAGATGAGATGAAAACACCGAAAACGATTATGCGACCTATTTAAATATTGTAACACGTTGGTTTGACTCCTTCACTTAAAGAGTGATTGATAGTACGTAGAGAAAGAAACTGTAAAATAGTATGAAAGTTTAAGTCTAGTGTATTGAAAAGACAGATATTTTGTGAAAAAAAAGGGTATCACTTTCCTAAGAAAAAAAATTAGGTTTGTATATGTGTGTATATTGTTATATAGTTGTAATTTTTTCTCATAAAAGTTATGTTACTTGTCTTAAGACTTGTTTTCTATGAATTAAGAGTTAATCTCTCCTTGAAGTACCGTTTGCTGTTTGTACTCATTAAGTTCACATTTAGTACAACTTTAGTATTATACGAGTTTACTTATTTTACGTATATTCTTTTGATGTGATTTTATATACAAAAAATTTTTGAAATAGGAGTAAATGTGGATGTAATATAAATCAGAAAAAAGAAAAGAAAAAGAAAAAAACTTTGCTTAACGGTCAGATCCAAGCTATGTCCTATGTCCTACGAACCCTGACCACATGACCCTACTGGGTCTCTCTACTATACCCCTCCCTCCGCTTTCCCCCAAGTCCTAACCCTTGAGTACATGTGGGCACCACCTAAGTACAGTTACATACCGTTTTGGTTATGTCATAACATTTCATTTTATATTTTGTGAAAACTTTTTTAGTTTATTTGGTTCATTGTTTTTACGTTGTAGAGACTAAGGTTTATATCTCTTGGTTCTTACGTCACTGTTCTCTCTTTTTAACTGGAATTGACTTTAAGGTTGTCTCTTGTACAAATGATTGTTATCTCAGTACATCTATAAATCACCGAGAAAATAACATTACGTCATATCTCTGCCCTTTTGGTCTGGTTTACTAGACGGAGAACTCTTTGGATATACGACCAGTCCTTCGTTGTCAATCTTGACCTGTACCTTGTTGTCTGACCAAGGTTTATCCTTTTCCTCATGTAGTTCCGACATATAACAGTGGGACGAATAAATTGAATATACGTCTCATGTAGTACTCTTTACGACCCGACCTCCTTCGTGTTCGACCTTAGTTCTAACGACTCTCTTTATAGTTATTGGTGTCTATACGTCTATACTTGTACTATAGTGGGAATACCGTCTTTATCTTCTCCTTGATTTTTCTAAGAACTACTTTCACTTTCTCCTCTCACTTTTTCAACCGAGTGCCGAGTTGTAAGTCTTTTGATTCTAGTACCGTAGGCCAGAGTAGTGAAGCACCCTTTATCTACCCTTTTGTCACCTTTGTCGCAGTCTGAAATAAAACGCCCCGAGGTTTTAGTGACGTCTATCACTAATGTCGGTACTTTAATTTTCTACGAATGAGAAACCTTCCTTTCAACACTGGTTGGATCTGTCGTATAATTTTTCGTCTCTGTAATGAAACGGTTATTTCCAGGGAGATCAGTTCCGATACCAAAAAGGTCACGAGTACACACCTACACTCTCAACCTGACACTTCTTTCGACTCGCGGTTTCTTAACTACGAAAACTTGACACCAAAACCTCTTCTGAGAACTCAGGGAACCTGACGTTCTTCTAGGTTGGTCATATAGGATTTCCTATAGTCAGGACCCACAAGTAACCTTCCTGACTACGACCTCGACTTTGAGGTTATGAAACCGGAGGAGTACACTTCTCAACTGAGTAACCTTTTCCGAAACTACGACCCTCCCTAACCCCCGTCCTCCTTTTCCCCTACTGTCTCCTACTCTACCGACCTATCGTAGTGACTGAGCTACCTGTACTCAAACCCATTTGAGACCCTAAACCACTACCTGTCCTTTCGGATCGCACGACGCTAAGTACCCCAACGTCTCAACCTGTACTGACTCGCTGACTTGACTTGACTTTCAAATCGGACTACTACTGAATTGTCATACCAAGAAAAACTCAAAGTTCACACCGAGACAGTAAAGGGAAACGTGTTGAAACTGGCGTTTCATAACTAACCTGTATAGACTAATAATGATATTGACACAGTTTTGAGGGTGAGGGGTACCGGTCATCCCTCGTCTCTACCTTCCTTTCTAGAACACACAGATGTTATTCCTGGACACCGTTGGAGTGTCTCACCGGGTCCCATTGACAGTCTATCTGGGACACGGGTCTCTCTTTACACCTTTATTGACTCCCTCACTTAATCTCGTCTGGACCCCTGTCCTAGTCCTTTTTCACCTCGTTTAGGACCCACCTGTTCCTGGTTCTAAGAAGGTCGTGGTTCACGTACAACCCTCTTCGGTTGTCCCTACCACCCCGTGGAGTGTGGGAAATAACGACTCACAAACCGTAATTCTTTCGGTGACTCTTGAAACTAGTCAACTCCTGTCTCCTTACTCCTCCGTAGGACTTAATGGATTCTAATGAACTTTAACTGATTCCAATTGAAAGACAGCTCTCTAGTCACTGAGTTTTAAGTGTAAGTACCTTAAGGAACTGTCAGTTCACCAACCCTGAGACGCGAGAGTGAGGACTCCCGGATTCAAGTTAAGGACCAGCACCTTGATTTTAGAGTGTTCGATTCTCACGATCGATTTTGTTTGTCTTGTTTTTCAATTTTTGCTTTATCTGTAAGTCAAGTGATAGTTTATTTTCCTAGGTAAAGTCCATGTTGACCAAAATACCCGACAATGGAAACCACAATTATATTCTTTTCGTGTAAATAAAGTTCTCTTGTTTATTAGTACCTGTAAAGAGGTTTATTACTTACAGAGATTTGAACCCTTCAAAGATAATAAGACCTTTTACTGAATTCTTACGTCTCTCAACTCCTTTTCGTTCTACCGTCCCCAAGATTCGTGAGTTTAACACTCTTTGTCTGTACGGGTCCGAACATACCTGAGAACAGTTCCCCCGTGTCAAAATCCCAATCTTTACGAAAGACCCTCCTTTATTCATGACTACTTCTCCACACGGGTCGAGTAAAAACATTGTTTTAAGGATTCGAAACTTTCTCCTGTTTTCCTGTTTCCCTGTTTCCTGTTTTCGAGGAATCTATAAGTAGGATTTCTTTTATTGGTGTGTTGAAGTAGTTTCCTGTCCGGGTCCCTTTAAAATTTATATTTCAGGTGTGTTGAGTATCTACCCGTTTTCACCGACCCCTGTCGATTAAGGAAGAATAGAATCACTACCACCCCCCAGACAAACTATGGACCAGAGGGACTACTGGTCAACCACAAGGTCGGTCAACAAAATATCCTGAGACCAGTAACTTCGGTCGCCCGTTGTTCCCCTAAAAATCCAATATGGATATACTTTACATGTTATCTTATACAGTACTTTATGTGAAGAAAATTCGTAAAAGACCGTTTTTTTTTTTCATCCTTATTTCTAAGAAAAACATTTTTCAATTAAGATTTCAAGTAAAGAATTCTTTTAATTATTACTTATACATTGACCAAATTGTACACACTACTGGGACGGTAGATGATACCCCGATATTACTATGGTGACTGTTTTACTTGTCTGTTCGTTTTTTGGCTTTATCTAGACTATCGCTTCGTAGTTATTGACGAAGTTTTTTCTTAGTAGTCAAAATTTTGTGACACGAATGTTTGTTTCTGACTTGTTCACACCGACGTCTTCCATGTAAATGTATAGTGTAAACTACAAATTGACAAGTGGATCTAGTTTATTGACGGGAATACTTAATTAAAATGAGGAAAGTCACAGTACTAAAGAACATCGGAATACCAACGACAATCATATAACCGAAGTAATCGTTTTCTTCTGTAACTATCGGAATTTACTACGGTTAAAATATAGTCTTGATTTTCCTTATTAGTATATTCGATTAAAATTATTATGTAATTAAAGAACTTTGTTAAATACCTTAGTTACGTCTCGGAACTTTCAAATAAAAAAGACTTCACTTTGTAAACTACAATAAACTTTACGATGACACTTAAGTTAATTCTTCTAGTCTCAACTTCTAGTAAAAAGTATAACGGTTAAGTTTTACGATATAAAAGTCTTCTAATTAAAGTAGTACTAAATTGTTGTATTAAGGATTTAATCTTTGGATACCTGGTCTTTATATAGACCTTAATCAACATCATGTTTATATTAAGTTGTTACGTAGAAATAATTAAAAGATAAGGACGACATTGTTTAACGGTATTTGTGACCGAATTTTATTGTGTCCAAATAAAAGAATACCCGATTTTAGTTCCACGTCGTTCCGACTTAAGAGAAGACGTCTGACATCCCTTTTTAGTCAAAAGAACAGAAGAGGTCTGGGATCCCCGACGGACGTATCCGAACACAGGGAGAAGGGGGTAGTCGTTCCATCATAGAGACTGGGGAGAAGACAATGGTGTAGAGAAAGAGACTGGTATCGACCTTTTCAAATAGGTGAAGATCTTGACCACTCTAAACTGTCCTTATGAACTTATTAATAGGTCCTAATAGAAGGGTAGGGTATCAGGAACAGAATAAGTTTAGATGTTTCAGGGAAAACGGTACGTTTTATTTTATTGCATACTAGTCTATCCGGAAAACATAACAATTGAGAAGTATAACAATTGAGAAAATTTTTTTTTTAAACTTCACGTCACTCTTCAGTAAATTTCCATAGTCGTCCTTTTCACAGTATTAGTTTAAAGCACAAGACATTCTACAGAGGTCCGAGTGACACCTTTTGCTTATCCGCTCCTGTTTCCACTTATGTTCAATGATATTTTCATCCATTTTCTGTGACACCAATGACCACGATTCAACGGTCCTCAGTACAAACTGAGAAAGGTTAGGGTACCTGACATCAGGTGGTCTGAGGAGACAGGTACCTTAAGAGGTCCGTTTCTGACATTGGGTGGTCCTAGGAGACAGGTACCTTAAAGGGTCCGTTCTTATGACCTCACCCAACGGTAAAGGAAGAGAGGTACGCTAGAAGGACTGGGTCCCGACCTTGGACACAGAGAATACAGAGAACGTGACCGTCCGCCAAGAAATGACGATCGTGGTGGACCCTTCTGTGATACAGTACTAGATGAGTCTCTAGAGTTCGAGTGGAACTGTTTAGAGTCCAGAAGAGTGTGTTTAGACCACATAACGTTACAGGGGGTGCACTCATTTCTTGGTAGACCAGGGTATTCGATTTTGGACTCTTAGTGAGTACTAGAAGGGAGAAAAGTGAAGGGTTGTAGGTTCCGTGTAGTCAAAAAGGAGACTTGATAATTTTTGAGAACTTAGACACGGGTAGAAAGGCAGAAGTGACGGTCGTGGGATTATTTCTGGTGGCCATAGAGAACGGATTTTAGAACGTTATCGTAAATTTAACTGGGGTAGTGTATCTAAGAACAGGACAATGGATACGACACATTAGTCACATTGACAAGTTTTCACACTTAAAATAATTTTAGAAGATGATGTGGAAAGTAAAGGGTGAATAAGGAAGTATAAGTGTATGTACGTGTGTGTATGTATGTATTGTGCGTGTCAATCTTGGGTACCCTTACGACCCGAGAGAGAGTATTCTCTCGAAAAGTGTATGGTCAAAGAATCAAAGAAACGGATCTTACAAGAAACACGGATCTAGAGAAAGTACGGTTTAAGAGAAGACAGTGTCTAATTTATTTTCGTAAAAGAGTCCCTCCGTAAAGAATTATGGAGTCGTAAAAATATACGAAAGTGACTTCTGACTTCAACTGTGGGGTTAGGTTTATGTCCACTTAGACTAAGGGTTTGAGTACGAAAATTAATCATCCTATGCGTGGTGGGAGTTTGAATTCAAAGGAAGAGGATACGGAGTACGAAGTTCTTTCCGATGGGATAACTTATATATGATTAGACAACAGTTAAATTAAAAGTTGTTCTTGTCTTTGGAATTCTATTTTTTTTGGACAGGTTACCAATTACATTTTTACTTAAAAGACATTTTCACTAAATTGAAAATTATCCAAAAATATGGGGTTCATGTGTAAATTGTCTACTCTGAGTCACTATTCCTAAAGGTTTCGACACGAAATTCTTACATATATGGCGCACCTCAGAACAGACTTCACCCCGTTTACTTTGGCTACTGAGATCGTCTCGAGAGTGTCGGTAGTAGGAAGTACCCTTTCTAGTACTTGCGATGTCCATTGAGACGTTCTTTTTCTTATTCATTCTTTGTAAGACAAGAATCCCTTTTCTCCACTCTACATGATTACTCCGATGAATCTGTCCGAACGTAAAAGTGATAAACACGGTACACTATTTATTTTTCCCGAGGTCAGAGATTCCGACGGACAGTGAGGTAGTGGGAAGTGTTGTGATTTGGGTGAATTCCCAAAAAAAAAAGGTGAAATTGTCGATTCCTACAATAGTGAAAACGACTCCAGTGACTCTCCCATTATGATGAGATCCACTACGATTACTTTTCCATGTCACTACTGTACTCAATTAACGTATCAATGGTGTGTTAATGGTTAAATACGAGATGACTACAATTGTCTCTTACTTTCTCACGATTGTAACACACATGACTTACGACCGACTATCTTGTCATTAACCATCATACACTGTAAAAGTACTTGTCCAAATAAGTGTATTTCCAATTCTTTACATACGAAAGGAATAGATAACCAGATGACGTCGAAATTTTACCTGGATTACTGTTACTAGAAAGTAATTTAGGAAGGGGGAATTAGTCAGTCCAAAGTTTATGGACCAACGATCTAATTTTTATTATTATTGTGAGTTGCTGTTTTTAGTGACTTGGGGTTTCTCAAGTCCCACCAATGTCTCGGTTGTAAGACTTCCAGTACGTAGAATGAGAGGGTACACATAGTTCATAGCACACGTGGTACCAAGTCCTAAGGTGTAATGGGCTGATCACAGGACTGAAGACACATCGTCTGGACGGTACTGATTCGTCAGTCTGTAGAGACGTCAGGATATTAAAATCGTCCAGAAGTCCGGAGGGTTTTGACATAGACGGGAAGGTGATGTCCACTATTCCCGGAAAAGTATTCGATTCTGACTCCGAGAAACCATGATTGACGAACAATAGTCGAGAGTCCCGGAGTAGTGAGAAGACGTCCTATACCTATGTCGAATTGTCTTCCTTCATTGGAGTCGACAGGAACGTTTGTAACGGGGGGGGAATAAAAATGTTTATGGACATAGTAATAGTATAGAAGGTATTGTAAAGGAAGGTGACCCTGGAAAGGGATCAGTGACGACCACTTTCACTTTCCTTTCACTTCAGCGAGTCAGCACAGGCTGAAAAACGCTGGGGTATCTGACATCGTATGGTCCGAGGAGGTAGGTACCCTAAAAGATCCGTTCTTATGACCTCACCCAACGGTAAAGGAAGAAGTCCCCTAGAAGGACTGGGCCCCTAGCTTAGACCTAGAGGGTGTAACGCCCGTCTGTGAAATGGTAGACTCGGTGGTCCCTTAGGAGGTCAGTGATGACCACTTTAGAACTCGTTAAGAAGAGGACGAAACACGGTTCGTAATGGAGTTGACGTAGATGGTCGAAGGCTCCACCGTGTCACAATTTCTTAGGTGGACGGTTACGTCCTCTACGTTCAAACTAGGGACCCAACCCTTCTAGGGGACCTCATCCTTTACCGTTGGATGAGAAGACAAGAACGGACCTTTTAGGGTACCTATCTCCTCGGTCACCCGACGTCAGGTACCCCAGTGTTTCTCAGTCTGTGCCGACTCGTGTGTACGCGCACGTGTTTGTGTGTAGATGGTCGGTCATACTACAGGAGTGGACTGTCTACGGTCCACTTGATCAACATAAAAAGTGTGCAACCTCAATTCTTCATAGACTTAAAAGGTTGTGATGATCAGGGGATTTATAAAAAGGAAAGTGAAAACGTTAGTCGTTTTAGTAAAAAGAATAGAAAAAGAACGTTATCGAACAGTTTGTATCGGTTACCGTTGTTTGTAACAAAGATCGCAGATGAAAGACTAACACGAAGAACCGTTAGTTTAATTGAAGGTTCAATTACCTTAGTCGTCAAGTGGTGTACATAGTGTCTGTGTCAAGTACCTAAAGTCAAAAACCTTGGAATGACTCATACTTACGGGGCGGGAGATTGAAAAGGTGTCCGAAATGGACATTCCATCGTAGGGCCCGAAGGGTCCACTGAGTTACCATTTCTTAGACGGACGGTTACGTCCTCTACACCCAAGTCAGGGACCCAACCCTTCTACGGGACCTCTTCCTTTACCGTTGGGTGAGATCATAAGAACGGACCTTTTAGGGTACCTGTCCCCTCGGACCTCCCGACGTCCGGTACCCCACCGTATCGCAGTCTGTCCCGAACTGTTGATTTGTTGTCGTTGTGTCATCGTAGAGTGAAGGCAATGGTTAAACAGAGTCAAGTTTAACCGACCTAATCTGACACAATTGTTTCGGTGTCTAAAGGCGAATTTGTGTTTCCAAAATAAAGGGAGTAAATATATTTGTAGAGACCATCTCGTCGATCTCTGATATAAGGTATGACGTGAGTGAAAATGGTGGTTTCGACTACCTCGTAGGTGACAGATCTAGTGTGGATTACTTGATTTCATCTTTCTCTCGGGAATTCCCAAAGTATCGTAGTTAATTTACGAAGTCGGGTGTTCACTGCGGTGAAGACGAGTGTCGATCAGTGTATCGGGATAGATGGATTTCTGTATCCTTCATGTCTTCTGTCTCTTAATCTTTATAAGTCTCTTATAGTAGTTATTGATCGTATCGTGTCTTTCTTACCGTCTCTTTTTTTTAGATATTTTAAACTTAAAGATATTTTTAAGCTCCTTTTATCGTTCGAGAGGTTCAATGTAACCAGTCTCATCATTGGGTGAGGTCATAAGACTGGTCCTCTTAATGTACCTGACATATCAGGTACCCCAGCGTTTCTCAACCTGGTCTGACTCGCTGAAAGTGAAGTGAAGTGAAGTTGTCCAAGTCGGGTGGGATTAAATATATCCCGCTTTTCGACATCTTTATCCAACCCCGGTTTCCACCTGTAAGCACATACAAAGAAGAATATATAATATTATAAACAGAAATCAGTAATTTTAAGACCTACGGTAAATTTTATGACTTCGGTGTTTCACTTTGTTTCATATAAAAACAAAATCCTGTTTCCTCTTCCACTACCGTGGGGTGAGGTCATGAGAACGGACCTTTTAGGGTACCTACCTCCTCGGACCATCCGACGTCCGGTACCCCAGAGCTTCTCAGCCTGTGCCGACTCGCTAAAGGGAAAGTGAAAAGTGAAAGTATGTAACCTCTTCCTTTACCGTTGGGTGAGGTCACAAGAACGGACCTCTTAGGGTCCCTGCCCCCTCGGACCACCCGACGGCAGATACCCCAGCGTGTCTCAGCCTGTGCTGACTCCACTGAATCGCCGTCGTTTGATCGGTATATAACCAACCAGACCCTTTCCTTCTTTGTCTCGTTTCTTAGGTCAGGTACGCACGACTTACGATTTAACGAAGTCGGCACAGGTGGAGAAACGTTGGGATACTTGGTATGGGACGGTCCGAGGAGAACGGTACCCAAAGAGGTCCGTTCTTATGACCTCACCCAACGGTACCGGAGGTAACTAAATTACCTTTCTTATTTGGTCTACGTTCTCGAAAACATATCTTTTTGTGACTTTCAAACACTAAATCACCGGTACTTTTCGGTCCTTATCCCTTTATAAATTCTAATAAGACTCCAAAGTCACTATTTCTTGGACGACGGTTACGTTCTCTACGACCAAGTTAGGGACCCAGTCCTTCTAGGGAACCTCTTCCTTTACCGTTGGGTGAGGACATAGGAACGGACTCTTTAGGGTATCTGTCTCCTCGAACCGTCCGATGTCAGGTACCCCAACTTTTTTCTTAGTCGGTGTTGAACCCTGATTTGTTGTTGTTGGTGGTGGTACTCTAAAGTGCGTTCTTACTATTCCTCTTGTTGCCATTGAAAGAATCTTCATCCTTAAAACACCTCTCTGTGATAAAGTCTTAAGGTGAATCCACTACGATCTCTCGTTAGTCTACTTCTACACGGGTTCATCTGTCGTTATATTTCAACCTTAAGTTCTTTCAGTGCAACTCCTGAAGGGGCCACCAGGTTACCAATTCTTAGACGGAACGTTCCGTCCCTCAGTCAAGGACCAGTCCCTTAATTCTATGGTGTACAATACCTCTTTGATTCGGACTTACGGTGTTGAGGACTTCGGACGTACGAGACCTCGGAAGTTCGGTGTTGATCTCTTGTGTTTACGACGTTGATGCCTCGGGTTTCCGGTGTTGATCTCAAAGGTGCACGGTGTTGAGAGACAATTCGGTGTTGTTTTCTAGGACGTACTACGTCGTTTCTAGGACGTACGGTGGTGATTCTGGGTTGCGTCGGTTTATTTTATTTATATTTGAAAAAAAAAAAAAAATTGTTTCTTTCAGTCCGGTTTCTTTAAACCCTGTACCAAGTTCCACTGACTCCGTGTTTACTATTTATTTTTACAAACATACTTACTTAGTGACACAGTCTCCAACTCCAACATGTAAAGTTATCCAACCACCCCTGGACCTCACTGGTCTTTCCTTCTTCTGTTTTTACGTGTGAAAGTCTCCGAGACAACTTAGGAGGTAAATACCACACCTTCACTTCGAACGAAAACACTTTCTAGGAAATTAAGACTCCGGTCCTTCCTTTACATGTTTCTCATCTTCTCTGATTTGACCATATTTACAGTCATGGTTTCGGTTCTTCATTCTTCTAATTCCAAGACCACTCTTGCTAGGAGTCTTTTGAGTGACACCTCAGTTTACATCGTCTTATTGTACCGATTATTTGACCCTCTCTTCGCTCGTAGTCCTTAGATTTCGGTGTCACCTTCACTTTTCTGTGAAGATGGTCGAACTTCTAAGAAGACTTGATGTATTTTACAACCGGTTCGTACTACTCCCGGTCTCTCGTAACAGAGGTGACTACATCGGTCCCCAACCTCTCTTCGACTAGACAAAATAGTACAGGACGTACCAGTCTAGGTTAGAAATGTCCTTGTTCAGTGTAATTGTTACGACAAATGTTCTTTGCTTCACACTAACGACCCAAGTTTGGAACTGATATAGGTACACACGGACAACGAATTAGGAACTATCAAGACGAAAATGTAGAAATTACGTTGGAGTATCACGAGAATACTCCTAATTTACTTTATTACATATTCCACGAATTAGTCACAGACCTTGTATTTGTAAAAACTAACTATCAATAATTGTAACACTTTAACACCTCTACATCATCATCGTCCTTATGATAAAGACCCCATGGTATTTACGTAGACATTCTTAACTGTCAATCGGGACACTTATAAGTGACCAGGGAATTCAAAAAAAAAAAATTAGATGGTACAGTCGTCACATATTTACCCTGATAACTATTGAAGCCACTCTCTTCTTTCTCATTCTGTGTTTACATCAGAGTAGTAACGGGAGTGAGAACTACTATGGACATAAAAGTGGCAAGTTCTAAATAAACGAGGTAAATTGTAGAAAAGGACTGGGATAATTTTACGTCTGTAGGAACCTTCTTTACTTCGTAATTTTCTAATCATTAATATTCACTTAAAGAGGATAAGACAGTTGTCAAATAGATACTTGATTCCATTTGTTTATTTAAACTCTCGTGCTCCATGAAAGACTTTCCTTCCGAAATCGTCAGTTTTCCGCTTGTTGGAGATGATGTATAGTATTTTAAGACAACTTTTCTTTACATGTTTCTTGAAGTTCATATAGAAGATTAGTACCTTCTTATTTTATAAGACTATCACTTTCGGTTTAAATAATTAAACATCAGTGTTTTACATAATAGCTCCTAATGTATGTATAGTTGTTAATCAAAGTTCACTGTATCTTTATTCTGTTCATATTTATATAATCTTCTGACTCCATCGTATCTTCCTTTTTGACTATTTGAGACAACCTTCCTCGAATTATTCTCCTGATGTCCCTTTCTAAGTAACAAATGTCTTTCTCGTTATAAGTTTTTTACTCATTTACAAGTGGTCTTTCTATTCTTTCCTCCTCTATAAGGTCTACGGGAAGTTTGAGTCATAAAGGTTTTGTGAGGATTCTATATAAGAAGGGTTTGGACGAAAAGAAAAACGTAATTAATTACTTTGGTAATAAGGGGGTCAACGGATTCGGTCACTGTATTTCGGGTAATCACTAAGGTGAAAAGGTAATGGAACTCAATCATAAAGTCAATTAGACGAGGCCACTCAATTTTATTCCCAAAACGAAAGTGTACATTACTCTTCAGACCTCCACTCATCAAAGGTCAACCCTTCCGTCGATTGGTCGCAGAGGTCCCGAGGTCGAGAGACACACAAGGATAGGGTGGTAGGAGTCCCACCCTGAGAGTAGGAGGACCAACGTCATGCGAAGGAAGCAAAATAGACGTAAGGTCTCAGATGAAGGAGTACTTTCGTACCACGTCAGGGTCACGAATGTCCTTACCCTCCTTGAATACAGGTAAAACACACATACATATAAGTTTTTTTTTTTTTCACCCCCTCTATCCTTTCAAAACCTTTATGACTCAAACTTTACGTACACTCTTTAGATTATCAATGACAAATCCACCACAAACCTTGTGGGCTTCGACGATAACAAGACAATGAATCCTCTTTCTAAACTCAAACTTAGATTAAATTTCTTGGTTATCGGTCAAAACACTATCCCTTCTGACAATCTCACGAACCGTAACGGGTCCTCTCCATATGTCTCATTCTTCTATTCTTGCGATTTCCCTTTTAGAACCCTTTAATCAATGTCCTACTATCCTCATTTCACCATTCTTTATGTCTATTTTCTTACAAGTTCTTCCAATTCGTATCTGAGACCACTCGAATTACATTCCTAACTTGTACAAATTAGGAATAACCTAATAGTCGGTCTTCAGTATTCCGGAAAGGTTTCTTGTCAGATATCTTGCCTTGGTCACTTTCGGTCCAATATCACCCGTCTCCTCATTCACCTTCCACAACTATTTCTCTGACAGTTAACAGAACCGATCACTAAGAACCGACGTTTCCTGTTTTTTATCCCGTTGTGGACTTCCCTTGTGTTATCTCTTGTTTAAACCGAAGAAATTAAAAAAAAAAAAATGCAGTAATCATTCTAAACTTGTACACATATCGGACGTCCCTTCTTCGGTAACCACTCTCTCTTAAATTTCTATATTCCTTTCTTTATTAACTATCTTGTTCCGGTCCGTATCCGTCCTTCCCTACCCTAGTTCTTGTGTCCACCTCCCTAATTGGAATTTGTCTTCAACTTAGAGAAGAAGGACACTATCGTAGTTCCCCTTCCACGTGAATCTAGATACACCTATGTGTTCTCTCTTTGTTTCCCAGACTGATGACAGCAGAGGTCGAAAATAGACTATAGACCAGAACTAACCTCCATACATCCTCTAGTCCTTCCGTCTTGACCACTGAAGTGAACACTCATACTTTGGTACCGTCCTTAGGACTCGTGGACGACAGTCTAAAACTTTCGTAAGTGATGAAAAAAATTTTTTTTCTTTAATTAAACAAAATGAAAACCAACACGACCTGGAAACAACAACGTGGCCAAAAAGAGGTCAACACCACTCACTCCGGGTGAGAGATAAAAGCCACGGGTCCGAAGAGTAACGACACCGAAAAGAACAACCCCTCGCACCCGAAGTTATCAAGTCCAAGGGTCCGAGGTCTCGTTTCCGAGTTGTCAACACCGTGTGCCCGAATCAACGAGACTCAATAGACCTTAGAAGGACCTAGTCCCTAGGTTTGGCACAGAGGACGTGACCGTCCGTCTAAGAAATGAGGACTCGGTGGTCTCTTCGGGCTTTTGTAAATGACTAGAATTTCAGTATGGATGTACTATCTTACGAAGAATCATAAAGTTTACAGCACCCAACTTTTTTTGTTCGTCTTCCGGGCCATCCAGTCTGTCTAGTAAGTGAATGTCAAAGACTTTACTAGTTATACGAAGGTCTTCTCTTTCGAACTAGAGTACTATATCTCAACAATACCTCTCTTACCCTTATGTAAATTAACACTACTAAATTCCAAGAACTGAGAACTTGATCACGTAAACATTTTACCGACAAGACTTTTCTCCTCTTATATAACTTTTAATATCCTCTCCTTTTATATGCAAATTTTTCATGTATGTAAAAACAAATCCTTTACCTTGAACTTTAATATTACTCTGTTCCTCATTTATATTAACCCGACTGTCTCGGTCAATTTAAGTCCCGATATAGAAACCATCATACGAACCTCCCGAAACGCTCCTGACAAACTGAAGTAATGAATTTCATGTTCATCGGTACCTGACATCCTGTTTCGACGTTATTGCCAAACGTCCTATAGACAGTGTTTAATACGCTTTAATATGATTTGCCTACTCCATTTACTTGTACAATAAATGAATATTCATATATAATAAAAATCATGAACTCAAAATACTCACCATTAATTCAAAAAAAAAAAGAGTAAACCTACAGACTATAAAACGTATGGTTTAAATTTATAAGTTTGTTTACATATAGATATATATGTGTGTATATTCCCGAAGGGAGTATATACATGCAATTTAGATAAAATAGAGTATTACACTTAACGTCACCAGAGAAAAACGAAGAAAAGAGACACTCTCAGTCCTACTGTTCCTTTTACGGTCGGAACTGAAACCTTGGTCCAATCGAGACTTAAATGGTCGAAGTATTAAGACAAGGAGTAGAAGGAGTGGATATCACTATAATTATTATGTTTAGAAAATCTCAAAAACATTCATGAGTTATACATTTGACTGATTTTCGGGTATTTTGTTACGTATCGTATCACGTTTGTAAGAGGGTTTTCAGTCGATAGTACTTTTGTACCACTACTATAATTGTAAATTACTTGTAAAGTATGTCGTTTGGAGGATGTATACGAGTTATAAAATATTACAATTGGAGTTCCTTTACATTCAACGGTATTTCGTTGAGCTAAAATTGGATGAATAAAAAACTATAACCTATTTCAATTCAAAACTTCCTCATGTTATGCATAGTGTCACAGTTTTCGTTCACATGTTAATTGAGTTAGAAGAAAGAGAGAGAAAAAGGAAGGAAGAAAATTGGGAAAGAAAAGAGAGAGAAAGCGACACAGAATGTTTTACCTCTTAGGAAAAACACCTATAAGACTCAGGTCTATCTTTACCTTATAATAATTCAAGAAAAACTTAAAATTTTTTAAACTTATAGTTGATCTACTCTTTGACTATTACTCAAATTAACTTTTCTTCTGTTTGTCGTATTTTAGATACACGTCTCCTATACGTCTTCTTTTCACTCATATTATTATTTAACTATAGAGTCGTTTCTAACTATTGGGGTCTAATAATTTTTGTCTTCCTTTACCTTGCGTTAACTCATTACCAATAAAATATATTGTGTCAACAAACGAAATAAAGGAAATTCAAAATTTCAATATAAAAGAAAAAGTGAAGAATCTGAACAAAACCAAATATTTATTCTTTTGTCGATTTCTGGGAATTTTGAAAAAATTTCTACAGATCTGAGTCGTAAAATAGAATACAGGTGATCTACCGTCCATCTCCTAAGTCTTACGGAAAATCTTCGATACACATTCGACAAGAGTAAACGTTGTGATCTTCTCTTTTGGCTAAACCAAGTTTCATCCTATAAAACCTTTACTCAGAGAAAAAGAAAGTGGAAGGAGTTAGAGGGTGTGTATCGGAATTTTTTTTTTCCTGACCATTTTGACCATTTTCCCACATCTCAAAGATTATTCCGAAAAATACAGAAATAGACGTCAATGTCCCATCTTGTTGTCTTGCGAACGTTTAAATAAAAGAAATAATTTTTGACATATTGATTTTAGGTCGTTGTTTAGACATAAACTGATCGATACATAAAAACGTTTTTGCAAATGTTAAGAAAAGAGAAAACCCGTGGATGTTAGATTTTACCACACAAAAGAGACTTATTAGATTTAGGAAAATAAAAAGAGTTGTTCCTTCAAGGACACCTAGAGACAATACCTTCCCCGTCAACTTCTAATGTAATATTGAACCGTTAGTTAAAAGAAAGAAAGAAAAAAAGGAGGGATAGAAGAAATACTATTCTCTCTCATCCCTTCATCTCTTGAAATTCTAAGAAAAAGAAAAAAAGGGGGGTCAAAAATAACCTTAGAAAAAAAAAAAAAGGACCAAACTTTACTCAATCTTTCTTAGTTTAAAAGACCAAACTCGTGTACGGAAAGGTACGTCCCCGGTTACGGGACCTTTACATTTCCCGGTTAGAAACAATGTCTCCCCAAGTAAAGTCTCTTCCCACACAAGACGTTTCTGTTTATCCAGGGTGTCTATCAACGGTTCCCGTGCCTTATATAGAAACGTAATGTGGAACTTGATCGCACAAGTATAGTGGAGAAAAAATAACGTACATGGTATTTACTGACATTTTCAAACGTTTAGTACGTCTCTGGAACCGTCAGTTATGAAGCGTCCTTTAGATGTTTCTCTCCTCGACCCCTTCTCTAGGTCGGATCGTCAAAATGAAAAAAAAAACCGTGTCCTTGGGATCCAACTGTAACTCTTAATCACTTACAAGCTAAAAACTGTCACAGAGTCGGTCTCCACAGGCGTCTCAGTGAATTAGACTTTACAACCAAAAAAGTAAATCTAATTGTCCATTACCTTTGTCAGGACACCGGAATAAATGTGCCCAAATGAGATCCACGAGTAATCACTACTCCGGTATTTTCTTTCATATTAAAAATACACCCGGTTACACACCCGTTCATCCCACGGATCGATACCTCCGGAACGGACGTCGAAAAGGCTTCAGACAAAAAATTCTCGGATCGAGAGGTTTCTTGGTCCGTTCCCAGACCTCCAACGAAAAATCCTGGATGTGACACAACCACTACAACACCGACCCCCCTTGTGATTAGTCGGGAGGAGGAGGCACAAATTAGACGGGTAAGACGTCTAAATCCCTTCCCCTCTCACAAAAAGGTGAAATTTAAGTTCCATAATTTCTGCCCACGGGCCACTTTTCAGACTGTTTCGTTTATGTCTGCTCCTATGGTTTCGGGCCCTAAGCCTCTGTTTGAGACGATGACGAGGTCCGCCCTCCCCGTCTGGAGTGACTTCGATGATCCGTCCCAGCCGCCGCTACTTTACCGAATCGTAGGGGAAAGGGTGTCAGCCCCCGGAGCGTCGAAATTTCGAAGCCGTCACGGAGCGAATCCTGACGCGATCCCTGGTTTCCCGACACGAAAAGGCCTCTCTCTGACCCAATGTCCCGTCACTCGCCGCCGCCCTCTTTTTCGGGGCCCGGGATGTGAGGTTCTATCCTACCGAAATCTTACAAGGAGAGTATGTGTGTGTGGGGTGGAGGTGGACGCCGCGGGAGGAGAGGGGTTGGGGGCTGGGGGTGCGGTCAGGATTACTGACCTTAGGAAGTGAAGACTACGTTTTTTGTAAGTCACCTCAGGTCCCTCAAAAACTTTAAGACCGCCTTCGACGAAATAGGCAACTAAGCGGGGGTCCCAGTTTGCATCGGCGTTTCCAACTCAACCCCCTACGCGACTCGAGTCGAGGTCGGAATCTTAACGGGGACTTTTGGGGCACCGGTGTAGGGCGGACGCCAAGAAATGTAGACTCACCGAATCTTCCCCAGAGACTCGAAACGGGTTAGGTCTTTCCTGGCCGTCCACCTCTTGACACGCTCAAAAAATCAAAAGGAAAAATTAAAATTGGGGCCCGTCCCTTCGCACGCACGTCCACCCGTCAGTAGCGGCGATTGACGCGGGAGGGTCCGCCACCGGCCGAGGTTATACCCACGCTGCCGACACTGTGGCCCAGTTGTCTCCACCTCGTGGACCCGTCCTTCACCTGTGGAGGGCAGACCCCTTCCAAAGACAAATCCGCCTCCCGCACCTCGACGGGAGCCTCTGTCCCGGAGATCCTCGACTCTAGACGTTCTGGAAAAGGGGCGTCCAAAGCGCGCGGGCGCGCGCGGGAGGGGTGGCGAGACGGTCTCCGGTGTCGAAAGGTAAGTATCATAGTCTTCGCGAGGACCCTTTTGGGCCTTAAAAATAGGTCTGCCAGACCACCGTAACCCTTCCCCCTTTTTTTAGCACATTTTTTCAACTAGTTTCGTTTTTCCTTTTCGGGTCCAATTTGCTCTGTAAATTGTCCTTTCGGTCCGTTTCTTAAAATACTCCGGTGAAACGCCACAAATTAAAGTCTAATTTTCGTCTATACTGTATTTGTGTATACACACACTAAAGAGGGATTTATGATTGATAACTTTGTCTTTAAACATAAAAGCCTTTTGGAACGGGATTTTTTAATAAGGCTAGAGAAGGAAGAGAACAACAAGGCGGGTGGGGATGGGGACGATACACAGTCCAGTCCTCTCTGATGAGAGGTATCTCGTGTAAAAAGTAAGAGTCGTAGTATTTGGGTACGGTGCCTCTTAGCATTATTTAATCAAAGTCCTTGTTATATTCACTACGAGATTTCGACCCAGTCAACTGTAACCAACTAAATCATTTTTGACGGTTTCGACATCGACTCAGTTGGAGAGTATGAAAGGAAATCAAGTGTCTCAGTGAATAAACAGATAAATTAATGGACTTTGGTGAGGGATGAACGACGCTCACTCTCTCCTGACCGTCACAATGTGAGCATCTCTAAAAAGATTCAACTTGTCTGCGTTACGAAGGAGACACGCACGAGTCAGCGGAGGCTGAGACACTGAGCTGACATCGGACGGTCCGAGGAGACAGGTGTCCTAAGAGGTCCGTTCTTATGATCTCACCCAACAGTAAAGGAGGAGGTCCTCTAGAAGGGGTGGGTCCCTACCTTGGGAGGAGAGGACGAACCATCCGCCTAAGAAATGGCGATTCGGTGGACCCTTCGGGGTTATGAAGGGAATCTATTATTGACAGAATTCTCAAATATATGAACTTACATGACAATAAAGGGAATAATCAGTTTTAGGAACACTGTCATTTTAAGAGACCGTCTCCAAAATGTATAACACATTTTTATTAACAACTATGTCTTATATACTACTAGTAAAGGACCATCTAATCGCTAAGATGGTGTGTACCTACTCTTTAACTAGTAGGGTTTAGCTTGGGTGACTGTAATCCCTAACAATTTTCGCTTTATTTGCCTCTGAGACCAAAGAGACGTCCCTTTATGTCTACAGTTTACCGTAGTTTCAAAGACTCTTGTCCGTACCTGTCAAAGATTGAGTCTGAAAAGTTGGAAAATACCCTTGACATATAAAGATAAAACCGTTCTCATTCTGTTGGATGTGAGTAATAGGTTCATACACCTTTATAAAAAACTCTTACTGGTAACCACTAGAAATTTGTTGTGTAGGAACTTTCTAAACGTATTATTTATGTCGGCCAATTATCAATAAGAATACGGACCCGACAGAGGCCTCCCAAAGGACCTCGCCTAAACCTGTCTCCCTCCGGCGAAACCTCTGGACCAAACGTCTGGTGCACCCGTTACTCTGGTTTTCTTACACAAAACGAGTTCTTCCATCTGGATTTCTTTTATCATATACTAGAGAGAAGAAACAAGACTAAAAACTTTGTGGTTGATGAACAAAAATTTCCTCGAAAAGTCGTTCTCTAAGTCTTCCTCCTTTGGCTCTTTCAAATCATTTGGACTAGATTTTTCTTTTTCTTTTTTCTGGATCGGGAAACTAGAGGGACCGTAACAATAATGTCAGAATTTTATTGGCGGTGGGGGGGCCAGCCTTTTCTTTTTGGAATCCCTAATTCATTGATAAATAGAGTACTTCTATTAATGAACAAACTGGGCTTCAGTAAGTAAGGACTTTGGTGCTTCATTTTAACGACTCTACAAAAATTCTCGGTGACGAAGACCGATATAGCGAACCAATTGTTTTTGGACTAGGCCTACTGGTAGCGTAGAGCCTACCCAGACCCGTAGTGATGAGGTTCAGAGTTCAAACACTGCCAAGGATCACACACCCTCCTTCTGTCCTTCAAAAGATAGTCTATGTAGACATTTCTCCATGATTCACTGACTTCGGTGTCCACCGCTCCAATTGGCCCTTACCTTTTGGCCCGAGGGAGATGAAGGGTCTTGAGACCGGCTCGTTCCACCAGTGTTCGGCGTCCCGACTTCAATTGGGGTCACCGGGTTCCACGTCAAATTGCTCTAGCTACGCCGAAGGGGATCACCACGCCGGCGTCACGAGAGGGATCCTTGGATGAATTAAGGGAAATTATCATGAAGGCCGGGAAAAGACCTGGAGTAACCGAGCCCTACTCTCCTCGTAAGAGCCCAGTCGTCCGAAGAGGCGCGATGGCGGCCACGGCTCCGTGACCGGGTCCCGACTGTGGCGGGACCCGCTCCGCACTGGACCCCGACCCTCCCCCTGACACAGCCGCCGGGGCGCCCGGCGCGAACCGGAGTCCGGCCCCCCAGGAGTCCTCCGCCCTCCGCCTCTCTCCCTTGAGCCGAGCCTATCAGGTCGGCGGCACGCGGAACGCGCTACCTCCGGAGGCCCTCCGGGCCCCTCTCGGCGAGCCCAGGTGCGCCCGTCTCGAGGCCGTGAGCGGTCGGGCGGGCGGCGAGCGGGGCCCCGGAACCCTTGGCCCTTTGGTCGAGCGGCTCCGCCACCGCCGGAGCGGCGAAAGTCAAAAGTAACTCCGTCGACCAATGACAAATTGTAGGGGTGGGTGCAAAGTCAAACAAATCATTTAGCTAGCCTGCCACTCTCAGTCCGGCGACAAGACAGCGGTAACTCGGCTCGATTATGGGAGGGTCGTATACCAGATTTCAGAGACGATCGCTAGGCCTTTTTGTTTGTTTGTTTGTTTTGTTGTTGTTTTGTTGTAGGAATGCGGAGCAGAGGGGCTAGTGACGCGGGGTGGGGGTGGCAGGTGGAGCCGCGGGCGTTAGGAGGAAGGGTCCGACCCTTTTCACGCCGGGCCCTGGGGGCGTCGGCCCCGCCCACCCCCCTTGGACGGCAGCCCTCTACGCCGCCGCCGGCGCGCCGATGCCGCTGCGCCCTCGAGGCCCTCGGCGAGGCGCGTCCATTCAAAGGGGCGGCGCGGGGGCTCGGGTCGCCGACTCGGGGTCGGACGGCTGGGGCCGGCCCCAGCCTGGCCTCCTGCGAGCCAAGGGGAGGGTGCCGACGTAGTCCCTGCGGGCGGGCCCTCCCCGACTCGGAATCCTGGGGGATCCGGTCAGCTCGAACTTTCGTCTATGGGGCTCCGGAGGGTGTCGGGCTTCACGCCCTTTCTTCTTTCCCGGCCTCCACTCCGTCGCCCCCGTACGCGGTCGGCCAGTGAGTCCTTTTCCTCTTTTATTTTCAACCTACACAAACCATCTCCTTGAAAGCCACAGACAGCCGCTCAGTGCACCAACGGTCCAGAGACCCCCGAAACCACCTTAAAAAACACACACACACACCGGACCCCGGTCCGGTCCCGAAACCCTATAAGACACCTGGAGCCTCCAAACATCCTTCCACAAACCGGGATCTCGTAGTGGTGTCCGGAAACGAGGACAGAGTCGGAGACGGTCAAGAGAGAATCTGTGTAAAACTCTCACCCATAGAAGTCCACTACGGAGACCCCGCTAATATACTTCTTACATCCACATACAGAAATACAGACAGATATGTACATACACGTATATATATATATATTAGCAATATATCTTAATATATTATGTATTAAGTTAAATTTAGTGGAATCGAAGGAATCCCTTCTTTACAAGAAACCTTCGAACAAATTTGTTACATGTCCAATTCGTTATTAGTGAGGTACAGATTGCCCTTATCGGGTCGTGCACTATTCTAGAAGCTTGACTTACATTACCCGAAGTATGGACTACACGACGAGAAGATTCTGAACGAGATTTGTTAATGTCCTGGGGAGAGGTTGTTCGTTAGACGGAAGTCAGTCGAAAGGATACTCCCGTCGGGATCTCTTACGTCTGACGTCGCGACAGGTGAAGTACCCTACAGGACTTTTGCTTTGTGAAGTATTTATCCTTGTAAAAGACGAAAACAAAACAATGAAAGAGGACGACAAGGCAAGTAAAGTATACGTATAAGAGAAGTAACCATGTTATAAGAAGGGAAGGTCGATCGTGGTCAAAAAAGTATTATTGGAACAACAGGGGTGGGAGAGTCGTGTGAAGGGAGACCAAAGTAGACAACACGAGTCATGATAGTCAGTTCAGTGGACTAGATAAATAAATAACACTCAAACTTCAGTCACCGGATCTTCCCAACCCGAGGAGAGACCATGGTAAACCCACTCTTCCACCTCTTTCTTCCACTGGTCACCACCATTTGATGAATAAAAAGTGAAAAGTTTTCACATCCACCTCCCGACAAGAGAAGAAGGGTAAGGAGGAGTCGAGGTAAATATCCGGATGTTTATCCCTTACAAAGAGTAGTACGAAACACTTCCTTACACATACAATCAGTGAATCAGTACAGACTGAGAAACGCTGGCGTACGTAATTAACCGGTCCGAGGAGACAGGTACCTTAAGAGGTCCGTTCTTATGACCTCACCAAACGGTAAGGGAAGAGATCTTAGTTTGGGACCTAAGGACGTAATGGTCGTCTAAGAAATGACAGACTCGATGGTCCCGTCGGGAAAAATTGATCTCACACAGATAATTCTAGAGTATTCGTAAAATAAGTCAACAGTAAAATTCGTATACGCTGTCGTCTTTAATTAAACCCCCTACTGATTCAAAAAAAAAAAAATGTGAACGTTTATTATTACGTTTATTATTGAAAAGTGAGGGACATTGAAAACTTTTAAGAACAATAAAAGAAACTTAAGATTTTCATGATGAACGAATATTTCGTTGTTCTTTTAATATCATTTTATATGTCACTTGGGGGAAAGGATAAGGTAAGGCATACACATTGACGACAACCAAACTTGAACAAAAGGAAATACACATACTATCACTACCAGCGTTTCAACACAGGCTGAGAACGCTGGGACGCCTGATATCGGGCGTCAGAGGAGACAGGTACCCTAAAGGGTCCGTTCTGATGACCTCATCCAACGGTAAAGGAAGAGGGCTCCGAGAAGGACTGGGTCTTTAGCTCTGGACCAGAGGACGTAACTGTCCACCTAAAAAATGGCGACTCGGTAGTCCCTAAGGGAGGGTACATATTGGTGTCCTTAGAAAGTAATAAAGTTTCTTTAACCTATTACCAAGTGAATAGTCACAAGACTTTAAACGAAAGAATATTATAAAGAGTTTATAAAGAGACGGTTATGTACTTCTAAAGAAAAATTTGCATAGATGGATTACATTGGTCGGTTGGTTATAGGGGGTCTTATAAGTGAACCTAAAAAGTCAAAGAATACACTACGTCACCAATAGACACATGTAACAGAGACGTTCTTATGATGTCTTCTAAATAAGACTCTTCTCTTAATGGCCAAGGTCCCCCTACAAGTGAAATTTAAACTACCTATAACATTTCTGGGAAGGATTCATGGGTGTCACAGCAATTGGAATGAGAACGGTTGTGACCTATCATTACTAAACAAATTTTATAACGGTCAGACTAACAACTTTTCACCTAAAGAGTAATTGTCTCAACCTATAAACCTTTAATATATTGGTCGGGACATTGCAGATTGAACCTCTCGAACTCTTAAAACGAAACTCTTATATCATTATTTCACCTTTTCCTTAATTTATGTAAAATTTTATAGTGAGAATAAAACTCGAACATTTTCTGACATAAACTGAGATAATCAGTGATAGGTAAATGACTTACCGATCTCTATGACCACGTACGATTCACTCTTAAAGCTACAATGTTTGTACACTGAGACCACTCGGATTATCAACGACAACACTAACACACCGAGAACTGAATACACAAACGATGGAAACATTCTCCTAAGTGTAGGGATCTTTACTTTGTATTAAAATTCACTCTATAACATCAAACCTTAGGAATCCGTTGATATGTACGTTTGTCTTGTTGACTCACATGTCACTGTGTAGTAACAAACATGTATGTATATAGGAACGGCTTAACGAGACAGATGAGAGGAGTATCTTTAAAAGGGGATAACCATAATTAGTCGAATATGTATCTGAGTATTTCACGAAGTTTATACCGAAGGAGAATGTAAACCCTCTCGATAAATCCTTAGAATTATTATGTATACAAAAAACGACTTTGAATAACTTAGGAATTATGTACAATGTATAACAAGATTCGGTAAGAATACTTAAAAAAGAAAATATAAGAAATTTGTTTAGATACGTCGATTATGATTATAAGAGGGGTAAAAGTCTACCCTTTTTACTCCGTCTCTTTATATTTTTGAACTGATTCCGGTGTGTGTAGAGATCTCCTATTTTGACCCCTAAGTTCAGGTCCGTGACACTTAGAGTCGGTACCCTCACTGGAACCGTGGAAGTTCTTCAAGAACTAACAAGTGACATGTCCTGACGGGTCGACTTCGCCTGTACTCCTTACTATGGAACTAATCTGGGGTGTCCGGAACGGTACAGAGGAATAAGAACTGGTTCATAAGGACCCCCCTTTCGTGAAGATCCAGTGTTTTCAGACATTCCTTGTCGTTGTTGGGACGAGGTACATACGTATCAACGTACAAATATATTCATTGAAACTTTGAGTCATGATAGAATGGGTAAGTAGTACCTATTGGAATTTCTTTTTGAAAGAGAAATGCTATACCTGAAGACAACAATAACAAATCACCGATTCAACACGGACTAAGAAACCTGGGGTATCTGACGTCGCACGGTCCGAAGGGACAGGAAGTGATAGAGGGTCAAACGAGTTTAAGTACAGGCGACTCAGTCACTACGGTAGGTTGGTAGAATAGGAGACGATATGAACATGAAGGATGGAACATAAACTATGTATTCCTCTGCCTTACGAGAGAGATACCCTCTTAATCGAGTATCGAAGACTATAGCACAACGATACTTTTGGAAACCAAACATAGGTCTACTGGAATACCTTTTACGTATCCCTTAATTAAAAACAGATAAAAACACACACACTAAGAGAATTGTAAAACCCCCTGGACTTCCAGAAACTCCTACTGGTGGAGTACCCTACATTCGGATCTCTCTGACGAAACAACAGTGTATCCCTACGAAGATAAGGACGGGTCGACAAATGATTTTGCCCCTGTTTTCGACCCCGTGAACCCGTTCAATTGGAGAAACTTCGGATCAAAGGAGTAAAAACTTCATATACACTAATATGGTAGACAGAGTATCTTAAGTACATTACTAATATATACAATTATTATGTACATTTGTAAATCTGGTTACGGACCGTATATGATCCATGGACTGTACACAACGACAATAACAACACTATCTTACGCTATTAAGTAGATGTTACGATGAACTAACAACACTTATTCAATTATTCACAGTAGGAGAAAATAACTGGGAGAGAGATTTCCTTAATATGTATCCCCGAAGGCTCCATCGAGTCGTTATTTCTTAGATGGACAGTTACGTTCTCGGAGTCCTTTACACCCAAGTTAGGGACCCAACCCTTCTCGGGTGCCTCCTCCTTTACCGTTGGGTGAGGTCATAAGGACGACCCTTTTAAAGTACCTGTCTCTTCGGACCGTCCGATGCCAGGTACCTCAGCGTTTCCCAGCCTGTGTTGTAGTCACTGTCTCGCGCGTGTGTTTAACGTATTCTGAAGTTCTCAAAATACCACCGGTGACGTGGGGACCGGTGGGGGAGATTATCCGGAGTCTCTAGTCACTACTCATTCTCTGTGTCAGGGACTTAAGTACTTCACGAATCCACTTGTCACATCTGCTCCTTGTAGCCTCATAGATCAAGTCACCAATCTTGTGCCCGACTCCTTAATAGTTTTGAAACTAAGTTTAGAGTCAAAACGGGAGACGGTCGACACATAGGGACACACAGCGAATTGTAAAGACACGGAGTCAAATTTATCAAAATTTCATTTTTATTGTCAGAAATAAGAATTTCATATACACCTAATTAAGAACATAATGAATTCAGTTCGTAAAATAAACAACTTGTAAACTGGGAAAGAGACGTGAGATAAAGTCATATCTTTTTAGTGTAAATATCTACTATCACTTTTTAACAATATCTGTAGATCTATCACTTAAGGGTAGAGTAAATTTTCATAGATGACTATGGTGATAGACCCAGACCATTAAATCGTAAAAAATTTTATACAAATTAGAAAAAGATAACAGAGAGAGCCGAACGGATCGCACAACATGAAACACACACAAGAACCAGTCTAATACCTCAGACAGGGTCAAAAAAACAAAAAAAACAAAAAAGGGAAAACGAAAAGAACAAAGACTGTAATGCCGATATCAAACGTTTCTTTCAAACATAAAATTAAATTCACCTTACCTTAATATACGTGACATGATCTATGGACCTTACAACGACGATTCAGCGAAGTCAGCACAGGCTGAGACACACTGGGGTGTCTGCCGTCGGGTGGTTCCAGGGGGCAGGGACCCTAAGAGGTCCGTTCTTATGGACCTTATCCCCGTATTTATTTAGTCACAGGGGTGAGAGTTTGTGTCTATTAGATGAACCTTCTGTTTGCGTATGTTGGTAGATATTGTATCTCACTATTGAGAACATAATCACGTCATTTATCTTTATGGTACCTTTTACCTTTGTGTCTTCTATTGTAAATCGAACTTACAAGATCTCTCTAAAGTACCTTCTTATTCACCAAAAGGCTAATCGAGAACGACTTATCTCTTATTAGTCTTTCCCCAAACCCCGTCTCCTCTAATGTAAACTTTATTCACCTTACCGTTCTTTACTTGACCCCTTCCTCGTGACCCGGTAAGACTGTTAGGACTTGCACCTATTGTTTTCAAACTCGATGCAGGACATCCATTACCCCTCGTAGTTTTCAGATATTCATCCAACTCAATCCTTTCGAAAGACAGAGGAAAAAGAAAAAATTTTGACTAACCGTTGTAAAACCTCCGACCTAGTGTCTCCGTGTCTATTCTCTGTCCTCTGAACACCCTTCGAAAGAGTTAACGGGTTACCTTTCCTCTATACTTCTCCTATTCCATCTGAACTCTCTAGAAAACTTCGAGGAAGTCAACTGAAATTCTTGACATCTTATTCCCGCTACTCTGTCATACTTCCTAACTTCGTCTGGAATTTAGAAATCCCAACATGTCCTTCGAAACTAAACTAGTACCAGTAATATCTAAACATCAAAAAGTTGATAATATCAGGATTTTTAACAGGTATAAAATTTTGGATCGAACATACCGTTTTGATTTGGAGTAAACCGGTAAACTCGGTCTAACAGTTCATGAATCCTTTTTCTAACAAAGAGATCAAACAAGAGAACAGATCTTCTAAACAAAGAGATCGTTTCCGTAATGATAAAAATTACACTTAAAAACGTCATTGGTTGACAAGAGGGAAGGACCAATCAGAATTGAGGTTAATAAAGAGTACTATCACCAATCTTACTATATCTCTTTTGTCCAGACTGTAACAGAAAAAAGAAGATGAATTTTGGTAAGTAATTGAAGGATTATGGGAATAGTACTTGAGGTTCACACAAATGTAGTGATCTGGGACACACTGAACCAGACCTAAAGGTGAGGTTCGAAGTAGAGAGAAAAGAACTGTAGAGACATCAAAAATCACCTTTAGAGAAGACAAAGGAGTTTCCGTGGTACGAGACGTGGAAGTTTTCACGACATAGATAACAAACCTTTTGAGAGACGACAACAGTAGTAGGAAAGGGAGGGACGGAAGATCAGTGGAAGGTGGAAAGAACACCCAGAAACGAATTTATGGTGGAGAGGACTGGAGGACGGGGTTATATGGTTAAATCAAGATAGAACAAGAAAGGGACAGTATAAATGGTGGAAGTAGTGTGTGACACCAACGTACAAACTACTACTAAGAGAATCCGAGCTCACAATCTGGAGACTCTTATTCTTTATACAATAAGAACGAGTGAAGAAATAAACCCGTAAATCGACTCCAAGTTACTCGAACACAAGTGACTTACTTAGTCATCGAAATTACCTCTACTGACAAGTCAACGATTCAGTACAGACTGAGAAACACTGGGGTACTTACGTCGTACGGTCAGAAGGGACAGGAAGTCATAGAGGACCTCAAACGAATTTAAGTACCGGTAACTCAGTCACTACGAGAGATTGGTAGAGTAAGAGACGACGGGGGAAGAGGAAAACGGAAGTTAGAAAGGGTCGTAGTCCCAGAAAAGGTCACTCGACCGAGAAGTGTAGTCCACCGGTTTTATAATCAAGAAGTGGAAGTCGTAGTCAAGAAGGTTACTTATGAGTCCCAACTAAAGGAAATCCTAACTGACCAAACTAGAGGAACATCAGGTTCTCTGAGAATTCTCAGAAGATATCGTGGTGTTAAGTCTTCGTAGTCAAGAAGTCGGGAGTCGGAAGAAATACCAGGTTGAGAGTGTAGACATGTACTGGTACCCTTTTTGGTATCGAAACTGATATGTCTGGAAACAACCGTTTCACTACAGAGACGAAAAATTCATGTAACAGAACCAAACAGTATCGAAAAGAAGGTGCCTCGTTCACAGAAAATTAAAGTGTCGACGTCACTGACAGGTGTCACTAAAACCTCGGGTTCTTTTATTTTAAACGCGACAAAAGTAAAAAAACCAATAGATAAACAATAATTGACTACTCTGACCTACGGTACTAGAAACAAAAAACTTACGACTCAAAGTTTGGTCGAAGAAGTGGGAGGAGAAAGTGGGAGTAGTTGTCCGAGAAATCGAGGAGAAGTGAAAGAGGGTAATTTCAACACAGTAGACGTATATAGTCCAACAACTATAAAGAGGGTCGTCAGAACTAAGGTCAAACACTAAGTAGGTCAGATCGTAAAACGTACTACATGAGACATTCAATTTATTCGTCCCACCGTTATATGTCGGAACTTCATGAGGAAAGGGTTAAAACTTGGTCAGT
Organism: Capra ibex; assembly: GCA_006410555.1. Classification (NCBI taxonomy): domain Eukaryota; kingdom Metazoa; phylum Chordata; class Mammalia; order Artiodactyla; family Bovidae; genus Capra; species Capra ibex. The sequence continues at coordinate 31,220,840 of SJYO01049755.1, read as the reverse complement.
CAAAAAGGTACAAGTCAGATCGACAACGAAGAACTGGACGTATATCCAAAGAGTCCTCCGTCCATTCTACCAGACCATAAGGAGAAATTCTTCCTTACACTTTATAGTTATCATCTTAATTTTGTAAACAACTCTTGGATTAAAAGTTCGATCTAAGATAAAACCCATAATTCGTTACTGACTTTTAAGAGACGATTGCAAAAGTACAGACCAATCCCTATACGGAATTTCTTATTGACGGGTAATAATATTCCCATTCAAAACTCACGACCTCTTCATAACATCATTATATCGTCTTCCGGGTGATAAAAAAGGACCTAATCCAATGTGTCCTACATACTTAAGAAATAAAAATTCAGTTCCCTACATTAAATAACTATGACTCCATATTAACGTAACTCTATTCATACGATGACATCCTTCCTTAGGGAATCTTCTTTATCTCATCGGTAGTACCAGTTGTTTTCTCAGGCTTTACGTCATGAACCTACGTTAGAGTCTTTGTTGTCTTACTAGAGACAAGCAAAGGTTCCGTTTGGTAAGTTATAGTGTCATTAGGTTCAGATACGGGGTTGGTCATTACGACTTCTTCGACTTCAACTTGCCAAGACACTTATGGATGTTCTGGAAAATCTTGATTGTGGGTTTTTTCTACAAGAAAAGTAATATCCCCTGACCTTACTTTTTCATCTTTCAGTTCTTTGTGGACCTCATTGTCCGTTTAAACCGGAACCTTATGCCTTACTTCGTCCCGTTTCTGATTATCTCAAAACGTTCTTTTACGTGACCAGTATCGTTTGTGGGAGAAGGTTGTTGTGTTCTCTTCTGAGATGTGGACCTATAGTGGTCTGCCAGTTGTGGCTTTGACCTTTATCTTGACGGAATACTGTGTCGTCAGGGTGACGACCTGTATGTGTGACTCCTTTGGTCTTAACTTTCTCTGTACACATGGGGTTACAAGTAGCGTCGTGACAAATGTTATCGGTCCTGTACCTTCGTTGGATCTACAGGTAGTCGTCTACTTACCTATTCTTTCGACACCATGTATATGTGTTACCTCATAATGAGTCGGTAATTTTTCTTATGTAAACTTAGTCAAGATTACTCCACCTACTTTGACCTCGGATAATATGTCTCACTTCATTCGGTCTTTCTTTTTTATATAAAAATTGACTTATCGTATTATAACATACCGATACGACGTTAAACAAATAAGTAGGTGGATAACTATTTGTAGACTTGACAAAGATCAAAAAGCAAGAATGTTTATCTCGACGAGACTTGGAAGAAAATTTTTCTCAGACACCCCCATTTACGAAAGTAAACAAAATACATTAATGGATCGTCATATTACCGATCTAGAATACCTTTTTTTGTCCAAAGGTGTCATCAACATAGTAAAATACAAGGACAGTCATTACGAACTCAAGGTCACAGGAGTGTAGGAATTCTTGTGGACCATACTAGTCAGAAAATTAAAATCCATAAGACTTGTCATAGACTACTCTAAAGCGACACTAAAGTTAAATGTAAAGGGACTACTGATTACTACGACTCGTAGAAAAGTACTCGAATCCATGGTAATTCGCCGAAAGAAACCACCAAGTTTGGATACGTAGACACGGGGGGTGGGTGGGTAGAAAAACAATAAAATAAATAAATAAAACTGTCACGACGTACTGAACACCCTATAATCCAGGGAATGGTCCTTTGTTGGGGCTGAGAACCCTCATTTTCGTACCTCAGGGTTGGTGACTTGACGGTCCCTTAAAGAGGGGGTGGGTAGAAAAATTTTAACTCGTCAAACAGAGTAATAATAACTCAACATTCACAAGATACATATAATATTCAAGAGAAAGTCTATACTCTAAAATTTTATAATAGAGGGATTTACTTGAATGAAAATATGTTCCCCATCCTAAACTTACTTTCTTCTTATTTCCTATAAAATCAGAATTTATCCTTATCGTAACTAAAACATCAAAGTACTCCGAGGTCACATTTTGTCTTTTTCTACCATCTTTGACTCAAGTGTTTTCATTCTTCTTTGGACTTTTATATCCGAAAAACTACAGTATGATACCTTAAATCTGAGACACACACACACACACACACTCTCTCGTGATTGTAATTATTTATAGACATGTTATTGTTACAACTACTATGAACTTGAAGTGTCAAATATTTTAAGAAAGTATACGTCTTAAATATTACAAAGGGAGATGTAATAAACAGAACACTGTTTGTACTTTTCTATGACTCTGACCTTCTATTCACACGACGACGACGATTCAGTGAAGTCAGCACAGGATGAGCCACGCTGGGGTATCTGCCGTCGGGTGGTCTGAGGGGACAGGGACCCTAAGAGGTCCGTCCTTGTGACCTCACCCAACGGTAAAGGAAGAGGTTACGTACTTTCACTTTTCACTTTCACTTCAGCGAGTCAGCACAGACTGAGAATCACTGGGGTGCCTGACGTCGGATGGTCCGAGGAGGTAGGTACCCTAAAAGGTCCGTTCTCATGGCCTCACCCCACGGTGACGGAAGAGGTCCCTCTATTCACATGTGTCACAATTTATACCCAAAACCCCAAAACTCGTTTACAAAAAAACCGAACACACACGCACATGTAAATTACACACTTTCACTATCGACCCAACTAGACGTCCCTATCCGCTTACTTGTGAATGTCACAAGTCACAACTCTATCCCTCCCTGTTCCAGGAGGACTCGAGGGAATCTACCATGTTATCTGGGACTATCTCCAACCCCTAACATATTAACATCACAATTATGAAACTTTTACTGGAAAGTGTCAATGGTATCTCACTAAACTGTTTTAACGGTTTTAGAGTTCTACTAAAAGATCTAAGACACTTGTAAGATGACTTATTCCTTAACGCAAACAGAATGTACACATATTCAATTAAAAGGTTCCCTCTTTTTTTGTCATATTAGTTCAAGAAGTAAAAACTTAAATTAAAAAATCAAGGAGTACTCTTCAAGTTTCTATTACCTTTCGAGAGTTTGTATTAGGAGAGTAAGGCATATAAAAGAAGGGTAACAGGACGAGGACCGAAACGGTAGGAAGGGAGACGGAGAGTCCAAACCAAGAAGAAGACGGAACATCTGCAGGTAGAAGAGTAACATAGCAGTGTACAAGAAGGGAAGGGCTCACTACCATAGAGTTAGAGAAGAGTATTCCTGTGGTTAGTATAGCCTAATTACCTCCTACGTGGGTACCCTTGAGTAAAATAGAATTGATGAGAAATTTCCCGGAAGGAACCACCGAGTCTGTCATTTCTTAGACGGACATTACTCCCTCCGGGTCCAAGGTACGGACCCAGTCCTTCTAGGGGACCTCTCCCCTTACCCTTGGGTGAGATCATAAGAAAGGACTTCTTAAGGTACCTGTCTCCTTGGACCGTCCGTTGTCAGGCACCCCAGTGTTTCTCAACCTGTCCTGACTCATTGACTGTGAAAGTGAAAGTGAGAAATTTCGAGGTAGGGGTCTATGTCAATATAAGACTCCATGATCTTCAACCCTGAATGTTTCAAACTCCCAACCCCTCTATGTTAAGTCAAGTTTCGTCGTCCCATTGTTTCATAAATCAAAATAATATTAGAATCTATAAGTCTAGAAGGAATTCCGAGTGCATATAAAAACAAAATCAGAGATTTAATTTAGTTGACTCAGGTTTTGGGCTTAGTAAATACAACTAGAGATTTTTCGGAAGAAGAGAGATGTGAAGGAGAGTAGATACAAGACCAGGGAATTACAAAGGAGGAAAACTCGTCAGGGAGACCGGTCCTGTTTACCGTGTATAATATCCTTATTGAACTCCGACATAGAGTCAAGTCAAGTCAGCGAGTCAACACAGGCTGAGGAACACTGGCGTACTTAACGTCGTGCGGTCCGGAGGGACAGGTAGTGTAGAGGATCTCAAGTGAGTCTGAGTGCAGGTAGCTCAGGCACTACGGTAGGTCGGTAGAGTAGGAGTCAGCAGGGGAAGAAGAGGACGGGGATTAGGGAGGGTCGTAGTCTCAGAAAAGGTTACTCAGTTGAGAAGCGTACTCCACCGGTTTCATGACCTCGAAGTCGAAATCGTAGTAAGGAAGTTTTCTTTAGGGTCCCAACTAGAAGTCTTACCTGACCAATCTAGAGGAACGTCAGGTTCCCTGGGAGTTCTCAGAAGAGGTCGTGGTGTCAAGTTTGCGTAGTTAAGAAGTCGCGAGTCGGAAGAAGTGTCAGGTTGAGAGTGTAGGTATGTACTGGTGTCCTTTTTGGTATCGGAACTGATCTGCCTGGAATCAGCCGTTTCATTACAGAGACGAAAACTTATATGATAGATCCAACCAGTATTGAAAAGAAGGTTCCTCATTCGCAGAAAATTAAAGAACCGACGTCAGTGGTAGACGTCATTAAAACCTCGGGTTTTTTTATTTCAGACTGTGACAAAGGTGACAAAGGGGTAGATAAAGGGTACTTCACTACCCTACTCTACGGTACTAGAAGCAAAAGACTTACAACTCGAAATTCGGTTGAAAAAGTGAGAGGACAAAGTGAAAGTAGTTCTCCGAGAAATCAAGGAGAAGTGAAAGGCGGTATTCCACCATAGTAGACGTATAGACTCCAATAACTATAAAGAGGGCCGTTAGAACTAAGGTCGAACACAAAGAAGGTCAGGTCACAAAGAGTACTACATGAGACGTATATTCAATTTATTCGTCCCCCTGTTATATGTCGGAACTGTATCAGGAAAAGGATAAACCTTGGTCAGACAACAAGGTACAGGTCAAGATTGACAACGAAGGACTGGACGTATCTCTAAAGAGTTCTCCGTCCAATCCACGAGACCATAAGGGGAGAGAAAGTCTTAAAAGGTGTCAAATAACACTAGGTGTGTCAGTCAATTATTATATATCTTTCTTTTAGAAGAGACTTATTAGATCTCTATACAAACTATAATTTTTTATACATAAGGATATAGACAAAGTATACAAATATGATAAAGGTGTAGAACCGGAAACTTATTACCCATACAAACCCAATTCATCGGTATCTTCCTTCAGGAGGCCCACACGTACAGACACAGTGACTCTGATAGTGTTCAGTTTCTTGTTTCGGTTTAATTCGACTTAAGGTTTCGTCCCGTCTCTTGTACAAACGTTAAAACCTTTTTATAAAATTACACAGAAAGTAAGTCTGAATAATGAGGGATGACCCAGATCCTGTAACACATCTGTAAATACGGAGTGGAATTAAACCAATATATTTTCGTACTTTTAGTATGTCTTCATACATGTTATTAAGTCTCTGACGATTTGACACATAGAGAACTCAATTACCTTTTCTCTGTATGTCGTTTTGTGGTAAGTACGACTATCGTTTTCACGGTTTTACAGTTTGATTAAAACTCCCTACGAGAGTTACCAGGTCAGGGGAGAAAGGACCAACTTTCTCTATTTGTGTAAGTCGGAAAATTCAAGTTTCCCCGTCAAAGACGTAAACTTCAATACGTAATTTGTCTAACAAAGTCTTAAAGAGTCTATCTCAGGCTTGTTGAGTCTAACGTCATTTTCGGGATACTAAGTGAGAACGTTTTGAAATTAAAGTGACTGTCATATTGACGTTTAGTACCCGCAAATCTTGTCACACAAGTGATACCACTCAGATAAAATTTTAACACTTTCTAATCAACATGATACAGAAATCGACAGAACGTTATTTATAGAATCCCTATCAGTCAAGTAACTAAATGTCTTTTAATAGACAGGACCGTACCATACTACACATATTTCGTGAAACCAGTCTCCCTCAATCTATCGTCTGACTCGATGACTCATTGTGAACTGTTCAATTTGAAAAACACGAAATAAAACGGGTAAAGATTAGACCCTATTATCGAGTTGATAGTAGTCCAAGGACTCTTAGAATTTAGTCTGTTGTATATATTCTATAGTGGGTCGTGGTAAAAGACCATAAACTCTCACTGAATTATTTACCTGTACACACCCACGATCCAACGAAGTCAGTACAGATTGAGAAACGCTCACCTGACAGTATCCATTAGAAGAATTTTACATTTACTGTTGTATAGTAGAGGGACGAATTTGGGTGGGTCAACCAAAAGGTAACATGGTCTTTATTACACGTCCGAGAAAACACAGGGAAACTCCGAAAACTTCAAGACCCGAGGAGGACAGAGAGAGTAAGAATTGAGAACGTCGAGAGAGAATGAGGAACCCAAGATCGGTATAGGTCTAAAAGAGTCAAAAGTTTTTTACAGTTCAAAAAAAGTAGAGTCCCGGAAACGGAAAACGTAAGTTATGAGGAACCTTTGAGTGTAGGTGAAGGGTGTGTAATTGTAGTGTACTGACAGAAGTAAGAAATGCAAAGTCAAATTTAAAACGGAGGTGTCACTCCAAAGAATCTCAAAGGAGACTAAACATTTACACGGAAGAAAGTATAAATAACAACTAACCCCTATTAGTTAGTCAAGTCGACCTACCCTCCAGAATCGTCGTCTTCGGATTCACCTACAACTTTATTTCCCATTTTGTTTTCCGATCCTCTCGTTCTCTTCTTTCCGTCAGACCCATGATTTATAATTTACTCCAATTTTTTCTTCGGACTGTAATAAGATGTATATTGAACTTTTGTATAAAATACTGTATTATAAAAATAAACATAACTATATTAATAATGATTGATGATCTCAAATCTTGAGATTTGTTGTGAGACACATCTTTCTATTACGTTGGGGTACACATGATAATTTTCAAAGCGGAACGGTGTAATGTTCATTTATCTTTGTTCCCTCTCATTAAAATTATTGGAGAAAATAATTTGGGTTAAAGGGTCCAACGGATCACCCATTTCTTAGACGGACGTTATTTTCTCTGTGTCCGTTGTTCCCTACGTAGGGACCCAGCCTTTCTAGGGGACCTCCTCCCGCACCGTTGGGTGCGGTCATAAGAACGGACCTCTTACGGTACCTGTCTCCTCGGACCACCCGATGTCAGGTACCCAAGTGTTTCTCAGCCTGTACTGACTTTGCTGTCTCGTGCGTATGTACGTAGGTTTCATATTATTAAAGTTATATATTAGTTATATTTACATTTTCAATCCATATCAAACGTAGTAAAAAGTATCATTCGGTAACTAAAGACCACATAAGAAATTCGAAAACCGTGTAGAGTCAAGGGTGATCAGTGTCGAGTTCACGAGTCACCGGTGTACGAGGCACCTACGAGTCACACATAAATTTCCAATAAGTTTTCTCTAATGGTAGGTATGAGGAGAAAGTAGTACACCCTCCTAAAAAATTAAATTAAAACACTGTTAGATTGACTTAACAACCAAAAAAAACAACAACAACAACAAAAACAAAAATCTAATCCATGTAGTCGAAAGACAAAAGTTTCTGAAGAATTATTTGAATACTCTTTTTATAAAAGAGTGGAAAGACCTTTGTGTTTTGGATAGTGAAGAGAGAAATAACATAAACTTCTCTTCATGTCAACTGCCCCCAATCAAACACGACCTCTCGACTACTACGACGGTCTGCGAGACGATGAACATTCTAAATTAACACCTCGTCAACCGTACTCTTACCGTGTACGGTCCCCAACAGGTTCACCTCCTCCGCAGCAAAAGTGGATTCTCGGTCACCAGTTGTCTCATGACCCGACGCTGCGTCTCTGACAGCCATCCAGACCCCATCCCACCTCTTAGAGGTAGAGACGACGTCGACCACCTCCGACAATGACCGTCTCTAGTGGAAGGGGAGGGGTGTAGGAGAGGGGGATGGGTAGGGCGGGGTGTTAACGGGGCTCGTTATGAAAAGTAAAGAAGGATCCGACCACTACGGTTGGGACTTTTGAAACAAACAAAGACAAACACACCTCCACCACCCTTTCCAGGACCCCCACTACCACCTACCTCCTCCAGTGGATAGGTAAGCATTATTACGACATAAGGTGAACTTCTTTGTTCCCCGTTTTTCTCCCCTCCATCTTCTCTTGGTTTCTGTCTAAAGTTTTTCCTTTACGAAAAATTTTTTATATATTTAAATAAATAAAATTAACTTCCAATTAATGAAATGTTATAACATAACCAAAACGGTATACAGTTGTACTTAGACGGTACCCACACGTGCACAAGGGGTAGGACTTGGGGGGAGGGTGGAGGTAAGGGTATGGTAAGGAGACCCAGTAGATCACGTGGTCGGGGTTCGTAGGACATAGGACGTAGCTTGGACCTGACCGCTAAGCAAAGAATATACTATAATATGTACAAAGTCCTCTTCCGTTACCGTGGGGTGAGGTCATGAGAACGGATCTTTTAGGGTACCCGCCTCCTCGGACCATCCGACGTCAGGTACCCCAGGGATTCTCAGCCTGTACTGACTCGCTGAAGTGAAAGTGAAAAGTGAAAGGACTTAACCTCTTCCTTTACCGTTGGGTGAGGTCACAAGAACGGACCTCTTAGGGTCCCTACCCCCTCGGACCACCCGACGGTAGATACCGCAGTGCGTCTCAACCTGTGCTGACTTCACTGAATCGTCGTCGTAGTCGTATGTACAAAGTCATGGTAAGAGGGTTTAGTAGGGTGGGAGAGGGAGAGGGAGTCTCAGGTTTTCTGACAAGACATATAGATACAGAGAAAACGACAGAGCGTGTGTCCCAATAGCAATGGTAGAAAGATTCAAGGTATATATACGCAATCTTATGACATGACAACAAAAAGAAAGACCGAATGAAGTGAGACATATTATCCGAGGTCAAAGTAGGTGGAGTAATCTTGACTAAGTTTACATAAGAAAAATTACCGACTCATTATGAAGTAACACATATACATGGTGTCGAAAGAATAGGTAAGTAGACGACTACCTGTAGATCCAACGAAGGTACAGGACTGACAATATTTGTCACGACGCTACTTGTAACCCCATGTGCACAGAGAAAGTTAGGAACAAAGGAGTCACACATACGGGTCATTACCCTAACGACCTAGTATTCCGTCAAGATAAAGACCAAAAAATTCCTTAGAGGTGTGACTTTTGAGAATTACTTTGTCGTGATTCTAGTCACTCGTCGTGTAAGATAGACACTGATAACAAACATAAAAGGAGAAAACGAAACTCTCCACCCCTTGTTATAGATAGAAGATACAGATCTACTATCTGAAAATGACTTCGTTATTATTAAGACAATTTACTTATGAAATGGGTTTCAGTTTATAAAAGGGGCAACAAAAAAATCAGTAAGATTCAAGAGTTAGGATTTAATCGAAACTCCGAGTGTACCTTCATCATGGTGACAAATATACTTTTCTTATTACGAGTATGGCACAATACGACTTAAAGATGTTTCGACGTTAACACACTTAGTCTGAAGACACTTAAGGTCTATTTTAATCACACTTTAAAGACGCACTACTCTCTTTAATAATAGTTTGATTTATATTGGAATTATTTCGATAATTAAACTTTTTCTTAAATTTCGGATTTAAATAAAATTTTTACTTCACTTTAATTAGAAGAGAAATAAGAGACGTTTCAATTTAAAAAGACAACGTAATAAATTAGGAATGACTCGAGAAAAATAACCGTACGTAACTAGATTTACGAAACGGAAATAATTGAGTCAATAACATTGCTGGATTACTAAGACAATAATAACCAGAATAATATGTCTATCTACAATGTGTCAGTCAATCGTTCCTACTATAAGACTTTAAGAATTGACTACATAATACAGGAGAAGAGAAAACTCTAAGTCGACGGAATTAAACAAGAAAACTCTGTACCAGGAGTTAAACAACTAGAAGGAGGTAAGAGAATTTTTATATATATATATATTTTATATAAAAATTATATAAAATATATAAAAATTATTATAAATTTTTATAAGTTGATGTGTAGGTTTAACTATAGGTTGATGTGTAGTTAAACTTAAAAAAAGGACCTTAAAAAAGAGAAAGTGTAGTAAGTCATGCAAATGAAGGGAAACACAGAGGAGACGCAGTAAGTCGAAAAGACTTTCATATTAAGGAGAAGAAAAGGAAATATAGACAGGAAATCATTGTAAAATGACTTTCATATTAAGGAGAAGAAAAGGAAATATAGACAGGAAATCATTGTAAAATGGAATTAATCAAGACCTTTGAGAAGTTATAAAAAGACGAGGACGACGACGATTCAACGAAGTCAGTACAGGCTGAGATGAACGAGAATTAATAGTTTTGTCTTATTATTGCTGTAAGTTTCTTAAAATTTTTACTTTAAGTTTAGTGGGTGGGTGATAAGTTACGTACGTGTAATGAAAAAAACGTACAATCACAGGTCGGAGGACATGCATAAAAAAACACCCCTGTGTATGTAAAACATAAATGGGTGGTACTCACTAAACACAAACCTAAAAAAGCGACTAATCACCTAATTTAAAAAAGAAGAAAAATCTCGTCAGGAATCTTAATGGAAACATCATAGAATATTTTTAAGACAATGAACTTTATTGTGTTAGATGGATCGGTAAAAGGATGACAACTTTCCAACTAAAATTAGTAAAGGACAAACTTTAAAACATTACTTACAAACACGTACTTGTCTCGAAAAATTTGTTTACTAAATAAGAACATGATAATTAAATTCAGTTACTCAGTCGGAAAAAGATCAAAAACTATGTATGACAATTTAACGAAAACGAAAATTGACCGTTCTAAAAAAATAACTCAACATCGTTTAGTTCGTTTAGAATTCTTCTTCCGTTACTGTTGGATGAGGTCACGAGAACGGTCCTTTTAGGGTACCTACCTCCTCGGACCTTCCGACGTCAGGTACCCCAGTGACTCCCAACCTGTGCTGACTCGCTCAAGTGAAAGTGAAAAGTGAAAGTACGTAACCTCTTCCTTTACCGTCGGGTGAGGTCACAAGAACGGACCTCTTAGGGTCCCTGTCTCTTCGGACCACGCGACGGTAGATACCCCAGCGTGTCTCAGCCTGTGATGACTTCACTGAATCGTCGTCGTCGTTTAGAATTTCACATACGAGTTAAAAAAAATGTATACAGTTGACATTGGTAATGGCAGATTTTATCCTAAAAAGGTCAAAAATTTTTGACAGTAATCCGAAGAGGAGTCCGTATCTAATTAACACGGATAAAATGACACATGACACATACAACGAAGAAGAAACGAAAAGACAACATACGGAAACCCACTTATATATTGTCAAATGATTCAGATAATAACTACCCGTAAGCCCAAGAAAAGTTTACAAAGACCCAATGATGTTATTTCGACGGAATTTTACGTGAAATATACGGAAAACAACCTGGACTCGGAAGTAAAGACTTCCCATATAAGGGTTCTCACTTTAATGACTAGTTCCTATAATTGGAAGAATTTCAAATTTTAAATAAATTTTATGATCATTTGATAAAGATCTAATATTTAACTAGTCTTATAATATAACAGTATGTTTTCCTTTCTCTTAATAAATCCCTTCGTCATTGTCTTGGCTCAGATCTACCAAACGGTGGTAGAAAGTAACCACCGTTTTGAATCGTTCAAAGTGAATGGAAACGACTAAGGAAAAGAAGGACATAATTAAATTAGTATGTACTTTGACATATAGACAATCGAGTACTTTACTTAAAGATTTGACAATAATAATAAAAAAAAAGGACGACACGTCGTACACCCTAGAATCAAGAGACTGGTTCCTACTTTAGATACAGGGGACGGCACCTTTCCAACTCAGAATGATGACCTGATGGTCCCTTCAGGAATTTTACAATCTGAAAATAAAAACAAAGATAAAAATAACTCTACATTAACTACATATTGATAGTAATGATATAACCGACATTTATGGGCAAAGAAGACAAGAAGAACCTAAAACGAGTACGGTAACACAGATGGGTCTTAGTGTGGTAGTCATAAGACAAACAAAGAGGTAACACGAGACACATAGTGAAGTGTGTGTCATTCATGACTGACGTGTCGTCGTCAACTGTCCATTCATAAACAGATACAATTACTTGGGTCACTTTGGTATGGGTACGAGGAACAGATTACATGTCAAGTGCTCTTGACAAGTCCGTCTGTGTCGCATGTACCTCTGACGGTGTGTGTTTAGGACTCAAAATAACCCATAATCACTCGTACTAAAACTTTTGTATGAAAAATAAATTCATCCCAATTCTCTTGTTATTCGAAATTTCTTGAATTCGATAGGAATGTTTAAAATACGAGACGAGTAGAGTATCAGTTTAAAAGAGCTTTACTAAGACCACTAAGAAAATAAAGCAGAGAATCTGGAGACTTAGTCCTTCAGTCACGTTTTTGTAAGGAAGTTGTGTCCGGAATACGTAACAATAATTCGTCGAAAATAAACAATCCCACACAGTCGGTACTTATAGAAGAGAGACACTGTGGGTTTAATATCACTGCCAAACTTTGAATTATTATAGCAACTCCACGCCCGGTGTGTTACGAAGGTAATAACGTCAAGAATAAATAACCTTCCATTTTCTTACATTTCTCTTTTGTCATCTACCCTTCACTATTTCTAATTCACGACACCTTGTGAGACTGTGACTAGCTTGACACCATTACAAATAAAATCATGAGCCCTCATAATGTCAGAGAACAAGTTTGAGACAGTACATTTCGAGAAAGGTCCGAACACCCCTCCCCCTCCCAGTAGAAATCCCCTTTCCCTCGACCATCCTCTCTTTACGTTACTAAATAAAAGTTTTATTCTGTTTTTAGTCTAAATTTGTAAAATTTTAGAGACAAAAGAAAAGGTTTGACAATCCACTAAAACAACAACTTTTTTTTTTTTGAAATCTCAATTACAAAATTCTATAACGATAATGTACTCTTCACTCCGTTATTTTTCATTAATAAAATCCTGTCAAAATAGTCGTTAAATGTTGTATGGTGTATGACCGACAAACGTCCATAAAGACATGAGTACGAATGTGAGACTAAGAATCATAGTATTTCTTGGAAAGGAAGACTAGTCACTCACCCAACACCACGACTCGTAGATTTTTCGTAAGTCTAAGAGTGACAACCTTATTCCTACATACTTTAATTCTTATAAAATAGTAAATCTTATCGTGGATTGTGGATCACCTACAGAGTTATTTATAAACTAATTACTTACTGATAAACCCTATATTCTTTTAAAAACCTTCCAACTGGTAAATCTAATATCGTCCCGATACAACCTTTCTTATATCTTTTATTCATTTTGAATATATTGTGAGGTCACCTACGTATCATACCGTATATTGAGTGTGAAATGGTTAAATCCACTTGAGACTTCCAAATACATCGTGAAATTCGGTCGTCAAGAAAAGGATGGGTACATGAGGTCTGTTCGAGAATGGGTACATTTACTTCTCAGTACATGTAGTTACGAATTATCGTCTTTAGTTGTTTATCACAGCTACAGGTGTGATCATGTCGTTTATTTCGTAACGGAATATGTCACCTTACGATATAAAATCATTCTTACTTACTTAATCTCCATGTGGCAGTTGTACCAATTTAGGGTCTTTGTATTGTTTCTTCGTTTAGTCTCTTCCTACATAACTCATAACAAGGAAAGTGTACTAAAGTTTTCGATCTTTTATATTTGTGAAAGATGTATTGTGTATTTACAATTATAACAATTAACATAAGACATTTCCCTTCTCAATCTTATCACTAGTCTTAAGGTCAATTACGAATCATTAAATCATATATCATCCGTCCACCCACATACAAACCTTTCTTCGTGTTTAGTCCAAAAGTCTGACCGTCACAAGAGAAAGAAGTAAACCCATAACAATGAGTTTCAAAGTAAATAATAATTATAATTACTTACCTAATATATGTATTAATAATTATCGTAACTAAACAACAATTATAATTATGTACTTAATATATGTACGAAGGAAAAGATTATGTAAAATGTTAGTTTTATTTTATTTGATAAAGAATCTCTGATATCACACAATCCGTTATAGGAACATAAGACCTCGGAGTCGATCTCATTTCCGTCTGTAATTAAGTTATTAATGTCAATGAGATCCGAATGACTTACTCTTCATACACCATGATTTTCTGACTTTATCCGCTACACTAGATTAGTTCCTTCACGTCTTTCTCTAAGTAACTCTTTCTCTCTTAACTCGATTATAGATTTATGATTCAGTTTCAATTGAACCTTTTCTTCCTTCCTTCCATTTTCATAGGAACATCCCTTTGACTATATTCGTTTCCGAAAACCCACGTCCTTCTTCGTGACACTTATACTTCTATCTTTCGTATTAGTAACATTCACAACGTTTCCCTTTTTACTTATAACACTTCTTATAATGAGTTTTCCATACATCCACAGTTTTGACCGTAGAACATCTATTATAATTCCAAAAACAAAAAGGAGTCTCACTCCTTCAACTCTACAAAATTCATCTTTCTACTACACTTGTTAAAATGTAAAACTTATACAGCGACCGACGTCAACTTACTGACAACAAGGCAGAGAGTCAGTACAGACTGAGAAACACTGGGATACCTGACGTCGTAAGGTCGGAAGGGACAGGAAGTGGTAGAGGACCTTGAACGAGTTTAAATGCAGGTAACTCAGCCACTACAGACTAACCAAACCTCGTTTCCATCTATACTCACACACAATCAACGGGTCAGTACGGACTGAGAAACTCTGGGGTACCTGTCATCTCGTAGTTCGAGGGGACGGGTACCCTAAAGGGTCTGTTCTTATGACCTCACCTAACGGTAAGGGAAGAGGTCCCCTAGAAAGACTGGATCCTTAACTTGGGACCAGAAGACGTAACGCCCGTCTAAGAAATGGTAGACTCGGTGATCCCTTCGGATCTATACTCATCTAGTCAGGTCTCTGCACCACCAGGGTCATTGTGTATCGAACCTACTTTCACGACCATCCTTTGTACTATTCTATGTTTAACTAAAGTCTTTTTAAAACTCCTGTTTACATTCCCTAAACCATCACCTAACCTATACCCCCACCCATCCTCTATGAAGGTCTCTTCCGTTACCGTCGGGTGAGGTCATGAGAACGGACCCTTTAGGGTACCTGCCTCCTCGGACCTTCCGACGTCAGGTACCCCAACGATTCTCAACCTGTGCTGACTCGCTAAAGTCAAAGTGAAAAGTGAAAGTACGTGACCTCTTCCTTTACCGTCACAAGAACGGACCTCTTAGGGTCCCTGACCTCGGACCACCCGACGGCAGACACCCCAACGTGTCGCAGTCTGTGTTGACCTCGCTGAATCGTCGTCGTCGTCCTCTATTGAAGCTTTTACTAAAGACTCAAAGATCTAACGAATTTACTTACCGACTACCGTGGGAATTGACTCTCTTCCTTATATCCTTCTTCGGTATCCGATGTAACAAGTAAGTCTAAACATGTATAATTCACACACGTAAAATCTGGAGACTCTCGTCTATCACTAGATCTGAAAACTTTTATACAAAGATATAAACATAATACAGAACTTGACTTAAAAGTCATACCCCATTCTTGTAAAAAAAAGAGAATAAAAAATCTGTTGTCTGTCTTTATATAATTATATTTCCTTCAGAAATAATAGAGGAAAGAAAGTAAAATTAAAGGTTGGTAGTGGGTATCCCTAGAGTCTGAATCTAAGTTATATCCTCTCCTAATAACCCCAAGAAACGACGAGAGGTACTAATTTTATTATGGGAGAGAGTTATGACTTCCATCATCCAGATCACAATCCGAACAGGGTTATAACTCCTTATAGAGTCGTAAAGTATCTTCACACTATTAAATTTCCCATCGAGATACAAAAAGGGAGACTTCTCGTCTCCCACTAGTCCTGGTTTTCATACTCAAATTCTTTCGTTCGATGTTAACATTTTAAAGTAACAAGACTAAAAGTTGGTCTTTAGGATACCAATAAGAAATTAAAGACTGTTATACCATCTAATATACAGATCTCTTTGAAAGAGTAACCATTTTTGATTTTTTACGGTCTGTCTTATATAAAAAGAAAGAAAGAAACTCAAAAATCTAATATTTATATCTCAGTGATAAATTAATTGACCGATGATATACAACATGTGACCTAATATACGAAAGATATATATTTAAAAATTAAAAGATTTTAAATAAAAATAACAAAACAAAAGAGAAGTTAAAAATAACTCGATATCGAACGTATGTAGTACTTTACTACTGGTTTTTTGTAAATCACTGGTACATAGTAGATCTTTTTCGACAAAAAAAAAAGGGGATACTACTCTCGAGAACATTGTTGTAAATAATATTGAACGTCTTCATAGTGAATATAATTATTAAAACATGTAATATAGGGATCAATGGACAATAGAATATCGATCTTCAAACATTGAAAACTGGAAGTCTAGATATATATTATATGTATCTATATATTAAGTCTTTTTTTTACATATCAATTTAATAAATTAACGTATCGACTCAACCACCCTTTCATTCCCCTGAAGAGTCTCAGGCACTTGTCGTACTTTAGTGTTTAGTCCTTTTCATTCGTTCGTGACTTTGTCTGTAAAAAGAACCCCTATAAACCGTTAAGGAGTGCCTTCAAGTCCTAAATTCCCTCGTAAAAAACTATTCACTTTTTTGTCGAAACCGACCGTTTTTAACCATCCAATCTGACCTTTAGGAGACGTATTTATCCCAGAAATCTTCCATTGAGAATCACACTCAATTTACTTCGTTTATTCTATCTCTCTCACTTTCTCTCTCTTCTCTGTTCCTCACGTTCGTTCGTTTACGATAACTCTCTCCCTCTTATCAATTGAAAGAATCAGAACCAAGACTCATTTCACCTTCTTCAAAGTTGTCTTACTTTAAGGATTGGAATGGGAATACATTAAGTCCAAGTGTACATTGCATTTTTGTAGATTTCTATTTTAAAGTCAAAATTCCAACCAGTATCGGGTTATATGAACCGTCTTCGTTCGTTTTTACACTCCTCCTTTTCTTTTGTTAAATTTTATGTCGAAATTAAGGGTGTCTATTTTAAAGTTTCTGGAACTCTAACGGAATTTTATATTAGTGATTCATTAATCTTTTTGTTTAGGTTTTTCTACCATCGATAACCTTGAAAATAAATATCTTATATTTAATTGATATAAATTTTAATTAATAAAAATTTTATCTTCTATCTAGACTTTTACAACGTATCTTATATCCTGTCTGGTACCCTAAGAGGTCCGTTCTCATGACCTCACCCAACGGTAAAGGAAGAGGTCCTCTGTTTCGATCTTTTATACTTTCTCTGAAATTTTCTATTCCTCCAATCTTTCTCTTTCATGTTGTGTAGATTAACCTCTTAGTATTTCTCCCTTACCCTTTTTATCCCCACTCTGTTATAAGTTTCCCTATTACCTACTTTACTAAAAACTTAATTACTTTCAGTAGTCAAAAGTATACGTGTTTCATTTTGTATGTAGTTCGGTTAATATGTGATATCATAATATTGGTGTCTTGTGGAACTATATAACACTACTTTACTGGTTTGAAACACGTTCCACTTCTTTCCTCCTTTTTGCAATTCTCCTTTTGTATCTCGTCATTATCCACCATCTTTATCTAGGTTTACATAGTCACAGTGTTATTTATATTTACCCAATTTTAAAGATCAATTCTCTTTAATAGTCCGTGTTTTGTTTTGGGTACCCTCCTTTAGAGTCAAGATAACAAATACCTCTATAAGGATTTGATTTCTTATGTCTTTGACAATTTTTATTGTCTCTTTCCTTTAAGATTTCGTTTTTCATAACGAGAAATATCATCTATCGTAGACTTCACCGGGGGTGACTAGGAACACTCCTATAAGTACCAAAACAAATCAGAGTAGGTTCTTACATATCTGTACGAGACAAATCGATCATTCCATAAGATCAGTTATCTTTGGTGTTATATTGTGGAGACTCTAATCCAATACTTTCTGCCACAGTGCAGAGGTGAAACGAGAGAATCTCGTGACGAGACCCCTTTAGTTGACGTTACGAAACACCTGTAAATGTGTCGGGACACCTCTTCATCCACAAATTTATTAACACTGGAAAAGGGTTATCTGTTATGGTCAAATGGTCGGTTATCTCACTCGATAAAAGTTTCTGTTAGGAGAAGGGATCAGTTCGGAAGTCAAAAAACGTAGGAACTGTTGAACTTACATTGGTACTCTCTAAGACTCTGTCTTGGAGGTTCGATTGGACGAGGATTTAAGGACTGACTCTTTTTGACACTTGATTATTAAAAGTCACAACAGAATTCGATAATTTAGACCTTCATTAAATAATATATTGTTGTTATTGAATGTGTGATTATATCTTAAACTGATTTGTTCAATTATATTGAAATTCGGAAGTACTAAGGATGATATAAAAGTCTTATTTGATCCAGTATTAAATATACGTAAAATTATATGATAATCTCCCCTTCTCAATTGTGTTGACAGAATCATTAAGAAGACAACTGGTCAGTGATTTTGTCAATCATATACCTTTTAGAATGTTTAAAATTTTCTGATTACAGTACGTCGGTTTATTACTAATGTTTTATATTGTGTAACAACGTTAGAACCCAAATAATATCTTTACGTTTCAACTAAGTTGTAATCTTTAGACAATTACATAAGTAGTATAATTAATTAGTTATAGTAGAATATTCATGTCTTTTTCGATATTTCACTTCGATGATTTTCAAAAATTATTTGTAGAGTAAGATACCACTTAGTAATTTTAGGTCTCACTTCAGTTATTACGGATAAAAGTGTAGTCAAGTTATAACATGACGTCTAATATCGGTCCCGTTTTTCTTCTGTCTTCCTTATTTCAAATCATTTGAAATTCTACTTTTTTGATTTTAAATTAAACAATATATCTACTATACTAAAGGATAAATCTTTTTTTAGATTTTCAATAATTAGTAAAAGTCGATATTTTAGTTTTTTGTTTCAATTCATGTAAAGATATATAATTATTAACCAATTATCAAATTAAACCTTTTTATAAGATAATTTTATCATTGTACTTAATATTCTGTCAAGTCTTATTACTTTTTTACATTCGAAAAAGTAATTTTAATATTTTAACATAACTTTTTGGAATTTTCTGTGAGTTTATTTACCTTTTAGTGTAATACCTATACTTTTGTGATAAAAATTTTACTATTAAAAGGCATTAACCAAATACTCAATTACCTTAAGATAGTTCAGAGCTGTTCTGAAAAGTACTTCTGACTGATCGAGTAGAATTGTATATACCATCTAGTTTACCTGTTTTTACGATTAGGTAAAGACTTTTTCATGTTCCTTATCGGAGAACGAGATAGTTTATAGTTCTAGATGAAATTTGGGTAATATTAATAATGTCACACAATCAAGTTCTTATCTAAAGACCTTGTCTTACGAAACGAATATTTGTTGGGTGTGTATATATCTTTGAAAAAGAAAATCAGTCGTAACACCTGGTCACTACTTTCAAATCAGAAGACCTGTTCTCAATCCCTTTAACCGCTAAGTATACCCTTTCTATTTTCACTTAGGGTGGAGTATCAATTGTATTTTTAGTTAAAGTCAACCTAATTATTTAATTGAAAACTTTTCTCTGTATTCTCTTATAGAAATACTAGAAGAAAAGGTACTTTTCTAATGAAAATCTTTCTTAGTGTTGGTACTTCTCTATCCAACTATTTAAAGTGAAGTAAGTTTAATACTCGAAACAGGTACCGTTCCGTGACAAAAATATTTTTGACAACAGATTTTCGACCTTCCTTTACCAACGAGACGAGTATTAGTTAAGTTGAATCTTAGATCTTATATATGTTCATTATAGTCAATTATTCATTTTCTAATGGTAATCTTTTCGTCCTTATTCCGTACCTATTGTAAAGTATTTTATCTTTATTTTTATTGGTTCCTTATAAACATATATATGGCTGTGGTTAGAGATTATTACCTTCCCGCTTAAATTTGACGTAACTGATAATGTGGAGGGGTATAAAGGTCCTTATTTATTGGTGTAGTCGTAATCACTCGTTGTCCTTGATCGCATGTAACACTGTCCACTTCACATAGTAACATGTTACGAAATCTTCTGACAAACTTTAATTACTATTTTAATTCGTTATTCTACGTCGGTCGTCAAGTTGACGACTAATATGGACTCCCCTCGATGAGTTCGACTAGTCCTGTTTCTTTGGTATAAAATTTTTAAAGGGAAGAAGGAAGGGAGGGAACGAAGAAAGGGAAGGAGAGGAAGGAAGGAAGAAGTAGGAAGTTGTACCAATACTATAAGTAATCTTTATATCAAATTGAAGTAAACAAAGTAGAATAAAAAGTAAAAAAGGACGAAAAGTAAGAATAAATGAAACTAAAAAAGGGCATACACATAATACGAAAGTTTTCACTTTTGATACATATATATACATATATACCTCTAATCAATGTCTTCGGTCTGATAGAAGACATAGAGAAATAGAGAAAGAGTGATATGGACAGAATATTCATTAGTTGAAGTAACCCTAAAAAACGTTCCTAACCTTCTTTACATTTAGTTAGTGACAGATAGTTGTATCTATTTAGAGTATTTATTTTATAAGTCTTTTTTACTAGTTTCTTATACGATCTCAGTACAAAGGGTACCTGACTCCTCGGACGTCAGGTACTCCAGCGATTCTCAGCCTGTGCTGACTCGCTGAAGTGAAAGTGAAAAGTGAAAGTACGTAACCTCTTCCTTTACCGTTCGGTGAGGTCACGAGAACGGACCTCTTAGGGTCCCTACTCCTCGGACCATCTGATGGTAGATACCCCATCGTGTTTCAGACTTCACTGAATCGTCGTCGTCATTAATTGAGATCCCCATCCCTAAGGCATTCCTTTATATGGGTCCCCGGAAGTTTCAGTGATAAATACAAGATGTAGTATTTGTCATGACCTGTTTACATATAAATAAAATAATAATAATAATTTTCTTTATCTAGAATTTAAAATAAAACATACATAACTCTAAACTATATTTTAATGATTTTAACATTTATACGTTCTAAATTTAATCCTGAAAAGACTCTCTGGATATTTGGTACATTTATCCTTCTATAAGGACTTACCCTTCCGAGTCTTAATATTTCGAAACTCAGGTACACGTATACATGTAACTGGGTTAAGGTCAGTCTTTTCATTATTTTATTTTAAGTTTTTCATTATGGGTGTTTATAGGTTTCCGTACACTCTCTGTTCTCCAGTAATAAGATATGACTCAAAGTCACATGCCTAAATTAACGTCGTTGTACTTTTGGAACAAGAATTCCACAAATCTCTAAATTTTTTATATTACAGATGCAAGTCACTCAATCGATCTGTGAACATCTTACTTACGACTCTAGGTACACTGACTTTTAACGCGAACATGTGTCCCTACGGTTTAGAGGTGAGACGATGAATCATTCTGAAGGACTAAAATTAGTCTTGTTAATTGACGTAATAGACCAAAAGATCATAGATTTTAATTCTCTTATTATCATAATTTTTAAAGGGGCTTAATAACGTCTTTCAGACTCTCTTTTGTATACAAATTATAATATGTAATCATCTGTTTTTCATAAACAGAATGGAAATACAATTATTTTCTAGGATACTTTATTCCAAAAAAAACGTCCAAAAGAAAACTTATACTATAAGTATTGTAACATCACACTAAAAAAAGGCACAACACTTGTAGATACAGTCAGAAAGGAACATCGATATTATTTAAATTTATTAATTTTAAATAAAATATATATAGTGAACTATTTTAAAATGTTTCGTAAGAAGAAAGGTAGGGGACGTTTTCAATCTTTTCAATCTTTTCTACTGAACGGTACAACCTATAATCAACTTAAAATGTTAATATTATCAATTTCGAGACACTATGACTAACTCTTTTCTTCTGATCTCGTCACCTTGTTATATTCTCGAGACTTTGTCTAGAATTACAAATTTTTAAGTAAGTCAAGTCAGAGAGTCAACATAGGCTGAGAAACACTGGGGTACCTGACGTCGTGCGGTCCGGTATATAAAATATACTATATTTAGAATTATACATCTATATTATATATCTATGATACTATATAGATACCTTTTGATAAGTCTTTCATAAATACCTATATAAACTTTACTTTTTCACAATCACTTTATATTTTTATCACTTTTTCCTCTCTTTTCTCGTTTATAGATAGACCAGAAACCCATTCCTTTTGAAATATATGTTCGTACTTTGTAGTATTCTTTGATTTTCTTTCGTTACTATCTATACTATCTTCTATTCATAACATATTTAATATATCTTTGTAGTATTATATTTTTAGTTTGTTCAATACCTATAATAAAGGGTATTTATAATGTCCAAACCCAAATTGAGGAATTGTGTGTTCTTGAGGTATTTAATTCTTCTTTTAAAGAGTTTGAAATTATTTTAACTATGTAAATTTATGGTGTTAAAATATTTTTGAGTAGAAGGAACCATACTTTTAATACGACCATCTTGAGTTACAGGGAATCCTCAACGAGTCGATTTTATTTTTAGACAAACGAAAGGTGAATTGTTGGGGTTTCAGGGACCAGACTCAACTTACTATAAACACAAAGTATACCAGTAAACCCTCTGAGACCACCAAAGAAAAACGAACCAATAGAGGAACCCATCATCAACCGTAAAAAAAGACACTTCCCGGTCTATTGTTTATAATATCCTAAACCCCGGGATACTACAGACAACATTAATTAGTTAAGACGTTAACATCCCATTTTCACCGGTATCTCTGTATTTGTTCATATTGATACAAGGTCATTTTGAAATCAGTGATTTGGTCCGACGAGAAATCAAAATACTGGGAACGGAACCCCGGGACAGAACAGAACGGGACGGACCAACTACGATTTACTGTCCGTGTAAACATAGGGTCTAACGTTCCTTGTCTCGGACCTCCTAAAATACGTGTCATAGAATTCCGGATCTGTGTATACATCGATCGTAATAAAAAATAGTGTTAGGTAACTACGTTTGTATTGATGTGATGGGTCGACGTTTCCACCGGACCTTTGTATCAGAGATTACGGTTTCACGGGTCAATATTTGGAGAACGACCCCTTCCTCCCTGTATAGAAACGGTCAACACAGAGGGTTTGATCATCAGTTTATTTAGGTTTTAACGAAGTATTAAAATATTGTTTACTACATTTATTTATAATAGTTTATTATGTTTAAAATTATAGATCATAACCGTAATATGGTAATGATCATTAAAAATATTATCGTCTATTAATAATCATAGAATTATTCATGGGATGTGGGAAATCGGTATTGTGTTGGAGTGTAGGATAATAGGTGTTGTCACGAGTCTTCTATCAATGTAAATAGTAGTGGTAAAAGATTTACTTATACACTCAAAAATTCTCAAATTTCTGATTTCACCTGTTAATCCTTCGTAACCTCGGTATTAAAGTGCCGTCGGTGGGGACAGGGTTTCGGGCAAGAGAAGAAATCACATGTTACTTTTATTCTTTAGTCTGGAGAAAACACAGATCACGTAATTGTGACATCCAGTTTTAGATATGTCTTTAAATATGGTAGATTGAATTATTAAGACAAAGATCCCATAAAGGAGAAAATTTTATTAATCACTACGTCAGTTTCAGTAATGTCAAAATAAAAGGTCTTTGACTTTTTATAAAAAGTATAATATTACTGTATTCTGTTATGAGTTCTGTATTATATCATGTTTGTCTTTTCTTAACCTTTTTTGAGGTTTATCTCTTATAAGATAATATCGTATATAAATATATTACATATATGTATGTGTTTATACACATACAGATTATACTCTTTTATAACTCAACATTAAACTTACAATTTTAATATCCAATAAAAAAGAAATATGAAAAGATATAAAATATCTTAAAAGTCATTGTCAGTATGAAAAACAAATGTAAGTTTATAGTCACGATTGTCCATTTTTACTGATAGTTCAGACATTATAAATCACAATTATATTACGAATTATAACAATTAGTTTATTCTTACTTGTAATAATCTTTTGACTAATTCATTTAATTTGAATCTACTCTAAGTAAAACATATATCCGTACAAAAGTTAATATATTTCTCATATATAAGAACCATATTCATTTAGAAAAGTACACAGAAAAGTACAGAAAAATACAAAGGTAAAACGATCGAAAAGTAGAATATACGGATAACAATCCGGTATAATAACTATAAAAGCAAAAACCACAATTAAAGACGGTCCTTTCCCACATAGAAACTTCAAGAAAGACGACATAACAAATTATATCGTGAGTCTTCTAAAGTCGAAGGAATCGACTCGAAAGTTTAGAATCAACCATTATCTCACCTAGTCACCATAAATTCATATGTGTCAAGTCAGAGAGTCAGCACAGACTGAAAAGTACTGGGGTACTTGAAGTCGTGAGGTCCGAAGGGACAGTTAGTGGTTGAGGGCCTCGGATGAGTTTGAGTACAGGTAACGCAACCACTACGGTAGGTTGGTAGAGTAGGAGACAGTAAGTGAAGAAGAGGACGGAAGTTAGAAAGGGTCGTAGTCCCAGAAAAGTTTACTCAACCAAGAAGTGTAATCCACCGGTTTCATAACCTCAAAGTCGAAGTTGTAGTCAGGAAGGTTACTTATAAGTCCTGACTAAAGGAAATCCTACCTGACCAACCTAGAGGAACGTCAGGTCCCCTGAGAGTACTCAGAATAGGTTGTGGTGCCAAGTTTTCGTAGTTAAGAAACCATGAGTCGAAAGAAATATCAGGTCGAGAGTGTAGGTACGTAATGATGATCTCTTTGGTATCGAAACGGATCTACGTCGAAACATCCGTTTCATTACAGAGACGAAAAATTATACACCAGATCCAACCAGTATCGAAAAGAAGGTTCCTCGTTCGTAGAAAATTAAAGTACCGATATCAGTGGTGGACGTTTCTAAAACCTCGCGTTCTTTTATTTCAGACAGTGACAAAGGTAACAAAGGGGTAGATAAACGGTACTTCACTACTCTGACCTACGGTACTAGAATCAAAAAACTTACAACTCAAAATTCGGTTGAAAAAGTGAGAGGAGAAAGTGAAAGTAATTCCTCGAGAAATCAAGAAGCGAAAGACGGTATTCCCACCACAGTAGACGTGTTACCGAGTGGTTTATAATAAATTTTTCTATACTTTAAATTGAAAAAAAGGAAAAACGTTTTTGACAGTAAAAGAACACGTTAGGATCTGTTCTCAGACAGTAAAAGAACCAGTTGTATTATTCACAACCATACTGGTCAGTTTAAATTAAAATTACAATTTTACCTTCTAAACAATAAGTTAATTATTCTTCATCAGTGTTGGGGGAAAATCATCGTAAAGATAATTTTATAAACTAAAATGACTAAGAGATAATCTTAATTATCTTATAATTAATCTTAATCTTAATCTTATAAGATAATCTTAATTATCTCATAATTAATCTTAATCTTATAAGAGAGATAATCTTACCATTATAAGAAAGGATAAAACTTCATCTACCTCCAACGTCCTTCATTAAAAAGAACAAAGGTAAACCTCGTAATCATTCAAATACAGTATTCAGGTTGAACTTTAAATTGTAAAATGAAGGATTAAATAGATTTAAAAAATTGAAAGACCGAGTTCTAATAGGTAAAGAATCTCAAAACGTACAAGAGAAACAAAATATTCGTGACATCCTCTCTTTTACTCTAAAATTAAGGAGTTCTCCCCATAGTATGAAATCTTTCTGTTTCGACAAAGTTCTGTCTCAATGACCCAAGTCAAATCAAGTGGGAGACCAAATTACTGAACAAGGATGTTGAACAGTTCTCAAAGTAATACAGTCGGGGTCGTATATGGATAAGGGTCCAGTCCGAGGAACTAATAAGAACCCGAAAAAGTTTGGAAATTTTCGATACACCTATATGTCATATATGTCAGCAAAAATCATCTTTACGTACAGTTGTTAATAAATTCAAACTCGAGTCCAAATAAGGAGATTTTAGTATAACACTTTTGGACTGAAATGAAAAATTCACAATTTAGTTTCAGTATATACGTCTTACAAAGGGAAACCTGTACAAAGTAAAAACTCACCACCGGTCATGAATATAACCTCTTCCGTTACCGTGGGGTGAGGTCATAAGAACGGACCTTTTAGGGTACCCGCCGCCTAGGACCATCCGACGTCAGATACCCCAGTGATTCTCAGCCTGCGATGACTCGCTGAAGGGAAAGTGAAAAGTGAAAGTATGTAACCTCTTCCTTTACCGTTGGGTGAGGTCACAAGAACGGACCTCTTTGGGTCCCTGCTCCCTCGGACCACCCGAAGACAGATACCCCAGCGTACCTCAGCCTGTGCTGACTTCGCTAAATCGTTGACGTCGTCGTCGTCATGAATATATGAATCCACCTTAAGCAAGGTGAACAATAACAATGGTCGCTTCTTTGAGTACTGGACATTTCTAAAGATTCGTATAAAAAATCTTTTTTAGTAAATCTTAATATCAACAATATCCGTCCTCTCTTCCTCCTTGGGTCATATCCGAATACAGACGGTTTTTTTGAAATTTGAAATACTACCCTTAAATATATTATAACGAAAGAATGTCCTACGTATCTTGCAACGAGTTAGTGTCTATCTTATTTTATAATTTCCACTCCTTCCGAATCACACTAGTGTGTCGAAGTAAAACTCTAAAATGTCTTTTGACTGTCGGTCTGTCGTAACAATGACCGAACTGTAAAAGTAACGTGAAAAAAAATATTGACGAATAACCTGAAAATAGAACTTCCTATGTAGGTATCTAAACAGAAGGTGAACTTACTTCAAAGACTTCCGTGTAAACTAATAGTAAGTAATATTAAGAACTGGTATAATGGATTAAATATAATCGGGAAATCATCTATGTAAATCTTGGTCAATCGTTCCTTTACTTACTAATATATCTAATTTAAAATCTCTACTGTACTACCGAACGATAGTACGTCGTCTTACCGTTCTTACAGTCCGGGGGAGTTAAATTCGAAAGAAAAGAGATGAGATCGACAAGATTATGGACGTCGGTTCAGGAACAAGGTCCTGACAGCTGAGACTGACGCAAATAAGAAACGACCTTCGTCTTATCGTATCCTTGATTATTCTAATTAAAGTTGAAGGATCTTAACAAGGAACAAGGCGGAGTTAGTACCCGTTCAATAAAGTACAAAGATTAGATACACAAAGTACAAAATCAAACATTTTTCACCTTGTATTACATACGGCGGATCCTACCATGGCTCCAAGTCTATTTACATTTTACTACCCATGTAAAGGTTCCTGTAGGATTCTTCAGGTCGACTGCTGGGAGAACAAGAAGTCAGTGAAACCGGATGGACTTCAAGGGTGACGAAGTCACGTCGACGACGTATGGTACCCTTCTCAAGAGAGGTCATCGGGAAACGAGGGGTCAATAAACGACTCTAGAGAACGGTTAACATTTTAAGCATTTTAAAAAGAGATCAATGTAACTTTTATCGGAAGTAGTACCATAGTCCAGTAGCAAAGTAAAGAGAAACAACATAAATCCATCCATCCAAATCAACGAATCAACACAGGCTGAGAACGTTGGGGTACCTGACATCGGGTGGTCCGAGGAGACAGGTACCCGAAAGGGTCTTACCCAATGGTAAAGGAAGAGGTCCCGTAGGAGGGCTGGGCCCCTGACTTGGTCCCTGACTTGGTCCCAGAGGACGTAAAGTCCGTCTGAGAAATGGCTGACTTGTTGGTCCCTTCGGTACATCCCTGATTATAAAACTATACCTAAAATATCATGGGGAGAACAAGTGCCCTGAAGGGAATACTATTTCTTAGACGGACGTTACGTCCTCTTTCACTTTCAGTGAGTCAGTAAAAGCTGAGAAAACCCATCGGAAAGGGAAGAGGTCCCCTAGAAGGGTTGGGTTCCTAGTTTGGGTCCGAAGGAAGTGACGTCCACTTAAGAGATGGTCGACTCGGTGGTCCCTTCGAGTTCTTATGACCTCACCCATCGGATAGGGAAGAGGTCGCCTAGAAAGGGTGGGTCCCTAGTTTGGTCCCAGAGGACGTAATGTCCGTCTAAGAAATGGATGACTCGATTGTGTCTTCGGAGTCGTACGTTACGTCCTCTGGACTCAAGATAGGGCCCAGTCCTTCTAGGGGATCTCTTCCCTTACTGTGGAGTGAGATCGTAAGAACGGACCTCTTAAGGTCCCTGCCTCTTAAGGTCCCTGTCTCATAGGACCACCAGATCTCAGGTACCTCAGAGTTTCTCACTCTGTGTTGACTCTTTGATTGTAAAAGTGAAAGAACGAGTATTTTTACTCCAGGCACTCTCGTCCACGGAACAGGAGGAATAAGTGACGAGACAGAGGTCGTGAGACTCCTCGTGGAACGGATACGGTAGAACTTTGTGGGTAAAAGACGGGTTTACTTTCCTTAGTATATTCTTGTATGACGATAGTTTTTCACTTGATGAATCTTTGTGAGCATGTATACATACAATGATATTTGTAATCCTAAAACCTTCCTTGTTGTATTCTAACAGTTGGTACATACTTTTTACTTTATGACCATAACTCAGGGAGGAAAGGATAAATTGAGGGTTCGGACAGACAAAACGTGTTTATTGTATACGGAGTTTATGTAAAAGATAAAGTAGTTTTTTGTTTATTAAGTAGAAGGTTTAATTCATATAGTTGGCAGTCTCATTACTTTGTCACTGTCATTCTCTGAAGGTTTTTTTAATTACGGTCTATTGACATGATAAACACTCTTGGGTTTATATCAAACAAAGAAACAAACATTCGAAAAATAAAACATAACTTCGTATCGGTTTATTGTCTACTACAACACTATCAAAGTCCACTTCTCCCTTCCCTGAGTCGGAATACATATGTACATAGGTAAGAGGGGGTTTAAGGGGTGGGTAGGTCCGTCGGTGTATTGTAATAACTCGACTCAAGGGACACGAGATGTCATCCAGCAACAACCAATAAGTAAAATTTACATCGCCACATATGTACAGGTAGCGTTCGAGTGATAGGGAAGAGAGGTTGGTAGGGGGGTCGTTTGTATTCCAGCAAAAGTTTCAGACACGTAGACAAAGACAATATTTTACATCAAAAACTCTTGTCTTTTAAATACTTGAAAAAAATTTGAATCCACAATATAGTGTATATCGAGAAGGTGTACAGAGATTAATCTCTATATAACAAATAAACATAGATCCATTAGTGTAACAAGATCTGTCTATCCTTTACTAACTATGAATTTTTTACAAAGTACTTTATAATTATAGCAATCAGTGTGTGTATAAGTCGTCACGGTTGTTTCTTCACTAATTACAAGTCCATTACATACGAGGTCTCTTGTTAATTTAGTTAACGATGTTGGATCTCAAAGGACGATACATCCTTGTAACTTGATATTAAAAAACCTATCGTTTTACTTTACATGTTCATTAAACTCTTTTACAAGATGATTGTAAATAGAACTTTTTAACAAAGTCAAGACACAAACTAAAAACGTCTGTATAGGTGGTACACTAAGTCAATAGTAACTTTATTGACTTTTTCACGTGTCTCTACCATTAACGGAGATATAAAAGACCAACCTACAATTCTACTAAAAATTTTTCACTGGTCGTACGTGACAATTGTGTTAAAAAAAGACATTCAATTGAAATCGACGAAAGTTTTACGATCGTCAACGATATAAACGTATAAAAGAGAT
This sequence comes from Capra ibex, assembly GCA_006410555.1. NCBI lineage: Eukaryota > Metazoa > Chordata > Mammalia > Artiodactyla > Bovidae > Capra > Capra ibex. The sequence continues at coordinate 31,190,985 of SJYO01049755.1, read as the reverse complement.
ACTTTTGACTAGATTAGAGTATAGGGATTTTTTGATTTACTATGGTTTGGTTTTCGTTTTTGTTTTTCAGAATTAACTTATCTCATTATTCAGATACCTTAATCCATAAGATTTAGTCTTGACCAAACATCTTTCAACATGTTCGAAAAGACAAAAGACTTGTATTAACTGATTCACCAACACCTTTGATATTTTATATAAAAAATAAACTGTAAAGAAACACGACTTCCTGTGTTATAAAATATTTGGACGGGTATTGGAGTATATGGATTTTCTGAGTAAAAGATATGAAAACTCAGGAATAAGAGAGATATTCTGGAATTAACTTAATAAGTCTTATTGTAAGTATAATAATGATTCCCTCCTTTGTTTTTCATCTTCCAATTAAAACTTACGTAACTCGCGGAGGGTTTGAGAGTTCAAACTCCCACCATACTCGTGACTCTACATTAGGTCAAGTTCCTCTCTGAATGTCCTGACACTATCGTAAACTACTAAACATACGAACTCTAAAAAATTTTGGAAAAAGATAAAAGGTATTTCGTGTTAGGAGACTTTTTATATTGTGAAAGACTCAAAAGAACCTAACGAATCGAAAGTAAAGTTCAAAAATGAACTACAATATAGAATAGACCCGGTAGAAATCCGGATTAAGGAAAAAATCTTTTATCTCGTATTTCTTAACTGAGGTCATAAAGGAATCTTTCATGTCCTTTATATCAAGAATGACCCTACTTTTGTTTAGATAAGAACGATAAGATTTTTACTATTTTAATTGTGGGAAATATTTTCCGTGTATCCTATTTTTTAGTCAATTAAATTTATAGAATCTAAAATTGATCAATTAAATTTATAAATGGTTCAGAGACTATATAGGTCTTCTCTAGGTGACTGATTAATTAATTAAATCAGTAAATGGTTCATAGACTTCATTAGTCTCACCTAAAGTTCCGGGATATAATATCACTACTTGACAAGGCGATCGGTCAATATTTCTCTTATGTACAACGTAACCAAAAGTACTACTTCTTGACATAGAGAATGGACGGGGAACTAGATTCTCTTTCACTCTTCTTTTCCTACACGTAATTGGGGGACGGTAAGGTGGGAAAAAATCGTGTTAGTCCAGTGGAACTGAACTTCTCTTGATTCTACTCTCGACTTGTCCACTCGGAAATCCAGTACCCGGGAGTCCTCAACTACCTCTCTAACCGTAGTAGAGATCCGACCTAAGTTTTCGGAGTCCTACCCTAACAATTAGATCACTATCTTAATGGTTCATCACAATGAGTATAATCATCGACTCAGTACAAGTTGAGAAACACTGGGGTACCTGACATCGGACGGTCCGAAGAGACAGGTACACTAAAGGGTCCGTTCCTATGACCTCACTCAATAATAAAGGAAGAGGTCTTCTAGAAGAACTGGGTCCCTAACTTGGACCCAGAGGACGTAACATCCGCCTAAGAAATGGTAGACTCGGTGGTCCCTTCGAGTAATCTGTCACCTTTATAAATTCTTTTATTTGTGAACGGTAATGACTATAATGACGTCGTCTTTAATCAAAGAGGAAGGACTCCTAACTAGTTTTACTCAAACACGGTCTACGTCATATATTTTACTTTCTTACTAATACAAAGATTTTCGTATATACGTATATCTACATACACACATGTATATGTGCACATACGTACGTTCACACATCTATGTATGCATACATATGTATGTATGTACGAATATACACACATATTTGCAAAAGCACGGACACACAAGCACGCACGTACGAGACAACGAGTCAGTACAGGTTGAGAAACGTTGGGGTACCTGATGTCGGGTGGTCCGAGGGATCAGGGACCCTAAAGTGTCCGTTCTTATGACCTCACCCAAAGGTAAAGAAGAAGATCCCCATCCCTAGCTTAGATGTAGAGCACGCAATCATTCAACCAAGAGACTTAGTGGTGCCTTCGGGACACAATAATCCTTTTGTACTAATTTGAGTTTACGGGATTAAAATTTTATTAATCTTTCCTTCCTTCCTTTATTAGTCCCATTTCTTCCGGTGACACATATAAATTATTTGATGGAAAATAGATGAAAACCTCTCTATCAGCAGTTTTATTCCCTTTGTGTCTCTTCTTTTCTCTGTCTGACAAAAAGTTTCCGAAGTAAAAAGGTTTCCTTCGTCCCTAGTTTAAAACCACTAAAGATGGCTTTGTGTTCTGTTTTTGGATAAGACTGAAACTGTTAAGTCTATATAATTATATACTTACAGAGGTCATAGGACATTCGAGGAACTTCCGTCCTTAATACAGAGGCAGTAAACAAACCAACAAACAAGGAATAAATAAACAAAGGATTTACGGGTAATATACACAATGTAAATAAACTAACTTAAATGTGGAAGTACCCTTCTCCGTTATTGGAGGTGAATGTCCAACCGTAAGCCCTCGTCTCAAGTACAACGAAGTCGTATCATTCACCCAGTTTCAATTCTTGTCAACAGTAAAGTGGATACGAAAATTCAGTTTTCGTTTTCAATGTCTCTTATTATTATTGGAGAGAATGAACTAAAATAAAAGGATTACTGAAAGACCATAAAGTTCGATAATACTGAGTTATTTTATACTTACATTTTTAAGACTAATATAATCTTATATATTGAAATCCCTGTCATTACTAAAAAAGAGAATTTTAATACTTTGTTTGATATCATTAATATAAGTTTTATGTTGTTATATTTTAAAATGTGTAAATTTTAAAAATGGTAATAAAAAAACATCGGTGAATGTTACTGATGTAAGTAAACTACAAGTAAGTTGTTTACGAATAGATACATGTACGGATGGACAGTAGATAGACAGATTTTAGTCTCACTCGTAAAATCGGTCGGGTCATCGATCCACTTATTGTATTTTAACTTATCTTACATCCGATTTATTATAGTTTACACAGAACATCGTCATACATACACTGACGTAGGGAGTGATCGTACTATAGGTACTCACAGTTCTCAAGAATCCTTCCTCTCTAGTGACACCGGACAGTTCTTAAATTCTGGATTAAATACACGTTTTAAAATTTGAACATAGACTTAAAAGGAGTAATACATCTTTTAAGATTAAAGAGACGTGACTTGTTTATTTGTTATATTTTATACTAGTCCTTTAGTTATCCTCACACTTTTTTATCGACGAAACAACCCTAAGACCTATTATTTTATAAATAAGATCAGAAATGAAGTATTACAACGAATACATCATCACAAATATTTACTTGACACATGAAACCGAAGTATAATCGTTTCTCTTTATTTGAGACGACACAGGAACAAATGTTTAGTTCATTGATTAAGTACATATAGAAGTAAGTCCTTTACAAACAAGTAAATATACAAATTAGTATATGACAAATAAGTATTGGAGGACAGAATCGGAGGACCGACGAGATTGTTTAATAACATCTGCCCCACTGACTTGTTACTTACAAATAAAGAGTGTCAAGACCTCCGACTTTCAGGTCGTATACCGTTGAGAGAAGTCCCAACATCTGTTGGTTGAAGAAAGACAGAGGAATGTACCGTCTTTCTGTTGATGGGTCAAAAGACCGGAGAAGAATATTCCCGTGATTAGGGTAAGTATTCCTAATGTGGAAGTACTGGATTATTGAAGGGTTTCTAAAGCGGACAGTTATGGTAATATACCTCTAATACCAAAGTTGTAGACTTAAAGTCCTCGTACTTGTAAGTCAGATATTGTGGAGGATAGGTAACCTCACTAGGTCTATAACTACCACCCTAACTGACCGTGAACAGAAGTCTCACGATCGTCAGATTTCATTCAAGGGGTAGAGATTTAATCATTTGCACACACACACACAAACGTACATATACCGGCGTATTCACATACTTTGAGACATTGATACATAACTCGTGAATAACCGAAGTATGTCCTATGTCCCTAAAAAGACAAACACTACATACTTTAAGTAGGAGTGTAAGATCTACTCTTTGCGGGTTTCGTCTTTAAAAAAATCTCAACGTCGTTTTATTGGTACCATCTAGACTTTCTAGAAAACCAGTTATAGTTATTACCAAGGGATTTCTCAACAAAATGTCTACTGTATCCACCCCAGAACGTCGATTTTTTGGTATACGGTACTCTTGAACCCCCTTAAAACATTAGTAAAAAGGAGTTAGTATAAAATATGAAAAATCTCACTAGTACTAAAAGTCACTTTTAAGTGGAGAAACACTCCAGAGGGCCTATGATTAATTGAACACGACACAATACCAGGACATGTGTCTTTCCAATTTAATTATGTAACGTAGACTCCTTTTTTTTAGAGAAATTTTTGTGACACAAGGTTAAGTGTCCTTGTGACACTTAAGGACTTTTACTGACCATTGATTCACCAAACTTTCTCAATTATATCAAGGGATGTCCGGATCAAGTAGTTCTGTCATGGATCGGAATATAACCTTTTACTTACACCAAAAGTTTAAATCAGATAAATGCACCCCTCTAACACCACTACCTTTTACGAATAAAGGAAATTAAGTCAAATGGTGAATTAGATATTTACGTTTGGTACAATTTCCTACGAACTTTTTTTTTTAATTGAACTTTTGGTCGGAATTGGAGGGTTTGGTCGACTTCAGCGAGTTTTCTGTTATTCCCGTTTTAAAGTAATATATCGGAAGTTCACCCAAAAAATTTTGGGGGTATCGGAAAGGTTCATTTCACTACTTACAACAAGACTAAGATTAACTGTTCACAATATATATTTTCTCAAGAATGGAAGTAAGAATAGTTTTGACACCCCTAAAGGTTACTATCCTGTTATAACACACCCACCTTTGAAGAGTCTTCTTATCTCTTGAATAGTCATAAATGAATCCAAGATAATGTAAGTCTCGGTATTTTTGTTGATGTGAGTATTTAAATATCGGTCAGTTCCTATAACGGAGAAGGGGTTTCTCCGACCTATAATTTCCTCGTCTGACTTACTCGAGTTTAGTACTTCACCAAAGTTATAACCTCCTCAAAAGGGAGAGGTATAAAGTTGAACATCTGTTATACAATACTTCTGAGTGACCGATCGATTGAAACCTCCAAACCTTCGTTTTTTGTTAGTTGATAAAAAAAGAATTTTTACATGAAAAAAGAAGATGTTAATCCTGAATTATGATTATAAAATTACTTGAGATTGACATCTGATTACCAGTGGTTTGAACGAACTTATGCACAGAAAATATTTAAGTGGAAACGTCTATTTCTTCGGTCTCCAAATATCTCCAATCCTTAGAACGAGTTTTGGTGTATCGTCTCTGTTCCGAATTCGGGTCTAGAAAAGACTAAGACCTCGTCTAAGATATAATCGAAGAATTAAGATAACATTGTTCAATTGTGTTAGACTCACCGAACTTTATCGTGTCCAAATAATAAAATGTCGAGACCTCCAGTCTTCAGGATATTCCCTGATTTGATCTAAGCTCCACAGTCATTCCGACGTATGGAGACCTCCGAGATCCCCTCTTGTGTAAGAGTACGGAAAAAGACGAAAATGCCAGGAGGAGGTAAGGAACCGAGTACCGGGGAAGAAGGTAAAAGTTTCAGTTGTTGGGGTATTGAGATTGGAAATAAGGACAGTAATGTAGAAGAAAAACCTGAGAGAACAGAGGGACAGGGAACAAAATTATTGAGAACCTTATAATGAGACCGTAATTTTTCTACTTTATTACGGTAAACTTCGTTTTGCCTACGTGTATCTCTTACAGTACGACTTACTTCAGTCTGTCTCTTCGTCTTTATGGTATACTATAGGGAATATACACCTTAGACTTTTCTTTACTGTGTTTATGTGAAAAAATACTTTATCTTCGTCTGAATATCTCTTGTTTGAATACCAACGACCCCCCTTCTTATTCCTCTTCCCTATAAATCCCTCAAACCCTAGCTGTACATGTGAGACGATATAAATCTTACCCATTGCTCGTTCCAGGATGGATATATCCTGTCCCTTAAGACGAGTCACAATCCACCGTCGGACCTACCCTCCCCTCAAACCCCCTCTTACTTATGTACATACCGACTCAGGGAAACAACAGGTGGACTTTTTTGTAACAATTGACCGATATAAGGTTATATTTTATTTCTAAAAAATTTTTTCTTGAGAATATTGATGCAACCCGGGTGGGTCTAATAGATCCTATTAGAATAAATTTCTAAGAAGTAGTAAAGAAGAAGTGTTCCCGAAGGGACCACCAAGTCTACCATTTCTTAGAGGGACGTCACGTCCTCTGGACCCAAGTCAAGGACCCAACTTTCTAGAAGACCTCTTCCCTTACCGTTTCGTAAGGTCATAAGAACGGACCCTTTAGGGTAACTGTCTCCTCGGACCGTCCGACGTCAGGTACCCCAGTGTCTCTCAACCCGTGCTGACTCTTTGATTGACTCAACTGAGTAACCTTTTCTGAGACTACGACCCTTACTAACCCCCGTCTTCCTCTTCCCCTACTGTCTCCTACTCTACCGACCTACCGTAGTGACTGAACTACCTGCACTCAGACTCACTTGAGGCCCTCAACCACTACCTGTCCCTCCGGACCGCACGACGCTACGTATCCCAACGTTTCTCAGTCTGTGCTGACTCGCTGACTTGACTTGACTTGACTCTTTGAATTGTGTGTAGTGTAGACGTCAGTGAAACGGTATATTCCATTATTTTAGTATCGAAGGTCCCTAATCTCACAGAAGTTTTCCAGTAATAGAATGGATGGTACCTTCGATTTCATCTATATCTATTTACATAACGTAATAAAATTTTAATTATGAACTATAATATCGAATCATCGGGGTTTATTATTAGTCGTTCTAATTACTAGTGATTTTACTACTATCATATATTATACATATATAATACATGATACTTCTATCATATATTATACATATATTACTTCACCAAATAAAGTCTTTTTAAGGAAGAGGTAGTAACTGATGGACATGTTGGACTCTGTTTAGAGAATCATGGTAAAGAAACCTTAACATACCACCATTTAATAGGGGTTCAAATAGGAATATTGTTGACCACACCCCCACACACAATCAGCGAGTCAGTACAGACTGAGAAACACTAGGGTACCCGACATCGGACGGTCCGAGGAAACAAGTACCTAAAGAGGTCCGTTCTTATGACCTCACCCAACGGTAAAGGAAGAGGTCCCCTAGAAGGGATGGGACCCTACCTTGGGTCCAGAGGACGTAACGTTCGTCTGAGAAATAGTAAACTCGGTGGTCTCTTCGGTAATATTGTTGACTTTCGGATAAATTTGTCAATCGACCATCTACCAGACTTTTATTAAACGACGACAAGTTATAAGAGAGAGAGAGAAAGAGAGAGAAAAAAAAATCATAACTTCGGACGAAACAAAAAATGATATTACAATTTAAACCCGTAAAACTTAATTAAGTAATTGGACTACTATCGAAATAGAGTAGGGTAAAATCCATGAATCAAAAAATTCTACTTCAAAAGAATAACAAACAATAACATTCACATGTCGATCATCAAAGTCCCCTTTACACAGTCAGAAAATTTTTACAAAATAATTCTATTTAGTGTTAGAGTACAAAATCCTCTCAATATTCCGTTCATGACAAAAACGGAATAGTAAAGGAGTGAGATTAGTACAAGAGTCTCCAATTAAGGATGGACACCTAAAATTCAACAAAAGAAGACCTGACGATGAGACGTTAAGAACTAGTGTACTGGTAGTTGAAACTTGACTATAACAACTGAAGACTACACTTTGAACTCCTAGACAGAGTGAAGCGAAGGGGGTGGAAAGAAACAGGGAGGAGAGTTATAGCCTGTAAATATAAAAATCAAAACAAAAAGATAGTTAATTAAATATTGAGTTTTATTACATTCATTTGCAAATAAAGAAAAAAAGGGCTGTTTAGATATGACAAGTGAAAGATGGGTCGAGAGGTGAAGAGGCAGGGGGAGTCCGATTACAAAAATCAGTCGAACTGAAAACATAACAGTTCCACAAATGTAAATGTAAGAACGATACTGACAGAAGAAAAAATTTTTTGTATAACTAATTTACAACCTTTACACGTTTACACATTTGTCACCACTTTCACTTTCAACTAGTCAGGACAGAAAGACCCAAAGAGACTATCGAGTTAACCATGTGGGGCTAAGGTAAGGACCCACCCCTTCTAGACTGAGAAACGTTGGGACCTTAAGAAGTCCGGTCTTAAAACCTCACCGATCGGAAAGGGAAGAGGTCCCCTAGAAGGGTTGGATCCCTAACTTGGGTCCGGAGCACGCAACGTCCACCTAAGAAATGGTTGACTCGATAGTCCCTTCGGGAAATTTGTCACAACCGTGAGGTGTTTGTAACACATTGTGGTTCAGTGTTGATCACACGACACAAGAATCTCCGGTCACGGTCCTTCGGATCCTGTGTGAACCTTTTTTCAAGTGATACAGATGCATCTGAGAGGAAAAACAGATAAAAAATTCAGGTAACGAACTGTAGTAAGGTTTAAATGTAAACGAAATATAGACCCGGAATTGAAAAAGGATGTCCAAATAAAAATAGGACTTAACACAAAACAGAACGAAGGACGATATTTAAACGACAATGGAATAGGAATAAAGTAAAAGGGGGAATTTCAGAGTCTCCAAAAAAAAAGGGGGACTTTTAAAGGGTACACTTCGAGATGTACAATAAGATAGTCAGAGTCTTACGTCATCGGGTTTTAAAGTTTTCCTGTACCTACACCCGGAAAAAAAGTGAGTACCGTAAGCTTAGGGGCATCCGGACAACTTAAAACTTTGAATAACAGAACAGAATTAGACCCCTATAAAAGATCAAAAAAGAAACTACTAAAGAAAAAAGGTAAAGAAACAAAAATAAAAGAGTAAGAGCAGAGATAATCAACCTACAGGATCTAATCAAAAGTAGAGAACAGAAAGTAAAGTAGAAAAATAAGGAAAAGGTGAAAATTAGAGACGTATTTTTTATAGAACAACGAATGAGAAATCAGAAATCCACGTAAAATACAAAACCAATAACATACAAATTAGCAATTCCAGAGAAAGATCAAGACATTAATAAATATGAAAGTTTAAATATAATTAAAAATTTGATATTTTTATGGTAAATACGTATTTTAGTTTATTCTATAACTGAAGTCCTGACAGAATCGATGAGAATAAGAAAAGTTATGACATATGAATCTTACTTGAATTTTTATGAATCTTACTGGAAAACCTGTAAGTGTTTTTATAGTACGAACGTAAAAGTAACATTTACGATATTGAAACAACTAATTAAACGTTTCTCCACTTTTGGGACTAAATAACTCATTAGAATGAGTACTTGTACTGTATAGGGAAATAGACGACCATAATAGAAGTTTGAAAACCCCAAAAGACGTACGCTAACAAAGTACATTATATATAGAGTTGTCCATATAATACTAAAATGCACACACAATCAGTGAATCAGTACCGGTTTGATGTAAAACCTGACATCGGGTGGTCGGAGGAGGAAGGTATTCTAAAAGGTCCGTTCTTAAGATCTCATCCAACGGTAAGGGAAGAGGTCCCCTAGAAGGACTAGGTCCCTAACTTAGATCCAGAGGATGTAACCTTCGTCTCAAAAATGGTGTTATAATTCCCCTCTTTTTTTTTTGGTTTGGAAACAAAAGAAATGAACCTCCATTTCCTTTTCGACATGATTAGTCGACAATAATGTCATGTTTTAGTATTTTACGAGTCACTGAATAACTACAAAATATATACAAATGTGAGGGCCCCCACATTTCACCGACTAGATCCACTCCGAGGGAACCCAATGCAGATGTGAAGTCCGAAGACCAATCCAAAGTCCGGACCCCAGGTCCGACTTCCTTGTCATCTTCTCACCGTACGAAAGAAAAACACCGTCTAGTATCCACGTCCTCTCTCGTTCGGTTCGGTACGGTAGTTAATTTCAAAGACAATGTGGTACAGGTGATTGTAAGAGAATCAGTTTCGTTAACGTACCGGTTCAGGTTGTACTCACCCCACTCCTTCACATAGAGGGGGTGTCACCCTCCGTGACATTTTAAGTTGTCGTGTCCCACATTCTAGGATCACATTCTTTAACTTATTAACCCTTTTATTAGGTTAAATATAGTCCTCCTTTCATATACTTACCTTTATGTTCATAAGAACTACGTATACGGAAACAAACAAATAAAACGAGAATAGTCTTTGAAGTGTTCTTAAAAATTTCTCAAAGTAAATGTTCTAATTTTCACAATGAATAAAAGAAAACAACAACAAATCAGTGATTTATCACAGGTTGAGAAAACATTTGGGACACCTGACATCGGACGGTCACAAGAACCTGACACATTAAAAGGTCCGTTCTTATGACCTTACCCAACGGTAAAGGAATAGGTCCCATAGAAAGGTTGGGTCTCTGACTTGGGTACAGAGGACGGAACCGTCCACCTAAGAAATGACGACTCGGTGGTCCCTTCGGGAATCAATCAGTGAATTGGAAGTCAAGTCAAGTCAGTGAGTCAACACAGGGTGAGAAACACTGGGGTACTTAACGTCGTGTGGTCCGGAGGGACAGGTAGTGGTTGAGGACTTCAAATGGGTTTGGGTACAGGTAACTCAGCCACTACGGTAGGCCGGTAGAGTAGGAGACAACAGGGGAAGAGGAGGACGGGGGTTAGGGAGGGTCGTAGTCTCAGAAAAGGTTACTCAGTTGAGAAGCGTACTCCACCGGTTTCATGGTCTCAAAGTCGAAATCGTAGTAAGGAAGGTTTCTTGTCGGTCCTGGCTAGAGGAAGTCTTACCTGACCAACCTAGAGGAACGTCAGGTTCCCTGAGAGTTCTCAGAAAAGGTTGTGGTGTCAAGTTTTCGTAGTTAAGAAGCCGCGAGTCGAAAGAAGTGTCAGGTTGAGAGTGTAGGCATGTACTGATGACCTTTTTGGTGTCGGAACTGATCTGTCTGGAAACAACCGTTTCATTACAGAGACGAAAAATTATACGATAGATCCCACCAATATTGAAAGGAAGATTCCTCATTCGCAGAAAATTAAAGTACCGACGTTAGTGGTAGACGTCACTAAAACCTCGGGTTTTTTATTTCAGACTGTGAAAAATGTGACAAAGGGGTAGATAAACGGTACTTCACTACCCTGGTCTACGGTACTAGAATCAAAAGACTTACGACTCGAAATTCCATTGAAAAAGTGAGAGGACAAAGTGAAAGTAGTCCTCCGAAATATCAAGGAGAAGTGAAAGACGGTATTCCTACCACAGTAGACGTATAGACTCCAATAACTATAAAGAGGGTCGTTAGAATTCATCACCACTTTTAGTCTACCCTTTCCAGAAGTCTGACAGAGTACTTATATTCTAGACACAAAGTTTAACAGGTCGGTTATAAGAAGTCTCTTGAATAGGAGTGATACGCGACAATAGAGTAGTCAAGAAGTAAATATAATTGATACAACGAGAAATTAAAGGGTAGTGGTCTAGAGAGACACTAGAAGTTCAAAACGCAGAAATCGTAGGGACCACTTGTCTAGGACAACCAAGGTTGAGTCACATGGAAAGCTTAGGGGAGTGAGGTAAAAATGAGGTAAGTTTCAAAAGTAGAAATTAGTTGCCAAAAAGGAGTGTCTACAAACCACGGGTTTCGTGGAATTTTTCTTAGACTCTCACAGGGTGTAAACCTCCGGAGTTGACGATCCTGGCACCGAGACGTAACTGACTGTAGACTTCCAAAGATCCTATCGTAGACGTACGTATGTCGAGAAATCTTAAACTAGAGAATGGACCCCTTGTAGGTTGAAGGTGGAGGGGAGATAGACGGTGAGTCTGATACACCTTATGACTGAAGGTTTGGAAGGTTTACTAAGAGAGTACAGGAACTGGTAGTAGATGACAGAGGAGATGAATCATTTGGGGTTAAGTGGAAGGTCTTGGTCAAATCTACAGTGAAGACGGGAGTCCGAAACGGACTGAGTGTCAGTGCCCAAAAGACCCCAAAAGTATCGTAAGATGGGTTTATAGGTAATTTCTTAAAGAAAGAACCTAAGAAATGAAATCTAATATTTGCATAATTCTTTTTTCTGAAATATTTTTATTTCACTGTATATATTACATTTCTTCTTTTATTTCAGATATTGTTAGTGGTAAGAGACGAATTCTTTTATGTCAATTGTAAAACCATGATACAAACAAAAATTTCTAACCAAATGAATTGATATACCGGATCCGTAAAAAAGTTAATATAAGATAAAATTTTTAATTAAATCGAGAAAAAGAGAATAGGACTTAACAAGTAAGGAGGTTTCTCGTGGATAACAGTCAAAGGTGGTATAAAGGGTACTTGTTACGTTACAGACTGTTCATCCTTCATAAACCAATTATCCAAAGACTTACAGTTTACTTTACCTTTATATAAAGATTTATGTTTATTAAGTTACTTTATTTTTTCACATTGACATCAGTCACTATTTAATGTTTCCGTCATTACAGAATGATTACATTCTCGTAGTACAATATACAATTGATACTACAAACCTTGTGACCTTTGAGCCGTTCGGTCATCCATGCGACATTAAAACACGATTAACATAAAAGGACAAAATTGGAAACCTTCAACAAACGACATTCCTTAGGTCAGTGTGTTCCGGAATTTATGACTAGTTTATTATGACGTCGAAATCAGGACCATCTTCTCTGTTCCCCAATTCAATAAGATCAGGGAAAAAAAAAGGAAGATTTCTGTACATCGCAGAGACAGACTAGAGGAATACCAGGAACAGTGTTGACATACCGAAAATTAGTGAGTATGTAGGTCACTCAATGACGTGACGACCTTGGAATTATTACAAGATCAAACAAACCCGCTAGAAGGACTATTTCAGGACTGTCAGAGAGTCATATTACCCTTCTGTTAGTTTTATTTTTTACGAGATTCTCAAGTCCATCATCTCGTACGATAATAAAAAGTGTACCACGCTCCTATAATTTTATGACTGAAAGTACGAAACTAACTCAAACACTACTTTAGGTTCTTTTTAACTTTTAAACTTAATAAGATGACGGTCATACCTGACATATAGTATTCTCTTTCGTTCGTATCCATTGGTTAAGAACATAGTATTAGAGCTCTTACAGTCTAACAGGGAGAAATATACTCAAAGATAACATACAGATTCATTAATTAAGTAATGTATCGAGAATATATAAACGTTAATGGTGTACCTCAAAATGGTTGTATATTTTACAGTAGAAATTACATGTAACATACTTATCAATTATTTCTACTGTGTAACTATGTCACTAAGTCTAAAAAGTTCCATGAAAGGTAATTTAATAGACTAAGTGATCGGTAGAATTCATTCGTCACCTTAACGATATTAAGAGGTGGACAGGGTAGGAAAGACGAAGGAAGGGAGAATAAAAAGGGATAAAGACAAAGAAAATTTCCTCCGTTAAATCACATACCTTTCTCGCGTCTTATAATTAAGTCGAGAAAGTAAGGTAGAAACGGGGGCAACTTAAGTCAAAATTCGTCTAGTGAAAGTAAGGAGACTTCGTACTTAAGAATTGACCTTTTTAATCCTATTACGACTTCATATAAGGAGTTTCAACACTGCTAGGTCAGTCCACTTTAGATTTCTTTTAAAAATTTTTTGAATTTTTTGTTTACATTATAGACACAATCGAAAGAAATTCCCTTTGAACTTTACTACCTTCTTATCTAAAACCGGAGTGACAAAGATACAATCCATGAACTAGTGTAAAAGACTGTAAAGACTTGAAGTAAAAGGAACACACATTTTCCCCGGATTATTTAGGGATGGAACACTTTAACAACTTATCTTTTTTTACCCCATCGTAAATACGGTTAGGATTGTATCAAAGACTTTGTATCATCAAGTGGGAGATAATTTTGATAAAAGAGAAGAAAGGAGAGAAGGAGGACGACAGGGAGAAAAGAAGGATGGAATAAGAAGGAACTTGATACCTGTTCTACTTGTGTACTAACGTTTTAGAACCCCAAATCGTTTGACTGAAAAGAAAATTTGGTAGTTCTGAGAAAAATTTTGTTTTAACATTTGAGATGAACTCCGTCCTCTACCCCTAGGAGAGAAGACTCGTTTCTGGGAAATAACAGTGTGAAACCTTAGAGGTGACTCAGGACTTCTAAAATACGTCATTTTAAACTTTTGACGAATACACTGAGGTGGGAGAGTAAAATGTCTACTCTTTTGACGTAAACTCTCTTCAACTCACTGACCGGACTTGAACGTCTGACCATTCACTACTCGATTCCTAATGTGAGTCAACAAAAAACCGGGAATGACATAACCAGGGGAATGGAACACTACCAGGTCTTCCGTTATGAGCATTAATTCTAAGAAGAGAACTTCCTATAGTGACAGATGAACACCTCTACCTTAAATCTTTATTTTCTACTCCTTTATATTTCCACGTACTATATCGACACTTTACCAATCTTATCCATTTATGAAACAATAGGAAACTCCCACCTGTACCGTTTGAGGGACTCCACCCCACCCCCCCTGAACAAACGAGTAACAGCAAAACAAGGGTCACGTGTCTTTACGGACTGAAGGTTGACCCTAATGATGAACAGAAGAACTCACCTTACTTACTTACCGAATTACTTCATAAGTTAACTTAGTTTAGATCCTTTTCCCGTTTCTAAATTTGTCACCTGACGTGAAGTAATGACCCACTACTTTATTCAAATTACCTAGTACTAAATGGACACGTTTCAATGTCTCATAGTAATATAGGACTTTTAACACATCTAAATACAGTATGACTATATTTTATGTACACATATTAAAACACATATGAACCAGTGATGAATTTTACATACAGAGTGACATCCAGTATCAATTTCTACAAACTTTCTATGACAGAATGTGTCTCCCCTACCATTTTAAACTCCTTCTATACACTGACGAAATATCTTAAAATTACCAAAACGATTTGTCTTCACAATTCTTATCAATTAGTACTATTTCGGATAAATCCCCTTCTTTGTATGTGGACCGAGAAAGTCAAGTCAACGAGTCGACACAGACTGAGAAACGTTGGTGTACCTGACGTCGTGCGGTCCGAAGGGACAGGTAGTGGTTAGTGACCTCGAACGAGTTTGAGTACAGGTAGCTCAGTCACTACAGTAGGTTAATAGAGTAGGAGACAGCAAGGGAAAAGGAAGACGGAAGTTAGAAGGGGTCCTAGTCCCAAAAAAGGTACCTCAGTCAAGAAACGTAGTCCACCGGTTTCATAATCTCAAAGTCGAAGTCGAAGTCAGGAAGGTTACTTATAAGTCCTAACTCCCGACTAGAGGAAATCCCAACTGACCAAACTCGAGGAACATCAGGTTCCCTGAGAGTTCTCAAAAGAGGTTGTACTAGTCAAGTTTTCGTAGTTAAGGACCTAGAAATCGATAACTTTTTAGTAATTCTTAGAAGACAGGAGGTGACAGAGTTGTAATTCTTCTAAATTGGTTTGATGTGTAATCTTTCTAATTAGACAGTCTATTCTTATTTAGATTAACCTTAACCCTTCTGGTCTAACTCCTAACACATTTTTTCAGTCGTGTCCGATTCCTTTAACACCGGAACTGACTACTGTTGACATTTCCTTTTCAAAGAACGGTACTGATCCCACCTTTCTCCAATTTTTGCTCATTCACCCACTACTAATTTACCTTGGGTTTATCATTTGTTAAAGAATCTTGGAGACGGACTCCCCTTTTTTTTATAATTCCTGTTTTTCCATCCTATTATCTCAATATTTCAAAAAACAATTTCATCTCTCCTCTACTTTTAGAAACACCAATTGATCCCACTCAATTGTTTCTTCCGAAGATCTATATCTAATCTTTACTTAGGTTTCTTCTTGGTTTTAAGATCACTTTCTCTAATGGACGTTTCCTTCTATTAAGGAAAAAAAAACTTTAGATTACTAATTCTGGTCTTCCCTACCCTCGTCAATAACGAACACGTATTCTCTTTGAACTTCTTTCTGTCAGTTATTCGTAACGAAAAATACTCAACTTCTAATCGGTCCCTTTTGTCAAATTTAGTGCTACACCGTAACCGGATGATTAAAACACAATGATTTTTCTCTGTGGAAAATTCACACATTTCTATAAATTAAAAGAAACATTCTTCGTACAGGACTAAGTGGGAGTTGAACAGAATTTGAAAAGACAATGAACTCTTTAATATTAATATATATGGTACGACACACAGTCAATCCTTCCATCTTTCTTCTGACTCATAGTATACTTTTAGAACCTAAAGTACAGGACTTTTGGATGAATTTTCTTGAACTATCACAACTTTGTTCAAGTCCACGATCTTTATATTCCGCAGTTTCACACAAGTGGATTCTACTTGAAGAAAAAAAGTACACCTAAATAGACGGTAAGTCACAGTTAAGTCTCCAGTTCTTAATATGCAATACTAAATTTATCGTAGGTAAATTTTTAATATAGGTATTTCAATTTATTTTAGGTATTTTTAATTTGATAAATAAAAATTTTCTTTTGATTTGCTGTCGGGTAACAACAAATACTTTCTTTTCGACACTACATAAATATCTACAGGGTACTTGTGCACACATACACTCAAATGTGTCAATTCTCTCTCTGGTATTCGTATTCGTACAAACACACACGTAAACACACACACACACATATATTACTTTGACAGAGATCCGTACCAGTCCATGTTTCCAGGTAGTAAATTCAGAGTCTTGATTTATTTGTACACTCTAATACTAATAAAATAACTCGAAAGAATAAAATACTGGGTGATTACCGAGTACCTAGTCAATATAACTACTCGTGACCTTTGGATGTCGAAGTTACTCCAAAAAATAAATAAGTAAATAACAAAAATAACATTTCACGGTTCTTCCATTATGGGTCAAGGGTCAGAATAAAAAGTAAATGTTATTTGACATCTTTATGTTAAAATAACATCTTATCCTTGATTTTATACACAATTCGTATATATCGACCGCGAAACACACGCTGAAAGATTAAATGGAAATCAAGGAGTACGTTTAAAAAGTCGAAGACTCAAACTCATATATAGAATGATAGTTGTAGTTATAACCCGAATACCTAAAAAATGTGAACAATCCGACTTGAGTAGCCGTTTTAATTGGACCAATACACACAATCCTAAACACTCTTCTATTGTATAACTTCGTATTAAAAAATTTAAACAGAAACGACAAAATATATATGAAGTACAGTATCAAATAGTTCTTAAGTCTATCATCCTTAAGGAAAGACACACTGGGAGATACCTTTGAACATCCGTCGAACGAGGGGGGTTTTCTCCCGTACTGACCCCGATATGTGGGGACTAATAAGAAGGGTTTAAACGGATGGTCAATTCAGGGAAGTGGACAAAACGACCGGACGCTATTCCTCTGTTTAAGTCAACGTGTCTTTGTATTACCCACTCCTCATTCACTGGGGGTGGTTTCATAATTATGGATTGAGTGCACCGTACAGTGTTCATTGTACTGACTTGTTGATTGTGAAATTGGAAAAAGTGGTTTCATAATTATAAAGATTATAAGTACTCGTCTCAATCAAACTTTTGATTTGTATTTTCAAAAAAATTACATCACGAACTACTAAACTGAATAGATAAAGTTTTACTTTAATTTTTGAAACATAAATCGATATTTCAATTAATCGGGGGGAGTTTGGATGACCGAAATAGTTGTGGAACAGTCAAAACGATTATTGTGGAAATGATCCCAAACATTCCATTTTGTCTTGACAAACGGTCCAATTTGAAGTCCTTAGAATATCTAAAACAGTAAAATCTAACAGGACTTTAACTTTTCCTTCGGTGGACTGAATACACGTATACAAGGGACTCCAGTTTCGGTCGGTAATGTAAAACTTTCCTAAAAATCCAATTAAAAAACTTGGTCCCTGAAAGTCACGATTTTGCAAACAATTTTAGACACCTCTTCTCTTCATGATAATGTTAACATATAAAGAAATACATACGTGTGCACTTACAAGTCAACGAGTCGGTACCCGTTAAGAAACGATAAGGTACCTGACATCGGACAGTCCGAGGAGACAGGTACCCTAAAGGGTCTGTTCTTATGGTCTCACCCAAGGAGGATGTCTCCTAGAAGGGCTGGGTCACTATCTTGAGTGTAGAGAACGTAGAAGACGTAACTCTTCGCAACCGTCCACCCAAAAAATAGTGACACGGTGGTCCACTACGGGATAACGTAATATATATAAATCTTAGTTTAGAAAGTTCAGTTCAGAGAAACATATACATTTTTAACTTCCTGTCAATTAGGTGAACTGACTTAAACCTTTGTATTACGTTTACCTCGTCTTTCCGTTATCTATAGGTTCTTTCTTTTTCTTAAAAGACTCATATATTTACAAGTTTTATTCTAGTTATAGGTTCAATTTACTTTGGTTTGACTCCCAAGTAATAAGGTAATCTGGAACGTAAAACTAAACATAGTGGTAAATGTGACGATATTTTTAATAATTTTCTACAAGACTACCAAGTACTCAAATGTATTTATATATAACTTTAAGTTTACTAAGACTCCTGTTTCCTACTTTTAGAAAATTCCTTAAGTACCTATAATTTCCAGGTGACTCTGAAGAGGTCCGTAAGATTCCAACACTTTGCACAACACCATACCTAAGGTTTTAGGTCCAGAATGTGTCATCTCAAAGATTGTATATACAAAGAAAGTTACTTCTGTTACTTTGAGTATCGATTCGTTCTCGACCTACGACTCAGACCCTTACGTCGTCGATACTTAAGTGAGATTTTTAATTTCTTACACCGAATAATCTGAGGTCCTAAAGGTTTACACCACACCACTACACCCTTAGGTAAAACCATGGTCTATTTAAATCCAATCCTAGAATCACAACACTTATCAGATACAGAAAGGAGTTCAATGACATGGGAAAACTCAGACAAAAGAATAAAAATTTTGACTCCTGTTATTGGGTAGTGACATATTTTAGACCAATCCTAATTTACTCTCTTTCCGGAACGTTTTACGTGTCACGTCTTAATAGGGAGTCACAGACAATTCGTGTTATAAGAGGAGAGTTTACGTTGAGAGATTTAACAGAGAAAGGTTCGATGTTGGGGATAATCCTCTATTCAGGTGGAGAATCTATTATAGAGGGTCGAAAAGAGTACTTACTTCCGTTTACTAACAAAAATGGACTTTCTTTATCTTTACTAACAGGAACTTGTCAGTCGTCTAAGTACGTGGATCCTTCGTCCGATGCAACCTACTTCAATTCGGAAAAAAAGGGAACGTATAAAGTGACTACTACGTCAAAAGTTTACGTTTGACATATCTTGGTCCCCGAGACAGAAATCTTCTCCTACACAAAATTATCAGAGAAGACACCTCTGACAAGTCGTCAAAGACTATGAAAGACAGAGAAAATAGGTCTATACATTAAGACGACATTGGATTTCTAAAATAAAGTTCTCCACAGTGTTTAAGTCTCTAAAAGGGGGAGATTCTTTCGTTCTTCCCTCTTTTTGTTGTAACATACCACCAAATTCGTAAAGAAATTCTAAAAAAAATTTTTAGATGTAAGAAATGTCAAAATATTAAGCACATCTGACAGACCTACAAGATTTGTAGGTCTTTCTTCTTGGAAACTTTCTTCTTGTACATACTTAAAAAGTAACAAATATCAAAGTCTGATTATCATTATTGAGTGTAACAAAATTTCTACAGTCCGCGGTGTGATTCGTCAAGTGTACACAATTGTATAAATGACGAATCAACATAAACCTACAACAAGGAAAACATACGTCCCCCTCTATCTCCACTTTTCTTAAACCCATATAAAGGGACTCCAGTACGTTCACCACCTTGGTCTTAAACTTGAATTCCTCTAACAAATCTCGACATGTAATTAACTGGGGTGTCATTTGTTATCTCTATTCCAGCCAGATTTTTTTATTATGGTCGGTTCCGAGGTAGTGAACAAAAATTACTGAAATTCATACACATACAAAACACATTTCTTTATCAACATGCACATACTCATGAAAAAACAACTTACTTATAAAACTAAGTCTTTGACCTATTGTTTTCTTTTACACTGTTTATCAGATATAAACAAATTGATAGTACCTACGTTTACATTTTCTTGTATAACATTATTTGACTTTTTGTAATTTTTATGAGAAAAGTTAAGGATTATAAGAAAAATCCAAACACACACACGCACACACACACACACACACACACACGAATCTATTCTCAAAATAAAAACGTTTTTATGACACCTTAAACTTTTATCACATTAAAGATCGCTTACGTACGAATTAACGGAACAACAAGTTAGTGAGTCAGGACAGACTGAGAAACGTTGGGGCACCTGACGTCGTGTCGTCCGAAGAGACAGGTAGTGGTTGAGGGCCTCGAACGAGTTTGAGTACAGGTAATTAAACTACTACGGTAGGTTAGTAGAGTAGGAGACAGAGGGGGAAGAGAAGGGGCAGGAATTAGAAAGGGTCGTAGTCCCAGAAAACAGTACTCAACAGAGAATAGTCCACCGGTGTCACAACCTCGAAGTCGAAGTCGTAGTTAGGAAGGTTACTTATAAGTCCCAACAAAAGGAACTCCTAACTGACCAAACTAGAGGAACGACAGGTAACTAGATGCATTATATATTCCCTTACAAATGAAATAATTAGATTTATCATTTTTCACTAAAGGTGTTAATTACTGTTGTGTTACGAAAGGATCCAATTAACTATTCACAGTTTATACATATCACTTTAACTTAAATTCAAACCCCTTTTCTTAGAGGTGAAGAAACTCGTGTCGTGATGTAAAACTAATGAGTCGACACGTTGGTACTACCTCGGAGGATCTTACTTACAACTTTCAAAGTTTGTCGTTTTGTCCGGTTTAGGACGTCACACTGACATGAAACTTTCGTTCATATCCAGATTATAGACTAAAAGTGAAAATATAATTTTTTAGTAAAAGTCGTTAGTTTAGTTCTCACCCAATGTTTCCATCTAAATTTTATTTTGTTTTAAGTCCATCTACATTTTTAACAGGTAGTAATAATAAAAAAAGTATAATTTCATACTATAAACTTATTATAAAATGGAATAAAAAGGACTTGAGACGACCTTTTGTATCGACTCCATTAAGTAACTCAATATGTGTAGTGACGTTTCATTCAATTTCTGAGAACAAGAGTTTTGGAGCATTACTCGAACTCACTCAATGAAATAAAGAGACCTAGAGGAAAGAGTACCCCCTTACCTTAATCCGACAACTAAAAGGTACAAGACGGTTCAGGATGTCTAGTCCTCACGAAATCAGAGGATTTCAGAGGATTTTTGACATAAAATGGATACCAATGCACGAACTTTAATCGAACCTTTTATGAAGGTCTTCCATTTTTAAACTTTTCGGGGACCTGATCTGATGTAGACCTTAAGGAGGGTGGACATTGTAAAAATACAAAGTAAACAAAGTTAAGGAGACGATCTTAGTTTGTGTGTCTAGTGGTGACGGAACGTAAGGTCCGAAAACGTCTCCCTTACGGGTAGACGGGTGAAAGGTGTCAGCGTTAAGGTGAAAGAAGTTCCAGGTTGAGATACCTACAGAGACACTATCGGTCTTTTTGGAGAGGAAGGAACCTTAAAGTTATTGTCATACAATCGTACCAATAACTCCATATATGGACAAGAAGTAATATAGTACTAAAAATATATAAACTTCTCAACGGTAGAGATTAAGACTATCCCTGATCGACCTCATCCCCCCACCCATCTTCGATTACTGTTAGTCTCTCGTGGAGACCTCTCGTGTACACAGCAATACCCTCGTATCGGAATACCGAGTCGTCCATTTCTTAGGCAGACGTCCCGACCTCTGTGTCCTCTACACCCAGCTAGGGACTCAACCCTTCTACGGGACCTCTCCCTTCACCGTTGGGCGAGGTCGTAAGGACGGACTTTTTAGGGTACCTCTCCTCGGACGACTCGATGTCAGGTACTTCACCGTTTTCTCAGCCTGTACTGACTCTCTGATTTGTGTGTGTATGTTGTGTGTCGGACTTACCCTAAAGGACCTGTGACAGGTGTCCCTTTAAATTCGAGTCATAATAAATACAAAACTATTTTTTAACATGTAGACTTAAAAATTACTTTTAAAATTGAAAACCTTTGTAGGTTTTTATCTTTGGTTTTTCACGGTCTTGTTGTTTTTCACGATAGGTGAAAGATACGGAGACTTAGCGTGTGTATGAGTACAAAAGTAGTGGATTGTACTTGGGTCATCAAATGAACGTGGAAACAAGTACATTAAAAACTTATTTTAGTGATTTAGAAACTCATTTTAAATCACTTAGAACAACCTGTACAAGTCTATCGGAAAAATATATCTGAACTGATTGTTATACTATAACTAATTTTTGATCTTGTTTCTCGTTTGAGAGTTTCTCGTTACACTGTTATAAAAGTTCTACTAGTTTAACATTCACCCATGGAAGTTTCCATTTTAGAATTGGAGTCTTAAGGGATGGACTACGAGACGTTACACCACATTTACGGAAGGTCTTGTTCTTCCTCTAATGCCCTGTAAAGTGTCAACATGATATCAATAATTTCTCGTCTGTTTAATCGGTGAACGGATCTTCTTTAGTTTTCAGAGTAGACCTTTAAACCCTCCAAAAATTTGACTGGAAGAACACAATTAGAACTTTCTCCATTATATATAATCTCGACAAAAGAAAAAACGACGAAAAAGGCTCGTGGAATATACGAACGATTTATGTACTCTTACGACCATTCAAAAATAAGAAAATCTATAACGACACAATCACTAATAAAAGACAAAGGGTAGTTTTTGCAAACTTAAAATTTGATATGTCAAACTTTGTGAGTATAAAATTAAGAGAGACGTTCTCGCTGTTACAAAGATCATCTAAATCTAGTAGCAAAATAATAACAAAGGACAAATTTCAATAAGGGTTAACTAAAAAGTATAAGATCAATATTAAAATTAGACTAACGAAAAAGACAAAAACTGATTCATCGTCTCACAAGTCATTACTGACCCGTAAGTCCTCCCTACTGTCTTGCGAAGACTGAGTTACTGTACACTTGGTTTGTCCGTGTCTGACAATATTGGGTTTTAAACTTTACTATACAATACTATTTTACTATTGTAAAGTTAACAAATAGTACAATTGGAAAATGATTTCATTCATACTTTAACCGACACAAAGATTTGTATCATACAATTAACTAATTTTATAAATAAGGAAATAAAGTTAATCTTGTCTATGTTTAAAGGGATTAAGACAGAATTCAGTTCTGTTCAAGTAAAAGAGAAAGGCTGTGTTTACATTAAGAACTTCACCAAAACTACCGAGTCTCGAGTCGTGGAAAGGAAACTTGTCAGAACAATTGTTTTATTCGTCTCCACAAGAGAACAATTTTATAGGTGGAGAAAACGGGTCCCTTTAAGACCGACCACGTTCCGGGGAAGGACGAGTCTGTGAAAGTCAAGTTGGTAAAGGAAGGAGTCGAAAACAATGTGACGGGGGACGTAGAGTGGTTCACCGGAGTGTCAGATTTAACAAGTCCAGTGAGTAGAAAGTAAGAGAGATTTTTCGTGCATCAGACGTCGAAAAGTGATTTCAAGTTATAGTAACCACGTTTCGATCCAAATAGTTGCTATCTAGATGAAAGAAATTTTGATTCCTTTCATTAATATAAATTTATCTTTCGTCCACTATAAAATTTTTGATTCATATCTGGTCTATAAACGCAATTTTAAAATAGAATTACTGTAGATAACGTCCTAATTTGTCAGCTTCTAGAATTATTCATAATAATCAGTATCAACGAATCTTACTAATAAAGACACAATTATATGAACCGGCTATTATTAATTGTTGTGACTACTTGTCTTATTGATTGGAGAATCATGTGAAAAGATATGTCTACTGTGAAAGTATACTTTATGGAGTTACCTCATAGTATGGGATAATAATTATAATAACAATATGTCTATAATAATTTCTGAGTTTTGGTTCAATTTCAATTGTTTCAATTCCTTTGGTTCACTTACCGACGAAAAGTTTTACACTTACAAATAAGAAAATTTCTTTAATTTAAAACCGTTTTAACTGTTGTAAAAGGGAAACTGGACTATACAGTAACAATCTTTTATTAGACTTCATTTATACTCGAAAACCAAATCGTAAAGAAATTTTTTATGTTCCTTGAATTTAGTCTACTAATTATCCTTTTATCAATTCAAATAATAGAAGTACTACTCGTAATTTGTTGATAATGTTTAGTACAAAAGATTATTGTATCTCTTACAAGTGTCCAATTATTACACTTATTTTCGTTCTATATGTTTCCGTATTATACATACTGACATTAATATCTTTGTATAGAGACTTAGGGTTTGGACTTAAGAGGTGACGTGTTTCGAAGATAGGTAGAGTCCCGGGAGACTTAACAGCACCAAGTAGAGAAACGAACTGGTGACAAGGAAGTCCAAGACCTAATTTACAATAAAAGAGTCCTTTCGTAAACGACTACGAGTCCCAGTGAAGTCTGGTCTATACATGGGGTCAATATAGAAGAGGATTGTGAAATTACGAATAATACCACTGTTAGTGAAACATCTTAGAAAACTTACAGAAGGAATTATCTGATCTTCGAAGTAAACTCGTCCTTGACGTAGTCGGAACAAAGAGTTACGGATCATATCACTGACCCTGTATCATACTTGAGTCGTCTATAAACAACTTCTTTACTCACTTACTTACTTACTTACTTTCGTTCCATGTCACGATTCCTTACAAATGTATTAGGGAAATTCTAAGAAGTGTTTTGAATACTTCACTGCCGGTAGAGATAGTGTAAAATACTTATTCCTTTGATTTAGAATCTCTTTTAACAGGTTTCAACATATCGTTCAGTCACTTGTCGAGTTTAATTTTTGACTACAGAACCTTATATCAGGGGTGCGAGAATCTGTGTCTACTACTTTTACAACGGGAATTATATTGATTATTCAGATGATATATAACAACTTGTCATAATTTACAAGCATGAACATTCAGTTTCTATCACTTTATAGTGGTTGAAATATAATTAAATAATTATTATTACTTAAATGTTCGTAAAACTTTTTATATATTTTTATTTATATCGTAATCTTGACGTCTTCAAAAACAAAACGTCAGAATGTAAAAAGTCTAAAAGATGTGACAAAAATAGTATCAGATATTTTTCCTTTCGTAAAGAATTTTAGGTGAGTGGGGACTTACCACCTCTATCAAGAGTTCAGTTCTAGAAAACTGTAGGTTAGGGTTTCTCAAAAGTAACCTATTTATCTGGCACTTTCTCTTCCTAGTCTCAAGAGACGTGACGTCTTAATATTGGTAGAACACTTAACCGTATATTAATCGTTAACTAATTGAAAAGGTCTATTAAATTAGGTTTCAGTTTAGAGATTTTACGACAAAATTTTAAAATTAACCTTTGAGAAACATTTTTAGACACTGACGTTTTGTCCTTCGGTGCAATCCAGATATAGTATCTTGATAAATCCAAAACTCGACCAACCCCTATAAAGAAAGATATATACAGAAAGTGAGAAAGACAACAAAAGATAGTGTCTATGACGGTCGATAGTTTAAATATCGTAGGTAAAAATTTCTATGTACAAAATAAAGAATGGTTACAATCATAAATTCTATTTGAACCAAAAGTTGTCACTTAATAAAAAGGACTTTAAGTGGCTCCATTGTGAATAGAGACATCAAAAGTAGCATGCAAAACTTTTTTTAAGAGAAGACTAACGAGGGAACTAATAGGGACGGAAACTTCAACCATGTTTACTCGGTCCTAAGACTTATTGTGGTCCGAGTCTGTTGTATCAAATAATCTATGAAAACTATCTTGTCACAGTTTATGGAACCCTACTTTAAAAAAATTTCTTTTGAAAATTAAAAAAAATAATATCAACTAAATATTACAACACGACTAAAGACAACTTTCGTTTCACTGAGTCAATATGTGTATATATGTAACAAAAAACAAACCAAATAGGGTCCTCGAACCTATCCCAAGGGACACAATATGTCATCCTTGAACAATCAATAGATAAGATTTACATTATAATTACCCAACGTAGATGATTAGGGTTTGAGGGCCAGGTAGGGAGAGGTAGAGGGAGGGGGTGGGGTGGGGGGTAGGGAACTATTAGTGTTCAGTCAAGAGATCCAGACACTCAGATAAAGACAAAAATCTATGCAAGTAAACACGGCAGAAAACCAAAGGTGTAGATTCACCATAGTATACCTTAAAAAGAAAGACTGAATGAAGTGAATCATACTATTAGAGATCAACGTAGATACAAAGACGTTTACTGTAATAAAGAAAGAAAAATACCGACTCATCATAAGGTAATATAAATACATGGTGTAGAAGAAATAACCCTATGTTGTAAACTATCCGTATCTTAATTCAGTACGACGGATGTGCATCTGAGATTCCCAACAGTGTCGATGGAGGACTATCTAGACGAGGTCGACGGGTAGTACCGAATCTAGTTTTCGTAGTCTATACTGTGTTTCACTAATATGTCCTGGATAAAAAAAGTACCGAATAACGGTTAGAATACTTATTTGCTTACTTACCTGTCGGAGATAAAATTGACCTAAGGATTAGAGATCGACAACAAAGAAGTGTAACCTGAAGAACCGGAACTACAATGTTTACTTAGACTACTAGGAAAAAAAAAACCTATAAGAGAGATCCTGTTCGGAAACGAGGTAATAAAGAGGATTTTAAGAGATATACAGTAATTCACATTGAAGGTAACTGGGAAAACGTTTCTGAGGTTGTACGAAAAAGGGACTCGGAACTGTTATGTATAATATAAAATTATTGATCTAAACTTATTGGATGAAACCGGTAGAAAAACAGGGAGTGACTAGTATACATATAACGTGAAAACAATTCATATCTCATCTTGATTCGGAACTCTACCTTCTATTTTATGTACTTTTATCAGTAGGAACAGATTATCGTAAAAATGACATCAATTTAATCACTATTAAATGACACCAAGTAAACGTCTTACTGGGTATGTCGAATAGATATGGCGACACTTATCTTGGACTGGGTTCAGTTCGTTTGTTGTTTGTTTTGAAATTTTTGGAAAACACCGAATTTTAAAATTTCAACTAAAACTTTTAAGTGAGAGACTTTCACTTAAGTTTTCACTCATTAAAGTATTAGGGTGAATTGTAGAGTTGTTAAATTATTTACCTTTTTGGACTATAGGGTAAACAAAACAAATGAGTAATAAAGGAGTTATTATTAAAAGTGTGAAAAATGTAGAGTGTGAAAATGTTTGAAATTAAAGGAAGTACCATTATGAATGGAACTCTGTCAGAGGAAAACGGTTGAGTGTCTACCCAACAGAAAAATGTATATTAACATACACACCTAGTGGGTAAAAATTTATAAAACAAAATAATAATTTTAAATATTGTACAAAAACGAAAGTCCTGGACGGTGTAAATTCTGAAGGTCCTAACTATATATAAAAGTACACAGTAAACTAAACATCTATATAGTGAATAGATGAAAAATTTTTTGAAAGTACCGAAGGTTAGTACGGACCTTTAGACTTTTAAAGACAGAGTCGTAGATTTGGGAGATATTATATCAGGGTAAAAAGTTTACGTTAGTGTACCGGGTGTACAGGAAATTTGGGGCTTCAGGAGAAAACAGGTGGTTAGTCTTAGATAAACGAGACATTTCTGGTCGAATCTAGATGACAATTATAGTACTAGTGGGTTTAGAAATTAATCCTTAAAAGGAGACTTAAAGTTTTCACTGATCTTAATCTTATTAAAGTAAAGAGTGATAAGTACGATTAATAGGAATGGTTAAAAAGAGAGATGTTTATAACTATCTAACTAAGGAACTCTTATCTTCGGTACATAGTTTAACGGTGACAGTATATTATGTTCACCTGTAAAACTTGTCATTTGAATTTTAGTGTGTTAGTATCACAAACTTTGTAATTCTCAGAAACCCTAATTATATGTTTTAAAAATTAAAATGTCTATTCTTTCGACTCTAAGTTTACTCTCGTCATATTTAGTCGGTCAAAAAGAAAAAAAGCGACGGACCGCACACCTAGAATCTAGGGTCTAGTCCCTAGTTTGAGTACGGGGGACGTAACCTTCCCGTCTCAGAATTGGTGACCTGTTGATGATCCCTTCAGGATCTAGTCTGTCCGAATTATCAGAAATGGAGTCACAGAAACTATAGGAAAGACTAAGACGAAGGAGTTTGAAATTTTACTTATATCCACAATACGACAAAAGACACACAATTGTTTTACATTTTCTGTAACAGTAGACACGAAACCAGTCTTTTAGTCTTTGGTGAGATATTTAAACTTCGTCCTTCCATAAAGTGCGTTTCTTGTTTCCCGAGTGTTTTGATGGAGGATATACCACTACGGATTCGTAAATAAGTGGACGATGACGATGTCTTTATCACTTCGAAAACTCAAAGAAGGTGGAAGATTTACACATACCGACAAGGATTCACTATCTTAGATTAGACCTTTTCGATTTTTATTATTATTATTGTTTTGAATATAAACACACACGAATCAGTGAGTAAGCACAGGATAAGAAACACTGGGGAATCTGACATCGGACGGTCCGAAGAGACAGGTGTCCCTAAGAGGTCTGTTCTTATGACCTCACACAACGGTACGGGAGGAGGTCCCCTAGAAGGGTTGGGTCCCTAGCTTGGGTCCAGAGGACGTAACGTCCGTCGAAGAAATGACAGATTCGGTGGCCCCTTCGGGTAAGAATAAAAATGTACAATCAAAAATTAGGGTTATTAAGTCACGGAAAGTTAAATTCTAGTTTGTAAATGTGTATGGAGTGTCTCTAGTTACATGACATTGGGACTTATTATTAACTACAATTATTATTACTTAATAATCTCGACCTTCCCTGATCTCCATTTGACTTGAGTACAAGAGTAAATTTTTTAGTTTCAGTGAGTCATCACTCCAACCCTCTCAGTAGAAAAAATTTGGATGAAGTAACGATCTCTACTTCACAAAAGGACGATGTGATGAGAGACTTCGAAAGGTAACGAAATATGAATGTCAGTTAAAGTAAAATAACGGAAGGCTGAATTACTTTAATCAGGAAGAATATGGATTAATAAATCACGATTCTGGGACAAACTCGAACTATTCTGAGAAGTTTTTAAAAATGATCTAGAAATAGTGTATTCACGTTTGCCTTTCCCTTGTCAATTCTGTCGAGTAACGTCAAAATTCTAGATTAGTGGTAAAATAGACTACTGAATGTTTGACCTTTCGACTGGTTATTTAGACAAATTAGTCTGGAGAGTCGTAACACTTACTAGGAGGACCATTGGTCTATAAATTTCAGATAGTACCTGTGAAGAGTAAAAATGAAGAACAAGAGTTACCTTGAACGACACCGTGACCCCAAAAGAATTCATATTTTGTAAGGTTTTAGTGTGACAATAATATCCAACGAAACAGGAGTCCTACAGATCGTAAGAAAACCCCGATAGCCAGAAAGTTGCAGGTCAAGTCCTTAATTTCATTTAGTAAATTAGGTACGTCGTACAGTGAGTTATCAATATGAAAACCTTTAACAAAGGTACCCTCGTGGACACCTACGTCGGTCAGACGCTATAACTGTGATATCTTTTTGACTGTCACATGAGAAATATAACTAAGGTGAGAAATGTTTATATCTGAGGTAAGGGATGGTGTCGGAACATTCACCACTGACGACTCCAAAGATTTAACGAAACATTTAATAAATAATGAACTTGTAAAACATTTCTGGGGAAAAGAAGAACGGACTGAACGAAAACTAAGGATTCCAGAGCATATATAACCTTTCAGAGTCACATATATGACTGGTGTTGGAAGAGTGGCGTGAGGAAAAGAAGGACAGAATATGATGTTTGGACTAAAAAAAGATGGGTATAATGTTAATGCGGAAAACAGTAAGAACAAAGAATATGCCACGGACGTTTCATAGAATTTTCGAATATTTGGGTACAAGGTATGACTCGTGATCTGTCCTACCGTCAAACCTCGGGTCGTGACTTGCTAATTAATCGTGAAAAAGTTTGATTTTTCAAATATTTCATAAACTTCTTACAAACAAATTACTACCTCCTTTGTCCAAGGAAATTATTTTTAACGAATAGTCTCGTGTACGTGTATAAATTAAGTGAACGTGATTACATCATCTCACGTAAAGTCACAAGACTTTTGTTAACGTTTACGAAAGAAAAAGAATTGAGAAAAGAGAATCTAAAAGAAAACACTCAGACACTTGACATTCTAACAATTACAAATATTAAATCTATTTTTCTCTGTGAAGACACAGGTCGTTTGTTTCCTTAAACTTCTAACACTGACAGATACCAGTGTTCGACTGACTTTGATGTGTGTCTGTGTCATAAAAGACACTTTTATGAGTTGTCTTTCTCCAGACATGAATTACTCAAAGAGGGAAGGGAGGGGGCCGAAAGATGTAATCACCTGGTCCTGTTCAAATGTGAAGCATTTAATTCCTACCTCAATAATATCGTGGTAAATATTAAACCTTTAGGTTTTACGATGAGTAAAGTAGGTAAGAAATTTTAAGTAAATACAAATTTCTCATATTCGAAAAGTTAGTACAGAAGCGGTAACTACTCAAGACACTGACTCCTTTCATTGAATCAGGAACACTTATTGTTAAAGAAGATGACGTTTTGTTTATTATTTTTTATTATTGTAGTTTCCCAATAACTTTGTTATTTACTATTGCATCTCAGAATCGTACTCGTTTAAACTTACTAAGAGATTACCAACACTGTAATAACTATATATTCGAAACGATTTCTTGAATTAAAATACTACAAATCTAAAAATATATTAGGTTATCTATACACAACTCTTATATCTTTTATACGTCAAATGTTGACATGTATTTTGGGTATTGTAGAAAATCCGTCAACGAGGATTAATATCTCTAAACTCCTCACACTTTTTTATGAAGATTCTATTGACATTAAGAGTTACTTTACCTCTACATTTAGACAATCCTCTGTTTACAAATCTAGGTAATACTCCTAAAGGTTCGTCTCCTTCTGTCGTCATCCGTTCTCTACCGGGTCCTTCTCGTTTCAACCTTTGGTCACTCGTCGAAATCTGTTTACTTCAGTAATACCGGTCTGTAAATTCGGACAAGGTTACTGTAGGAGAGGTCCCTTCCAAACGGGGCCCCGTCACGACGAAAAGACCAGGTGACGAAATAAACACCAATAACAAGGCAGCGACGGAACACAAGGTGAGAGACACTGGGGTACCTGACATCGTGTGGTCCAAAGGGACAGGAAGAGGTAGAGGAGAAGAGGACGGAAATTAGAAAGGGTCGTAGTCCCAGAAAAGGTCACTCAGTCAAGAGTAGTCCACCGGTTTCAAAACCTCGAAGTCGAAATCGTAGTCAGGAAAGTTACTTATAAGTTGTGACCATATTTTGGTGGACGCAATATGGTTGTACATAACAATACTTGACCAAAGTAAGAAAAGGACGGGTGACTTCCTTAAACGGAAAGTTTCCTCAAAAGACATGAATAAAAGTATGAGATGAAAACCAAACTTTACGAGTGAATTACAATAAAGATTACAAAGTTCTGGACAGACCTCACAGTGGAGGGGGAGTTAGACAGGGTTAACAAGGGTGGATGAACAAAGAAGGGAAAGATTTAAGAATGTCGCAACTATCAAACTTAGTGATTGTAGACTCTAATCTACGATTAGATTAGAGACAGGGTCGATTTTTGTGTGTCCCAGTTCTTCTAAGAAAATAACAGGGAAGTAATATGTATATATATATAGGGTAAGAGTGGATTATTATTGTCTGGAAGGGACCACCGAGTCTCCCATTTCACAGACGAACATTACGTCCTCTGGGTCCAAGCTAGGGACCCAGCCCTTCTAGTGGACCTTTTCCTTTACCGTCGGGTGAGGTCATAAGAACGGACCTCTTAGGGTGACTACCTCCTCGGACCATCCGATGTCAGGTGTCCCAACGTTTCTCAACCCAGCGTTTCCCAACCTGTACTGACTCGTTGAAGTGAAAGTGAAACGGTACGATGAAGTATCTCATATATTTTGAAAGTATATTAATTAAAACGATTAAGAAGTTTTGTTAGAAAATTCTACTCAGAGTAAAACATCTCTTCTTGGTTTCAGACGTTCTCTAAAATACTAAACAGTCTCAGGGAGACTTCAAACAATGAAAAGACGGTGGGGGTCGACTGAAAGTCTTACCAGACTGGATAGGAGTGTCCTTGGTATACTCCTTCCGGTGTTTCTGTAAAGATCGAAGTTGAGTATTCGTTACTTCCACCTAAGAGACCTTTTTTCTCTTCTCGGTGTTTTCGTCAGAAACGGAGAACGTAAAACCTCCACTCCTTCCCCTACCAAGAACCTTATTCTGACCAAACTGTGTTTTTTTGTCCACTGAATCACGGACGTTCTCTACGTACTCCCTTGTCTCAACCTTGTACTAATTTTATATATGTATATATATAAATACATACATACAAGTTTGTGTATATGTGTATATACAAGTATATATATAATAATTTTACACACTTTTACATATAGCTGGAGACGAATATAACAATTTTCTATTTGATTCCGTATTATTTTTAAAATTCAAATAAACTCGTTTTTAGTCAAGAGATTAGTCTGTCTAGCCTTCACCAACCTTCGTGATGTGACCGTTCTCGATCCCCTTCTGCCTCTATTACTTCTCTCTTCTACGTTTATTTCCGTCAGTGAACGAACCGATTTCGAAAATCGGTTCGAAATATCGATATCGACAAACACTAACCAACAGGAATCCAAAGAATAAAGAAGTATAACTCCATAAATGTCTTAAACTATTCAGTAGATTCGTTCTCTACTGACTGTCGGACTGTCGGAGGAACAAATTGATAAATTTGTTATACATAAATCACTTTAAACTCTAACTTACTTTTTAGAGAAGTAACCTTATCCGGTCTTCTGAATACAACTTTTTAAAATCTCCTCTTTCGTTACATTTATAGACCTCGCTTTCCTCGACAACCTGACTTGACCTACTCCCCTTGAGAAAGTACAGGGTACTTCTTTATCCTTCCGGTACAGAAGAGGTGGTACTTCTCAAAGATCTTTACCGGAAGAAAGAGTATTTTACTCAGTAAACTCTTTTTACAATATTTCCATCGAAACGTTTTACAAACAAGTTACTCGTATAGGTTGTCTTCATATTCTCCAACAGGTAAGATGATGTAGAAATAATTGTGACAGGTAGTCGTCTACTTACCTATTCTTTCGACACCATGTATGTGTGTTACCTCATAATGAGTCGGCATTTTTTCTTAAGTAAACTTAGTCAAGACTACTCTACCTACTTTGACCTCGGCTAATATGTCTCACTTCATTCGGTCTTTCTTTTTGTGGTTATGTCATATGATTGTGTATATATACCTTAAATCCTTCTACCGTTACTGCTGGGACATACGTTCTGTCCCTTTCTCTGTGTCTACACATATTACCTGAAAACCTGAGTCTCCCTCCCTCTCCCACCCTACTAAACCCTCTTACTGTAAGATTGTACATATGATAGTACATTCTTAACTTAGCGGTCAGATACAGACTACGTCCTATGTCGTACGAACCTCGACCACGTACCCCTACTGGGTCTCTCTACAATACCCCTCCCTCCACCCTCCCCCCAAGTACAAACCCTTGCGTACATTCTTAATTTCTAAAATTTTAAATTTTTTATTTTTTTTATTTAATTTTTTTTTCATTTTTTTCCGAATAAACTTTACATTTTTTGTTAACGAGAAATATTAAAAGTCAAATCCCACTTTAAAAGAAGTAGAAACAAATCATTAACACAAAGGATAAAAAGTTTTAACATATATAAGAATTGTAAAACATTACAGATAAAACTGCTGTCACCAAAATTTTAGGTAAATATATTCGGAGTACCACAAAAAGTGGACAAATTTGTTGTAAATTCTTTGTATATATGAAGGGTGACTACAATTATTTTTAATCTTTTTAAGGAATGACACGGATGATTAAAGTACTTCGGGATAATACAAAAATAACACTAAACAAAGGTTTTCTTTATCAACTTTTAAACAGGGTTCATTAACCTCCATGTAAAAGAAAGGAAAAGAGACAACGACATAAAAGGTGAGATTTGTTTATACGTCTTATCAGTAGTTACGATTTATTATGTTAGATACTAACGATATACCTATAAAAATTTTACACTGACTCCAGAGACTCGTCGTGACATAACTATAAATTCATCATTATATAAAACCCTGACGACTGATTTGTCAATATTTGAAAAGTCAAGTAAATACTTTTAAATAGTTCAAGTATGAAACAACCTTTTTGACCCTTTTACACTCAAAATATTTTATAAATTGGAAACACGTTTTTTGTCACATTACTCCAATAAGTTATTTGATTGTCTGTTGTACTTTATTTATTGTATTAGTTCAGTCTTTTTCACAAAAACGTCCCTCACCAATTTTTCGTAAGAGAGAGAGAAAGTGGGAAGGTCATGTGTGTGTGTGTGTGTGTGTGTGTGTGTGTGTATAAGTAGGGGGGTGTCCCGACTGTCACACCTCCCTCTGATTCCTTTGTACTACACCGTCCATTGACTTTAAAATTCAGTAAAAATAACGGATTTTATTATTCTGTTTGTAATTATTCCGTAAAAATATCAACGTATTTAACCAGAAATTAAACACTGGTCACTCTTATGACGGTGACTGATTTCTAATTTAAACCAAAATGACTTATTACATCATTTATTTCTAATGTATAATTTTATAATATTTAGTATACATAAATCTTTGTTAAAAGAGTTTACGTCCATGATACTGAATAATTAGGAACTTCAATAACGGATCTAATCACGGATCTTGTATTTTTACCAGTAATAAAAAAATTTATATACTTATCATCATTTTACATTACAAACTTTCCTGGTTTAAATCTATTACAGTAATTGAGTTTTATACATATTTATTTGTACGTGAGTTTATGTACTTTTTTATATAAAATCAAATCGTTGTTTGATGAAATTTTTCTACTGTTATCGTTAAAATTGAATTTAACTAACATTTAATACCGGAGAGTCGATACACGATCCGTCAAAAACTATAATTTCTTTGACATATCAAAGTACTTCAACCCAGAGGTAATTACTCATTAATACTAGGTCATCATTCGGATACTTTCACTTTCATAATCAGGGAGTCAACACAGGTTGAGAAACGCTGAGGCACTTGAAATCGGATGGTCCGAGGAAACAGGTACCTCAAGAGGTCCGTTCTTATGCTCTCACCCAACGGTAAGGGAAGAGGTCCCTTAGAAGGGTTGGGTCCCTAGTTTGTGGTCAGAGGTCGTAACGTCAGTCTAAGAAATGACAGACTAGGTGGTCCTCTCGGGTCATTCGGACATATACAATGGTTTATTTCGACACTAAAACCTCATTTTACTTGAAAACGAATAAAATAGACACGAAACCGTTAACTGAGTGTCTAATCCACAAAATTGTAAATTTCTACTTTGTCAAGGGAGGATGGGGAGATTAGTACAGGAGAAGGAACTATACTTTATGATAGTTTATTTAGAAGGGAAGGTGGTGTACTAAAAAGGAATCAGAGGAGGACGTCACAACCGGACGTCACACACGTATAAACAAACACACTTGTAGATTTCTATTTTCTTTTAAAAATATTTAACAGTATAGAGTCTTTAGATGTCAACATTATGGGGAACACTACCGTAAGTGATAATAGTGAAAATAATTGCAACAATTCCTGCACTCCAACAAGAATTTGTCCTGAAGTTGGTCATTATAATGTCATTCGGAGTCTTAAGTGATCCGACTCCTCGACCGTCAAAAAACTAAAAATTTACAGAGATGAACTCGTAAACAGTTCAAACCTTGAACATATTCCCTCTATGGTATTGAAGGTATTTCTGTATTGTACAATGTAAAAATCTTACTTGATAAACTGTGTTTTTGTACATTATATACTTCATATTTCTTATTATGATTTTTCCATATCGGTGGAGGGACACGGACGCACGATTCAGCGAAGTCAACACAGGTTGAGAAACTCTGGGGTACCTGACACCGACTGGTCCGAGACGACAGGTACCTCAAGAGGTCCGTTCTCATGACCTCACCCAACGACACGAGTGGAGGTCCCCTAGAAGGGGTAGGTCCCTAGTTTGGGTGCAGAGAAGGTAGAGGACGTGACCGTCCGTCCAAGAAATGGTGATCACGGCGAACCCTTCGGTAAGTACCCACACGTGCCCATGAGTCAGCACAGACTGAGAAACGTTGGGTACCTGATGTCGGATGGTCCGAGGAGCCAGGTACCCTAAAAGGTCCGTTCTTATGACCCCACCCAGCGGTAAAGGAAGAGGTCCCCTAGAAGGATTGGGTCCCTAGCTTGGGTGTAGAGGACGTAGACGAAGAAACCGTCCTCTCGTGACTCGATGGACCCTTCGGTATCGGTGGAGGGATGGATTCTTTATGATAGTTATTGAATTATAAAAGAGAAACGGGAAAATTTTTTAAATAGTCATTTTCTAAGGGACGGAGGAGCTATTTCGGAAACATAAATAAAAATATTCCTACGTGATTATCATTAGATATTAACTTTCTACATACTTTAAGGTACTCTTCTTGAATTATAGTTTTGATCTTACATTTTAGACAATGAAGAAGTTTTATTAAATAGAAATTTAGATAAAAATTATAACATTAATATACTTCTTTTACACCTGTCATGTCTTTTAATAATGTTTTATTTTGATGTTATTATAGATGAAAAATTCCATCGATTATAAAATTTTTATAATAAGACCAGTGACAATCAGAAATTAGAAAAAGAAAAAACAGTACTTGAGATGGACTGTGGATAAATGTCCAAAGACTATCGAAGGACTTATATAGAATTATAAGATGACATATGTACAAAGTAACGGAAGCATTCTGAACTCGATAAAACTAAATGCAAAGTACGTCGGAAGTTGAAAATTGATAATTATCAGTTTATTTTCAAACTATAATGATATCAAAAAGAATTCTATAAAAAGTCGGAGGATTAATAAAATCCGTCGGACGTGATCTTAAGAGATGGAATATTGTAATTCTCCCTTAAATGACAGTTTACAATCTTAAGAATTTCTGGGGACGTGAACAAGTATGACGAATTAAATATGTCTCTGGGAGAGGACGTTGTAGGTTATTGTATATTGACAAAAAAGACTTTCCAAGTATGTTTATAACCGAAAACAAGGTACTGTTAGTTGTCCTGACAATGGTGTCGACTTTCTCCCCTTTTTTTATATCTTTTGTTTTTACTACAACATCCACTTTTAATATAATGTCACCTCGTTGTAGTTTATGTAATAGTGATCTGTTCATTTATCGTAAGTTTATTCAAAATTATGCTTTCGAACGACACAGAGTCTACTGGTCGTATTTTAAAACACTAATACTCTAAATGTCATCCTTTTAACTTACGTCGTCAAATGATCTAAATCTTTGTAATGGAATAGTTCGTTCATGTTTAAAATGACATCCTTCACACACAAGAGTCAAGGTAACTGGACACTATGTCTTATCGAACCAATTCATCACAGGTGTTGGGAAACAAAGGGTGATCTAAAGTGACTCATATATTTACGACATATCTACTCTTCTCAAATTACTGACCCTTGGTTTGTCTCGACACACAAACATACACCCAGATGAAATTTCCGGGAATCCATGTGTCTTGTCGTCAAAATTTCGATCCAGATAAGAGAGATGACCGTCTTTCTGTACCCACACAAACACGTAACAATTTCGTTTAAATTGAAGTAATCCGTCTCCTATAGTGTAGACTCAGGAACGTCTTCCCTAAGGATTGATGACCTGTATTATCTCTTTAATTTTCTCTATTTTTAGGGCCATTCAATATATAGATCATTTATTGAATGTCTCTTTTTTCTATTGTAATAAAGAATATCGATGACTTCTCGTGTAGTAATATTTAAGTCCCGTCTTTTAGAAATAAAGTAGAATTTAGGATAATAGTTTGGATGAAGGAAGGACCAATGAGGGACTAGAAAGGATCAACATAAACAAAAGAAATCTCATTACTTTCTTTGAGATCCATAAAGACACAAGGAACGAAAACAATGAGATACTTAAATAAGTATCCCAAAGAACATAAAAAAAAAATAATTTCCTTCTCAGAATACGATACTATACGGTTTAGTTAAATCTCCGATTTGAATTTGACGTAAATTATAATAGAACCATAGAGTCAAAAGTCGATATTTTAAAAGTTTTTATACAGTCAAGTCAAGTCATCAGCGAGTCAGCGAGTCAGCACAGGCTGAGAAACGTT
Organism: Capra ibex; assembly: GCA_006410555.1. Lineage (NCBI taxonomy): Eukaryota > Metazoa > Chordata > Mammalia > Artiodactyla > Bovidae > Capra > Capra ibex. The sequence goes on along the minus strand of SJYO01049755.1, from coordinate 31,152,292 downwards.
GGGGTACTTGACGTCGCACGGTCCGGAGTGGTAGGTAGTGGTCGGAGACCTCAGGTGAGTTTGGCACAGGTAACTCAGTCACTACGGTAGGTTGGTAGAGTAAAAGACAGTAGTGGTAGAGGAGGACGAGAGTTAGAAAGGGTCGTAGTCCCAGAAAAGGTTACTCAGTCAAGAAACGTACTCCACCGGTTTCATAACCTCAAAGTCGAAGTCGTAGTCAGGAAGGTTACTTGTGGGTCCTGACTAGAGGAAATCCTACCTGACCAACCTAGAGGAACGTCAGGTTCCCTGAGAGTTCTCAAAAGAGGTTGTGGTGTCGAGTTTTTGTAGTTGAGAAATCACGAGTCGAAAGAAATATCAGGTTGAGAGTGTAGGTATGTACTGGTGACCTTTTCAGTATCGGAACTGATCTCCCTGGAATCAGCCGTTTCATTACAGAGACGAAAACTTATATGAAAGATCCAACCAGTATTGAAAGGAAGGTTCCTCATTCGTAGAAAATTAAATTACCGAAGTTAGTGGTAGACGTCACTAAAACCTCGGGGTTTTTTATTTCAGTCGGTGACAAAGGTGACAAAGGGGTAGATAAAGGGTACTTCACTACCCTACTCTACGGTACTAGAATCAAAAGACTTAAACTCGAAATTCGGTTAAAAAAGTGAGAGGAAAAAGTGAAAGTAGTTCTCCGAGAAATCAAGAAGAAGTGAAAGACGGTATCCCACCACAGTAGATGTATAGACTCCAATAACTATAAAGAGGGCCGTTAGAACTAAGGTCGAACACGAAGGAGGTCGGGTTGCAAAGAGTACTACACGAAACGTATATTAAATTTATTCGTCCCACTGTTATATGTCGGAACTGCATGAGGAAAAGGATAAACCTTGGTCAGACAACAAGGTACAGGTCAAGATTGACAACGAAGGGTTAGACGTATGTCCAAGGAGTTCTCCGTCCAGTGCACCAGACCATAAGGGTAGAGAAAGTCTTAAAAGGTGTCAAGTAACACTAGGTGTGTCAGTTTCCGAAACCGTGTTAGTTATTTCGTCTTCATCTACAAAAAGACCTTGAGAGAACGAAAAACCTACTAGGTCGCCTACAACCGTTAAACTAGAGACCAAGGAGACGGAAAAGATTTTGGTCGAACTTTTTTACAATCTACTGGGTAAAAAGGACTGAACTTTTGTATGGTGTTGAATAGTGTTTCGATGTCATTAATTTTAACATACCACGACCTTAGTTTGACTCCATGTATCTTGACTCTCAGGTTTATATTTGGGTATGTAAAATCAGTTAACTAAAACTACTCTCATGATTCTGATAAGTTACCCTTCTCTTACCAAAGAAGTTACTTAACACAACGTCGTAGACCTTTAATTAAAAGTTCTTCTACTCCAACCTGGGGATGGATTGTTTTATTAATTTTTATACGAGCTTTACTAGTCATCGAAGTCTCGAATTTGATATGTCAGGAATCTTATTTTGTATCAAAATGTAGAAGTACTTCAACCTAATTTGTTACCTAAAAATCTATGTTACGATTTTCGTACTTGTTGTCTTCTTTTTTTTAACTGAATAGTTTTAGTTTTTAGAAACACAAAGTTTCTAGTCATAGTTCTTTTACTTCTTCGTAACGTGTCTCAGTCTTCATGATAAGTTTATTTATATGTATATATATACCATTTGAGAGTCTACCCGTATCCGAAACTAAGACCCGTAGACTAAAATAAATATATATATATATATTTATTTTGTTGTTTAAAAATAATATGAACTAAATGTTAAAACTAAAGATGATATGTCGTTTCACTAAGTCAATACGTATATATATATAAAATTATGATAAAAGGTAATACGACGACGATTCAGCGAAGTCAGCACAGGTTGAAACACGCTGGAGTATCTGCCGTCGGGTGGTCCGAGGGAGCAGGGACTCTAAGAGGTCCATTCTTGTGACCTCACCCAACGGTAAGGAAGAGGTTACGTACTTTCACTTTTCACTTTCACTTCAACGAGTCAGCACAGACTGCGAATGGCTGGGGTACCTGACGTCAGGTGGTCCGAGGAGGTAGGTACCCTAAAAGGTCCTTTCTCATGACCTCACCCAACGGTAACGGAAGAGGATAAAAGGTAATACCAAATAGTATATTATAACTTATAACAATAGACACGATATGTCATCTTGGAACAACAATTAGAACCTACTTTATGTAAACATTTACTTTTTATTATCAATGTTTTAAACATGTTTCCTCCTTCATTCTTTCTTATATAAAAAAATTTAGATCATTCTTAAGGAGACATGTTATTTGTGTCATTTCATATGTTACTTCGTTTATTACTTTAAACTGATATACTTTTAAAAATTTTTATACGTACAGTATTTATCATAAAATTGTATAAAATTTACTTATAATTAAAATTATATATTTATTGAAAATACTTAGTTCTATTATCGTTTGTCGAAACGTCCCTTTATCTATCAACTTACATTAAGTTTCTTTTTTTATTTGAAAATTTGTGAACCATTTTACGGACTAGAGATGTTTATTAATTTCTTTACGTTCATATTTGTTGTTACATTATAAAGATGAGAAGTAAAATCGGTTTTATCTTTAAAGACAATTATAACAATAGTTACTCAAACACCCTTCTGTCCGGAAAATAACGGTATATCACAACCACACACGTATTTACTAATGTTACTGAAACTTCATTAAACTGGAAAAGAGAGCTTTTTTTTTTTAGGTATGGACAACTGAGTCCCTATGACAGAGATCTTGCTGAGTGTGTAATAACCGTTTCTATAAACGTCTGAGAAATACTACTATAACAGACATCATCGTTTGTGGATCTCTGTTCAATTGACAGATGACTCTCACGGGTTATATACTACTATACCTTTGTAAAGGACCTATCTAAGAATTCTTTTGTTTATGACTCTTTGTATTACATCTAAAGTTAAACAAATATAAAATTTTCGTGTGTTTGTGTTTGTGTGTATCAGAGATTTTATACATCTAAAAGAGGTGTGTTTAAGCATTATTAAAATTTTATCAGTACCACGGCGATCTTTCGTGTCAAACCTTAGATCTCCCTCTTCCTGTAATGAACGGTATCTCTTCTAACGTATCCGCTCATTAAGAGTTATGAACTTCTTTAAAGTACACCCTTTTTATTTTTCGTGACCAATACTCTCGTCTGACTGCACAAGTCAGCGATTCAACACAGGTTGAGAAAACACTGAGGTACCTGATGAAACTGTAGACCATCGGGATACAAACATAAACCAAAACAATGATATAAAACCCGTTAATGAATGTGATTCATGTCAAAAGGAGAGACATTTTATTTCTGATTTTATCACCAGTGGATGTCTTGATAACATTCACAATTTGTTCTATTTCATACATTTCATTGTAAAAACAACAACGACAAATCAGTGAGTCAGGATGAGAAAAGGTGGGGTTCCTGACATCGGACGGTCCGAGGAGACAGGTACTCTAAAGGGTCCGTTCTTATGACCTCACCCAACGGTAATGGATGAGACCCCTAGAGAGGAGGAGGTCTCTACCTTGGGTGTAGAGGACGTAACGTCCACCTAAGAAATGACGACTCGGTAGTCCCTACGATATCCCGGACTATTTCCCACTAGTAGATTATTTACGGCATATAACAAAATAATCTTATCATTCTCATTGTGTTGTTTTAAGTCACATGTCAAAAACCGAAGGTCACTGTCTATAACAGTTCTACAAGAATGTTACCGACAACTAGGTTCAGTCTTGGAGGACATGCACCACGGTACTGTTCGACTACATACTGTCAGTTACAACACAAACAACACTCATTATGAAATAGTTTAAAACTCCTAACGAAGAAAATACAATCTTGACTTAGTCACGATACGGATATATTTTGAGAGTAAGAGAACTTAACACTTTACTAAAAAACTCATCCTTTCCCCACCACAACGAAAGTCAGTATTACTTAACAACTGTTGAGTCCCACGCGGGTACCCTCATACGGCGTATACTCTTTTACTACAGTAGTGTTCAATATTAGGAGACGATATCTACTTTTGATCAAATTTCAGTCATTTGTGTTTCAAGATCCACTAGATTCCTGGATCCTTAGTGACATCTGATAAAAGTCTTATGTATACGGATTTCAACGGGAGTATTAGGATTTTCAGTCATTTTAAGACCCGTACTAGTCCTTTCTTTTGTCTCAAAATGATAAATATAATTTGTCATCACAAAGACGAAAATGTCACGGAGAGACACATAATTTAGAGTTCTTTCTGTAGAAACTTGACCGGTTTTAAATCTCGATCCAGTTTTAAATGTTCGTAAAATTATCGAGAACTATATATGTATAAGTATATACATATATATGTGAATCTCCTCCCGTTAAATATAACAATAGTCGTAATATACTTACTATAGTCAATAGACGTCATATATTACAATTGTAATATATATTATATATACAATATATATAATACGATTACGATTCAGCGAAGTCAACACAGACCGAGACACACTGGGGTATCTACCGCCGGATGGTCCGAGGGGGCAGGGACCCTAAGAGGTCCACTCTTGTGACCTCACCCAACGGTAAAGGAAGAGGTTACGTACTTTTACTTTTCACTTTCACTTCAGCACAGACTGAGAAACGCTGGGGTACATGACATCGGATGGTCCGAGGAGGCGGGTACCTTAAAAGGTCCGTTCTCATGACCTCACCCCACGGTAACAGAATAGGCTATATATAATATATATTACAATATATATATTGTAATAGTACATACTTTACTTGAAGGATCCGTATTTTAATACAGAATTTTACTTACTTACAGGAAACTTTTCATTTTCATGTTCACAATCAGTGAGTCAATATAGGATAAGAAACGCTGGGGTACCTGACATCGGACGGTCCGAGGAGGTAGGTACCCTAAAGGGTCCGTCCTTACCACCTCACCTAACGGTAAAGGAAGAGGTTCCCTAGAAGGGTTGGGTCCTTAACTTGGGTCCAGAGGACGTAACGTCCGCGTGAGATGGTAGACTCGGTGGTCCCTTCGGGAAACCAATAATGGTTTACATCTATAAAAGGGTATACAACCATAAGATAAATATAAAGGGAAACAGATTTAACATATAAATACAAGGTGAATTTACTAAATAATACAAGTACTACAAAAATAATATTTAATTGAACTAGAGAACAAACATATATTCATGAGACCCTAGAATAACTCATTTAATACTTGTTGTCTTTGATCAAACTCGGAGAATAGATAGACTGAGATCTTAAACTTAAACTTAATATTGACCACTCAAACTTAATATTGACCATATAAACCACTAGGTACTCACTTTTCCTCCCATCTATAGGGGAGTGAGTACATTCATCAATATCTTTTCAGATGGTCTTAGACCCTATGTAAGTTGAGCTGTTAAAAATACTGATAGTGATCCTTTTCTAAAAAGAAGAGTCTCCTAAAATATTTATCAAATAACCACTAAATCTCTCTTTATCAGACACAAAAAGATACGACTATAAGAGACTTTTATACAATCAAAAATTCACGCCCGTACCTAAAAATGGGTGATTTACAAACTAAATCAATGACTAAACATTTAGACTATGAAGACGATTGAACAACCACTTGGAAACTCTTCAGTAAATTGGAGAAACAAAGGAGTTGACGTTTACTTCTTAATCGGAGGTATGACCGACACGTACGAATAAGTAATTATGACAAGTAAAGAACGGAAGTTTATGGGGAAACCTTAAAGGTTCACTTACATTCTAACAAACACCAGATGTGACTCAACCTAAAAGAGGGATAGAATAAGAAATTAGGAAAAGTTCGTGTTCTATTTGTCTTGTTTCAAGAGTTTTCAAACTTTGAGTTTTGGGATCACAAAACTTTAATATAAATAAATGATTTAATACCTGTTTCTATTTCGTTTGATAGTTGTATGTTAAATTTTTGTAAACAGACCGTTAGAAAAACTCAGGAAAAGTGACAGGACAGAGAATATACGTTTATGTTCACACGGAAATGTGATCTCTATCGATATAACACACTTATAAACGTTAAAGGAATTATACTCAATGTTTTTCGTGTATTATACTCGACGTTTATAATTATATATATATAGACACTCAAGAACGTTGAAAAAGTAGATGAAATTTTTTTAGTAGACTCTTTCTTACACTACTTAGGTAAATTGAGAGTCAATGTAAAATTTATAAAACATGTATGTTCCTGAGACTTATTAATTGAGTCGAATGATGAGTTACTAAATTCACCTTACTGGGAACTGTCAGACGAACATTATTGATTGTGTCAGGTAAGATTAATTAAAAAAACTAAGCCCTTTCTGTAGAAGTCTCAAATTCTAAGAACTTCTTTTTTAACGGGAAAATTTTAACCAATCAAATCACTGAAATAGAGAATTACTTTTCTTTGATAAAACATACAATTTTTGGACCTACACGAAAATTTTCACTAATACATTTAACTTCTAGTCTGTAAATAGTATCTCTTAACATGGACAAGAAAGATGGTAACGTATGATTAGAAGATCATATAATTTTTGACACCTCGGATTTTGAATTCATTGTTATCCAAAGTTTCATCTTCTAAATTATTAAAAAATATTCTCAAACTTTCAGTTTGTGATTTGATTAAAGTGATTGTATTTTCAAGACAAATATTCTGTCGTTTTTACTTTAGATAGTATTTCAAATGTTCCTCGAAATCATTAATAATTTACGATCCAAATCGTTCGTCCACTGAGAATAGTAGGAGAAATTCACCGAGAAATAGAATATGAACTTGAGAAGGGAGTAAAATAGGAAAACTTGTTAGGACATAACTTCACTTAGAGACTAATTATAAATTTACGTGTACTCCTCTTTATCCAATGGATTAGTCTCTTTTATTAATTGTTGGAGTAAGAACATAAGGAATCAAGGATGTTCCGTCACACGGAACTAATTATCTTATAGTAAGGGAAACTGGAAGAAAGATTAAGTGTCGAATCATCTAAAGTACTAACTTGACCAAGTGATGGTCAATTAATGGTAAGGATTTATAAAAGACCTATACAACAAACTTTCACTTTCACAATCAGTGAGTCAGTACAGGCTGAGAAACACCGGGGTACCTGACATATCGGACGGTCCGACGAAACAGGTACCTCAAGAGGTCCGTTCTTATGACCTCACCCAACGGTAAAGGAAGAGACCCCCTAGAAGGACTGGGTTCCTAACTGTGACTCATAGGACGTAACGTCCGTGTAAAAAGTGGGAGACTCGGTGGTCCGTTCGGGGTCTATACAACAAATGCATGACCGACAAAGATTTAAGGTAAAAAAAAAGAGGATATATTTTGGTTTTCTATTAGACATTCCAAATGAAGGGGTAAGGTTTAAGAACACTAGATCCACCTTTGGTGACTTTACAGAAAACTGGTTTGTTTGTTTGTTTGTTTGTATATATATATATACATATATAAAGTCCGTCACTGATTTTAACTCTATCTAGAGGTATATATTTCCATCTTATTATAAGTACAGGATTACCAACTGGTGATGTCAAAATAAACCCGACTTTTAAAGATATCCGTAAACTTTCCAATACACATATCTTTTAAAATGTACACATACATATAAAATACATACTTACAAACACTTTGTCTAAAACATATATAAAGACATATATAGTATATATCTTTAATATCTATCCATTATTACATAAAAATTATATTGAATAAATGAATGGAAGGATGAACAATGTCACAGACATAGGGATAGTCACCTCTGACTGTGACTCTTCCCCTTCTTGACTGAATATTTAACAGTAAATAAATGTGACATTTGACGAAAAAAAAGTTAGTTCGAATATACTCGAAATATTAATTTACCCTTCACCACTACCTTTCGTAATAATAAGAGAAATCTTTCTTATATAAAATGTTTTGATTATAAATATTATTTCAATGTTTGTCTAAGTTTTACATAATTGATTAAGGTAGTTTTAATAATATATAAAAACTTTTATGTACTACAAACCTTTATTAACATTCGTCTCCACACAGTTAAAGTTCCATTAATATTTAAATTCACTAAATTTTCTTTACACCTTATTCTTTTTCCTTATTCACCTTGACGGTCCAAGGGCTCATTCTTTTACTTGGATTCATTTATTAAGTATTCGAAAACTTAATTAATTATCAAACTCTTTTCAAACAGTTTTCCTAAGATTTCAATTAAAACTATACTATTTGTCTCATTTCGTAGGTAAAACTTTTTCCTATTTTCACTTTAACTACAGCGTTCTTAACTAATAACTCATCTACTCTTCTACCCTCTCTCTCTTCCTCGTTTCCTAACTTCGATGTACTCTTTCTTCATTTTTCGCGGTTTCAAACCCTCAGTGAGACCCATGGTATACACCCGTTACCAATTCATCTCCATAAATCAGTCCAAACCCATCAAATTGTCCTTAAGTCGTTAACTCCAATTCCCACTTTTGGGACTTGTAAGATACCAGATTGTATGTCACTATGGTATTCTGTGACTATATAACTGTACATAATACTACTAAGTAAACCTTTACCACCGTTCTATTTCAACTTTCTATTCCGGGTAATCACTCATAGAGAGAAAGAAAGACACACTCAGAGAGAAAAGGACAAAGAGTAGATAGACGTAGACAGTAGATTTACACACATAAACACACACACAAAATATATTAACTTCAGATACATGATTTATATTAAAACTTTAATTATGAAGGAGTGTCATAAGAATGTAAAAGTGTATTAGTAGTAAAATATAACGACAAATTACAAAGGAGGTCAATCGTGAAACAGAAAAACGAAACGAATACTATAGAAAACTATAATATTTTGTTTGTTTTTCCAAAAAAAATTAAATTATATTAGTCTACATAGTTAAAAAAATACCAAACACAAAAAAATTTAGAAAATAATACTAAGGTAAAGGATACGACTCTGTTATTTGTATAAATTATTAGTCAAGTCAAGTCAAGTCAGTGAGTTAGTACAGACTGAGAAACGCTGGGGTACTGGCGTCGTGCGGTCCGGAGGGCAGGTAGTAGTTGAGGGCCTCAAGTGGGTTTGGGTACAGGTAACTCAGCCACTACGGTAGGTCGGTAGAGTAGGAGACAGCAGGGAAGAGGAGGACGGGAGTCAGAAAGGGTCGTAATCCTAGAAAAGGTCACTCGGTCGAGAAGTATAGTCCACCGGATTTATAACCTCAAAGTAAGTTGTAGTCAGGAAGGTTACTTGTGGGTCCTGACTAGAGGAAATCCTACCTGACCCACCTAGAGGAACGTCAGGTACCCTGAGAGTCCTCAGCAGAGGTTGTAGTGTCGAGTTTTCGTAGTTAAGAAGTCGTGAGTCGAAAGAAATATTAGGTTGAGGGTGTAGGTATGTACTGGTGACCTTTTTAGTATCCAAACTGATCTACTTGGAAACAACCGTTTCATTGCTGAGACGAAAAATTATACGACAGATTCAACCAGTATTGAAAGGAAAGTTCCTCATTCACAGAAAATTAAAGTACCAACGTTAGTGGCAGACGTCACTAAAACCTCAGGTCTTTTTCTCTCAGTCGGTAACAAAGGTGACAAAGGGGTATATAAAGGGTACTTCACTACCCTGGGCTACGGTACTAGAAGCAAGAGACTAACAACTCGAAATTCGATTGAAAAAGTGAGAGAAGAAAGTGAAAGTAGTTCTCCGAAAAATCAGGGAGAAGTGAAAGACGGTATTCCCACCACAATAGACGTATAGACTCCAATAACTATAAAGAGGATCGACAAACTAAGGTCGAACACTAAGAAGGTCGGGTCGTAAAGAGTACTACATGAGACGATATTCAATTTATTCGTCGTACTATTATGTGTCGGAACTGTATGAGGAAAAGGATAAACCTTGGTCAGCCAACAAGGTACAGGTCAAGATTGACAACGAAGGACTGGACGTATGTCTAAAGAGTTCTTCGTCCAGTCCACCAGACCATAAGGGTAGAGAGAGTCTTAAAAGGTGTCAAATAACACTAGGTGTGTCAGTTTCCGAAACTGTATCAGTTATTTCGTCTTTATCTACAAAAAGACCTTGAGAGAACGAAAAACCTACTAGGTTGCCTACAACCGTTAAACTAGAGACCAAGGAGACGGAAAAGATTTTGGTCGAACTTGTAGACCTTCAAGTACCAAGTGTATAACGACTTCGGACCGAACCTCTTAAAATTCGTAATGAAATGATCGTACACTCTACTCACGTTAACACGTCATCAAACTCGTAAGAAACCGTAACGGAAAGAATCCCTAACCTTACTTTTGACTGGAAAAGGACAGGACACCGGTGACGACTCAAAAGGTTTAAACGAACGTATAACTCACGTCGTGAAAGTGTCGTATAAGAAAGTCCTAAACTTTATCGAGTTGACCTTAAGGTAGTGGAGGTGATCGAAACAAGCATCACTACGAAGGATTCCGGGTCAACTGAAGTGTAAAGTCCTACACACCGAGATACACTCACTAGTGTGGTAGCACTAATAGACCCAGCACTTCTAGATAAAATATGTCAAGAAGACACATAAGAATGGTGGAGAAGAATTATAGAAGACGAGGTCAATCCAGGGATGGTAAAGACAGGAAATAAACTATAATGACAAAGAATAAAAAGATTTTCTAAACGAAAGTATAAATTCAGTAAATAGATAAAATATATATAAAACACAAACCCTAAACTGACATACTAAAGGTATCCATATTAATCAACAGAATCCTAGTAAATAATTTATTAGGTAGTAAATGGGTAACCAGGTCTTACCGTAAGTCTATAGTTGAAGAGTAAGTCTGTATCGAGAGTAAAGTCCCAAAATAAGAGAAGGTGAACATACAACTGAAGACATTATTATAGTATGTGCGGGAAAAATTATACGTTCATACGGAAATACAAATTAACCTCTACAGGGAAGATGAAGAAGAAGTTTATAGACCCGAAAGAACCTGGAAAAGGAGAAGATGTAAATAACGTATTAGTAAACATATTTATGTCACTTTTAGCGTAACCGATACCCACTTTCAACACAACTTCAAAGAATTTCAACATCTAATTGAACTCGTCACAAGTATAGGTACTTGTACCATATACAGAGGTAAAGAAATTATTCAAAGATTTCAAAATATTATAAGAGAGTAGTAAGAATTCAAGTAATTGTAGAAACAACGAGACCATGTACTCTTAAAAAAGAAAGTCTTAGGTTATAAAAAAAAGAAAATAGTCAAAAACGGTCATATCATATATATTATGTTAATTATGAACATATTCGTTTGAAAAACTTACTGACATAATTTTCATTATTACATGAATATTTAAGAAAACCCAAAAGATAAACCTGTATTCAACTAACCTGAAAAAATACCATAAAAAAGAATATAAGGAGAGGACCAATCTCGGAGATCATGTTCTAGTTTATTTTCGTTACTAGAACTATATCGGTGATACCTCTTGTCATACCTCTAAAGAAATTTTTGACCATTATTTTGACGGTACACCCGAAGGGTCCAACATGATTACCATTCCTTGGTTATAAGAACGGTTATATTCTCTATAGTCTCCACGTCAAGATGGTGACCAGTATATGGGACTCTTCTGGTATTAACTTTTTCTGTGTACAGGGGGTACAAGTATCGTCGAGTTAAACATTATCAGTCCTGTACCTTCGTTGGCTCTATAGGTAACTATTTACTTCCCTATTTCTTCAAAACCATGTATAGTCGGTAAATTTCATTACTTACTCAGTCAACACTCCACCTACTTGGATTTCGGACTATATGCCTCATTTCATTCAGTCTTTCTATTTTCATTTATAGTATAAGGTGGAGTACGTTTCTCAACTGAGTAACCTTTTCTGAGACTACGACCCTCCCTTACCCCCGTCCTCCTCTTCCCCTGCTGGCTCCTACTCTACCGACCTACCGTAGTACCTGAGCTACCTACACCCAGACTCACTTGAGGCCCTCTACCACTACCTGTCCCTCCGGACCACACGACGCTAAGTACCCCAGCGTTTCTCAGTCTGTGCTGACTCGCTGACTTGACTTGACTTGACTTGTGTATGTATACCACAGATCTATTTACCATGAGCACTTGGATAAACGTCCCGTCCTCATCTCTACGTCTATATCCCTTACCTGAAGACCTGTGTCGTCCCCTTCCTCTCCCACCCTGCTTGATTCTCTCATCGTGACGGTATACATGTGACGGTACACACTGCGTCTACCGATCACTCTATGACGACGTGTTGTGGCCCTCGGGTCGAACCACGAGGACTATCGGATCTCCCCTCCTCACCCCCCTCATTTTTCCCTTTCCTATATACATATAAATATCGACTAACTATCGAGTCAACCATTTCTTAGGTGGACGTTACGTCCTCTGGGACCAACCTAAGAGGCCAGCCCTTCTGGACGACGTCTTCCCTATCCGACCGATGGGTGAGGTCATAAGAACCCAAAGGGAACACCGAGTCGACCATTTCTTAGGTGGACGTTACATCCTCTGGATCCAAACTAAGATCCCAACCCATCTAGGGGACCTCTTCCCTTTCCGATGGGTAAGGTCATAAGACCGGTCCTCTTAAGATATTTGACATATCAGGTACCCCAGCGTTTCTCCGTCTGTACTGATTCGTTGAAAGTGAAAGTGAAAGTGAAAGTACAACAACATGGCGTCTGTGGTTGTGTTATAACATTTCGTTAATAGGAGATTAAATTCTTTTTCGTTACTATCAACGGTAGAGTAGAGAAAGTACTTAAATTTTCGTTACCAGAATTATTGACAATTCTTATTATAAACTACATTCGAAAAATAAAATTTTCAACTGATCATAACATCAAATTCTGGAAAATAACAAATACTTATAACGTATAATAATTTACTGAAGATGAAATGAAATGTTAGAAATAGTTAAATTAGAAGTTTAATTTAATCTTATTGTAGTCATCTAAAAGTTTATAATTGTCATTCAGGTGATGTATACTTACTCAAGGTAAGACTCTGGTGTAAACATTTAGGTCAAACAAGTATTCAGGTTTTTAAATCAAGTTATCAGTTGATTATGTTAACTGATATATCATGACATGACATTATCCGAATACTATGAAAAGTATGTTTATTATCTAATTTTTTGTTTTTTACTTTTTAAAATTAGAATGTCATATTAGAAAGTGAATGTGTCATATTATATTAGAATGTGATGTCATCTTTCGACTGTATGTCCCTGACGTTGACCACTTGTCCGTTCTTCTCAATGACTGTCCCCTCTCTCTTATACACCCCCTACTGTCTCGACTCCGTAGTAGTCCCCATCCTCTGTTCTCGTTCGACATTACAGTGCGTACAGACCACAAGTACCGTGTCCAAGACCAAGAACGACCTCGGTCTACGTGTAAACGTAGAAACTTTTAAGTTTGAACTTCCAATCATACATCCTCTGAATGAACATATACGTTAGACCAGTATAAAATGACATAAAAAAATGCGACGGACTAAATTAAACGATTCAAAATAAATTCTTAATATAAATCATTGGACAACAACGGACTAAAGTCTTAATTCTTACATAATCATCTTCCAGAAATATATACAAGCTTTTATCACATAATTTGTAACTCAAAAACACGGAAAATTCACAAACTGTATTAAAGGAACTTTTTCAAGACCACAGACTTCAAAATAATAAACACCTAAAATTATTTAACTATATTAAAATTTCTATTATTACTGAAATAAGTCGAAAAGATAAAGGAGACTTGTTTAAATGATTCAACTTAAACAAATCCTTTTACGGACATACCAGATCTAAAAGACTAGTTCCGGTATTTTAACAAGTGTCACAAGTGTATAACAAAATTTTATAGACCACATTGATGAAATAAGGAAAGAAATCAAGGATTATATGAAACACAGAAAAGAAAAAAGAAGTATTCTGAACCGTCTACAAGTAAAGGTCGAATCATAGATGAGTTTTTTGTTTGCTGACAAAACTTGGATAAACAAATTAGAAACAAAATAAAATTATCGTTATCTTCGAAGAAAAGTGATAAATTATAATGATTAAAAAAAGGTCGACAAACAAAAGACTGAAAAATTTACCCTGTGGTTTCGAGATTTAATAGGGGACTGATATCGAATCAAAGTATACTTCATCTATAGGAGGGGAATAAACGAAGTATTATAACTTGAGTTTAGGGCTCAATAAATCTTATAAAAAATTTAAAGACTTTATTTCACTCCAAAAGAAATAATAAAGATACAAAGACTATAGATTAAAATAACGTATAAAGAGTCCTTTATCCTAGATAAATTATATTGAAAATAAAAATTATGAAAAATATACCATTTAAAATATTTGTAAGTACTTACTTACTGTCCTTACGTGTAAAAATTAACAACCTACTACTGAAGATAAATACGTGTAGGTAATCAAACAATTTGAAAAGGACGAAGTAGATAGTTAACGTTTTACTAAGTATATATTATAAAATATTAATAAAGAACGAGGAAAACGGAATATATAAGATCTGATACGGTAATTGAGATATATCCGAATCTTTAAAACGTAGAAGAACTACTTAATATCGTAAAATGATAATGTATCATAGGAGAAAGTAGAAGTATTACGGAAAAAAAGGGAGAATTTAACGGAGAATAAATTATAATCGTATCGGGAGAAAAAACAGAATAACCGGATGATATAAAAAAGTAAGAAAGTGAAAGTTTAAAAGACACTAATCTTAACGGAGAAAATCTGTCGAATTTCGTTTTAAAACAATGACAAAACAAAATCGTTTAAATAGTTGAACACCTAAAAGATATTTACTGACTGTAAATATTACTAATGTATATGTACAATAACATAAAACACTAATAAATCAGAAAATAAGGTTTAATAAAGACGAAAGAAAAACTAATTAATGAAAAATAAGGTGATAAGGGGTGAAAAATTGGAATCAAAGGACATTTATAATAATAATATAAATATAATAAAAAGAATAATTTAATTCCTGTTGAATAAATGAGCTGAATTCAAACTTTAATTATTTACACGGATAGTAGATTTAACACATTCGGAAATTTTAAGAAATTCCTAACGGAGGAAGAATTGAATTTACAATGACGACCAATAATGAAATCAATTAAATAGAATCAAGTACGAATACACAAATACATATTGAAACGAATGACCAGAAAAGTCACAAGGTCAAGATCAATTCGTATGTCTAAGATTTCGGTATGACGGACCTAAGATATTGAGATACTGAAGAACGTGGAAAGAATAAAGTAACGAAAACAAACAAACTTGAAACTAGAAAAAAGACGTCAAAAATCAAAGAGTTATAGATTTACCTCTGATCCCAATGACTAAAACCTAGAAAGAAGAAAAGATTATATTCGTGAATTATAGTATTTGAAGGGAACTTCAAGATGGAATCGAAATAAGGTGTCAAAACTATACAACATAAAAGTATCAAGTTTTTAAAAAAAAGTAATGCGGAAGAAAAAACTGGAACCCAATAAATCCTTACACAACAAATTAAAGGTTTGTAGTATCTCATAAGGAAGGTCCATAGAAAGATACTAACTAAAGATCAAATTAAGACAATATAAAGATTTCGTACGAGACATACTAAAGATGAGAGATCTACACAAGTTCAAATAAAACACTAGGTCTTTTAACAGGTAGGACCACTTATGAGGTACACGTGAACTTCTCTTACACAAAAGGTGACTACAACCTACCCTCATATAAGTTATTTAAGTTAATCTATCAACCAACTAATACAACAAATTCAGTAGATACAAAATAATTCGACTACAGGGTACAAGTTATTCAATGATTCTCCTCACAACAACACCTAAATCGATAAAGAAATAAGTCTAAATACTTAAAACGGAATGCATAAAACCTCTAGAAAATCTCGAATATATAAATCTTAACAATACGGAAGAACTTTTTACTGGGAAAATAATAATATACACAACCTAAGAAGGAACCACCGAGTCTTCTATTTCTTAGACGGATGTTATGTCCTCTGGACCCAAACTAGTCTGGACACAGAGGACGTAACCGTCCGTCTAAGAAATGGTGATCCGGTGGACCCTTCGGGTCAAAAAAAGAGGAACCATAATTAAAAGTGATTAAAGTAAAATAGGACTCATTTTCTAAGACGGGGTCCTTAACGTCAACAATATGATCATATAATCAAGTAATTAATTTGTTTGAAAAATTTTACACGCATAATAGTCAACTGACACCTCTATGACCCCAATAACACTTCATATTTTCTAACACAGACGTACGAATCTAATGTGGTCTTATATAAACTACTTGTAATAAAAATATTTTTGTAAAGTTATTTATTTCAAAATTCATTCATTTCTAATTCGTCAAGAAATATTAGAGGTTTTCCGATTTCGTACAATAGTGTTAACTCGGAATATTAAAAGTTTTTCTTACTTGTAAAAGTGTTAACTAAGAGTAAATTTTATACAAATTAAAATTTACTCCCGTGTAGTTGATTCAGATGATATACATCCAGTTTCAAAGAGTCAGTCTCGCAATAACTATAAACTGTATCTATTAGTGAGACAAATATCGTAAGGACCGGACATGGGTGATATACAGTCGTAAAGGTGACAAAGAATCAACAGTGTTGGTTTTTCTAGAGGTCTGTAAACATTTAAAGATACGACTCCCCTTTAATGGGAAGTGCCTCCTGGTAACGACATTCGAACCAATGAAAGAATTATACGGTGGATTTAAAACCACTTCGTCATAAAGTATGTTCAATCACATTTATATCTTAATACAGTACGGATACATTATATTTATGAAAGTGACCTTAAACCAATAAACAGAATTGTTTCACTCAACTTTGTATGGTGGTTTGTCACTCATTCTCTTCTTCGTTTCAAAAACCTTGGTCTTTCCGAAGAAAACTTTAGAGACGAGAGACATCTATTATGTTCCCTTATTAGGAACTTTGGTGTCCTATTACTTAAAGAATAGGAAGTGCGAAATGGATCTAAGATTAAGTTAAAGATATTAGTTCCGTAAACTTGTAAGATAGTAATAGTGTATCTGATAGATTCTTGAGGGACAACGACGTTACTGAAGTACATCTTTTTTAAAATTAGTAACTCAAGTAAAAGAAGAAAGGAGCAAGTATGTCTGTGTAACTGGAGGGACGATCTACATATTATATGATTAAAAGGTTATATAACCTGGGATTATTACTTGTTGTTTACTTTTTCACCTTTCATAGATACATTTCGAATCAAACCCATACAACTTATATGGTCGTTCGACCATCTTTCATCAAAATTCTTCCGTCTACATTGATTACTTGATAACGTTTATAAAATCTGATTTCTCTAAGTTATTGGATTTTTTTTTTTTGAAAGATTTCAGGTATACTTCTCTTATACTTTAAATCAATTTTCTAATGGTTCTGTAAAGAAATTTTGAATCCGACTAAATTCACTAGTCTTTGGTCATTAAGACCGAGAAAAACCAAGGACGAAGACCGAACCTCTTAAGGTACCTGACATATCAGGAATCCCAACGTCTCAACCTGTACTGACTTGTCGAAAATGAATAATGTAATAACGTCACTCCAAAATGACATATACTGTTTTTACTTAAGGTCCTTCTTTTCCCAATTAGTCTTTAACCCCTGTATTTTAATGTAAAACGTTACCTGATTAACGATATTATTTTTAAACCTAAACACAAAGATTTATCACTATCATTAAAATTTACGTACTATAAGGTTTTCTTTTATCGTTGTTCTATTTCTTACTCGTAAATACTCTACCTACTTCTTCCTGTTTTTCCTCAACGACGTGTCCATTCTACCTTAGTCCTATTGTCTTAAAATTTATTTTGGTCATAAACCATTGAGTCTCCATCTAAAGTCCACTTCGATTACTTTGAATTTAAAATTCTGAGTAGTCAACGGACTCGGGGAAGATTTCGGGACCAATCCCGTGACACAGATCATTAAACAAGAAGGTACTTTCACTTTCGGCGAGAAAGTACAGACTGAGACGTTGAGGTACCTAATATGTCAGGTCCGGTCCTATGACTTTACCCATCAGAAAGGGAAGAGGTCCCCTAGAAGGGTTGGGTCCTTGACTTGGGACCAGAGGATGTAACGTCCGTCTAAGAAATGGTCGACTCAGAGTCCCCTTCGGGTTCTTATGACCTCACCCATCGGATAGGGAAGAGGTCCCCTAGAAGGACTGGGTCAAGAAAGAATTCTCGGGAGTTTTAACACATTCGAAATAAAGGTGCTTTTATGTCTAACTAATGGTGTGTCAAAATGGTATATATATATAAATGAACCAAAATGAACCACAAATAAAAATGAGTAAAGTAAAATTTTTATCATCATTACGATATTTTTAATAAGATTCAAGAATTGTGAATTCATTCTGTATTATAAAAAGGGGGATCGTAAAACTATGTTTATACATAACTTAAATAAATTTAAGATGTGTAAGTACTGATTGGATTTGAAAAGATCTCCAGGTAAAGGACTGAATTCAACAAAAAAGAAAAAAAAAAGAAAAGATGATACTGACTTCCCTCTTGTCAATCTTTTCATAATACAATAGTATTACGTATAAAAATTTTAATTTAACGACACTAATTACACTTATATTGAAGGGACCACCGAGTCACCACTTCTTAGGTGGACGGTCATATCCTCTACACCTAAACTAGGAACCCGACCCTTTTAGGGGACCTCCTCCTTTACCGTTCTAAGAGGTTATAAGAACGGACCTCTTAGGGTACCTGTCTTCTCTGACCACCCGATGTCAGGTACCCCAGTGTTTCTCGACCTGTACTGAATCCCCGAGTTGTCGTTGTTGTTGTTTCACTTACATTGTGACGGACCGACTTGTTCGTGAAGTAAATGATAATATTGGGCTTTAGTGTTACGTTAATGACCGAATGTCAAAAAATCCCCAAAAAACAAACAAATAAAAAATTAATTTCTAAACCTTTACCCCAAAAATGAAATTCCCGGGATCTTAACCTTTCAATTATATATTAAAGGACATCGTTGTTGTTGTTGTTTTATTGAGTATTTGTGAACCTCCGACCGAGTCGTTTTTACCTGTTTACACACAAATGACGTGTAACTTAGAGGATTTCGAAAATTGTGTGTATGGACTGAGGGTGGGACCTGTAAGATTACATTGACCATAGACTATGTTAAAATCGGAACCCTAGAAATTTTTAAGGGGTCTACTAAGATTACATGTCGTCCTAAACACTTAGTGACCAGATTATATAATTCGTTAAGGTTTAATGAACTCACTACTATCGAAGACTATGAAGTTAAAACTTTTAATCGTGTAACGGTTTTCGGTACTGAAATGGATACTACAAACCAAGTTTTATTTAATTATAAACAAACGAAAATTATAGTAAAACCAACAGACATAAAAATAAGGTTTTATATATGAAGTAAAACCATAAAAAAATTTTTCAGTTATAACGAAAAAAGTTTTCCTTCAAATGTATTTTGTACCATTTTATAAATTGTAAAGTCAACTCAACTGGTTTATGGTTTGATATAATTTATCTCTACGTTTTAGAATTAATCAAAATAGATTTAGTTTATAGTGTAATTATGCAACAACAACAAGAGGGAAACATATATTTGTTCGAAATTCCTCTTTACAACTCACTAAGAACTACGATACTGACACGTATATTAGATAATACCCCGAAGGGTAACCGAATCACCATTTCTTAGACGGACGTCACTTTCTCTGTGTCCTCTACACCCAAACTAGGAACCCACCCCTTCTAGGGGACCTCCTCCTTTACGGTTGGGTTGGGCAAAGTCATAAGAACGGACCCTTTAAGGTACCTGTCTCTTCGGACCGCCTGATGTCAGGTATCCCACCGTTTCTCAGTCTGGGTTGACTCGGGTGTGTGGGTGTATTAGATAATGACGTAAAAAATTTACTTCTTTGTCATTTTAAGAATACATACACATACACATTCATACATACGTAACCCGAGGGTCTACATATTCAAATGACAGTTATATTATGTAAATAAGTTTTATAAGTTCAAATTGTCACATGAGTCGCATCATCTCGATGACGATAAAAATAAATTGTAATATGGAGAAATCTTGTATACACTCTATCCATGACCGGGTTTGACTATTGAAAGAGGGTTAGTAAAACGGATTACGTCGTAGAAACCATAGTCTCACGGTGGTGATAGAAGTTATAAGACTGACTGAAACGACTCAAACGTCACCGTTGTTACTATTACGACTAACATTTTTCGTTCACGTCTTGTCACCGACAGTTTAGGATTGTACAAGGAATATCGGTCTGACTAAAAATTTTAAAAGGATTGATCGTATTAGATATAAGGTCAATTATTAAATCATTATTAGTCGAGGAATAGAAGACTTTTCCTCTCAGACAAAACTTAGTGTTCCGTTGACTGGAACTTCCATCCAAATTATATACGTCTAAAGAGTATATTGGAGATTCGAAAATGAGTCTCATACAAGAACCAATGTAAATCCAGAGTCGATACGTCAGGAGGAAAACAGATAGGATTGTCGTTGATTAAATTTATACTATGGTCAAAAGTGAGAGGAAATCAAACCCCAAAATGTAAATAACACATTGATCAAAACTTATTTTTATACTACAAAATTACTCGTTTATCCTTTTTTTACTTATCGACTGTATTCGACACTTCTAATATTTTTACTATTATATAAACATTGAATTAAGTGGATAATTGTTCCGCGACACATAGAAAGAGATTAAATGAATAAATTGTAAAAAAATCATCACTACACTCAATAAACGTAACTAGTCTAACTTCCACCTAGATTTTATTCCCAAATTTTAACAAAGGAAGTCCTTAACCTTTTGATACTGAACTCGTCACTCGATACCTTAGTAAATTAACAAATTTCCCTTAATCTTTTGAAACATTCGTTCTAAATACTTTCAAGTCAAATTAAAATTTACAACAGGTCGTTAAGATTCAATCCTCATGTATAGTTATTATTATTATATATAAAAATTACAACCATTACTGAAACCAAATTTTATAGATTACTCCATATACCAAAAAGACCAGTAACGTACTGGTAATCGACCTAGTTTCATCCCCCTTTTTTTTTCTGTGCCTTTTAAAAAAAACCAATAGATTTTTAATATATGTCAGACTCGAAATTCTTTTCTGAATAATTCGAGAAACTTTGGATTTTAGGGTAGGGTAAAGTTTGAAGAAAGAAACGTCCAGTCACTATCGTTGAATGAAACTTCTAATTTTATGCATAAAACTAAACAAAATTAAAAATCCATACAAACAAAAGGGAGTAGGAGTAGGTCTTTACTATTCTCTGTTCTAAATATAAAGTCTTTTCCTTACTACCAGTCCAATTCTGTCACCGTCGTTCCTTTTATTACTACAAAATTAACTGAAAAAAACTCTGTGTTTTCCACCGAAACGAAACTTAATTATTCTGTAAAATAACCCATCGTAAGAGGAGAAACGAAGAACAAATGTAACTTTTTATCTGACCCAACTAAACCCAACGATAAGAAGTACATTGAAAATCACTAGAACTATGAACCTTTTCACCTTGTACCTTTGTTTTTTTTTACTAATTACACGAAAACCCTAGTCATATCATGAAACCCATTACTTTTTAGTAGAGTTTCCTTATGTAAATGTCTTGTTTAAAATAATTTGTTTTGAAATTTTATTTTCCCGAAGGGAACACCGAGTCGACCATTTCTTAGGCGGACGTTACACCCTCTGGACCCAAGTTAAGGACCCAACCCTTCTCGGGGACCTCTTCCCTTTCCGATGGGTAAGGTCATAAGACCGGACCTCTTAAGGTACCTTACATATCAGGTACCCCAACGCTTCTCAGTCTGTACTGACTCGTTGAAAGTGAAATTTTATTTTACAAAATTATAATTATAAGGTTTAATAAAAGAACTTTTGAGAAAATATTTTTATTGAAACTAAAAATAATCGGATAAAAGATACAATTTAGTACCAGACTTCCTTACTAAGTTAATTTATATTTCATATCTTGTCAAATTGTCCGAATTATCAGAACGTCTATTCTATCTTTACAAAGTCGATAATAGAACTTATCAATCAGTTATCACTTAACTCAACAGAAGAAATTTATGATACGATGAAAGTAGAGAACGATACAACGAGATTTCTTCAAATTTATAGTATAAAGTGTACGGTCAAATTCCTTGTCAACGAAATTTGAAAAAGATCTTACAATCAACACGATAAATTTTAGTTGGGAAATAGATGTTTATTACAAGAAAGAGAGACTCCATGAACTCGACTGATCCGGATTCTTCCATGTAAAATCAGACGTTTGATACTCTAGTGGGATTTTTTGTTATTGTAAAACAAGTCACATGTTTTATCTATAACGTTTCACTGGAAACAAATTTCTTAAAAGTCATCTAGTATCAAATGGTACATATAAATATAAACATGTACATCCAATTCAAGTATATAGAGATAAAATCTTTTACAAACAATAATGTTTAATGACAGTCTTTAATGGTACTTATAAACTATTGAGAGGGTTAATTTGGTATTCTTCATTTAAATTTTAACGAGTATTTAAACCCAACTTACAAATCATTGTATTCAGGGTAAATAATTCCTGTTAATAAAGAAATAGTGGATTCCTATTTTAATTATGAAAAAAAGAATGTCGATGAATTTACATCGGAATTACTTGAATAGGTATTCTTCACGGACTACTTCGTTAATACTTTTCGCTCGAAAAGTAGACAGGGAAAGAACTTTTACTTGCTTAAAATTATACTTTCATATATTCGCTTACGGTATTGACAAAATACGTAGATGTAAGATATGTTAATTAAACATATTAAAATAAAACAAGTTAACACGGATCACTGTACAAAGGGTTTTAGTCAATGATTTAATACTTTTACGGTATTAGTCATAACTTACCCTTTTGTGTTTTATAGTTTCTCACACTGTGAACGAACTAATACCACGTATTAGTTTTTAGGTTTGCATTAGTACTGATTTTAATAAAGACACACTGGAAAAGAAAAATGTAATAGAGAAACAAAGGCAAGAAAGAGTAAGAGGAGTAACAGGAAGGGATGAGGAGGAATTCGCTTATTTTTATAAACTTACTTCGGACCACTTAAAATTTTCATCTCTCTAAAAAGTATACCTTCTTATCTCTAATTAAAAATTTATATTTAATAAATTACAATTTTAGTTAAGTTCTTTTTTAGATTGATTATAGATGAATCGGTCGAGAGACATAACTGAGTCCAAGAGTTGAAGGAAACACCTTCTAGAATTAATAACTATCAAAGATCCCATCCAATGAAAGGAATACCTCTTCAATAGGAAAAATTTCTGATAACTAACAAAATAAAATGTAAAGAGACAAATGATTACACCAAACAGCAAAAGGGTACGATATCAAGTCAAGAAGTAGTATTTAGAAAACTAGAATAACACGATTCTTGTAGATAATACTTACACATGGAAAAATTGTTTAAAAGTTCAACACACTATGTAATAATGTCACAACACACCGTCTAAAGAACACACTATGTAATAATGTCACAACATACCGTCTAGAGATCTCGAATAACTAGAACGAAGTCATTGTAAAATTTAGGTAGTTAACCATTGAGGAAAGAGACAGGACAACTGAGGTCCATTGGTGATGAGGAGAGAAACTTAGATGTCTCTACTGATGAAATCTATAGAAGATAATCACCTTAGTACGTCATAAACGGAAAAACACTACCCGAATAAAATGAATAGCATTATAAAAATTCCAAGTAGGTAAAACAGTATACACAGTAGTCCAGTAAGGAATAAATTCCGACTTATCATAAGGTAATATATGGTGTGGAAAGAAAAAAAAAATTGGGTAAGTAAGTGACTACCTGTAAATATGACAAAGGTGACACCAATAATACTTATCAGGACATCACAGGAGACTGGTAGAGTAGTTGAGACATATCAATAGTTCACAATGAACATAAACAATGAATCGTACAATCACAGTAAATAAGAATAAAAAATTAAGATATTAAATCAATTTATAACGTATTAGATTGTTTTGTACTCACCTTTTTCCTTTTTTTAAAGGGATACTTGTGATTACCTTTATGAAACTTTCACTTATTTTCGTTCAACTAGTTTTATATAATTTATAAAGTTTTTGATATTTTAAGATCTTCCGGAGGTATAAGACTAACGAAATATTTATCGAAACTGAAGAAAGAGGTGAAATTTTGTTTACTCTTTAGTTTCCGTCACATACCCTAAATATTTTTTTGTTTATTATTTCCTAGGTTCATATTTAACCATATCAGTCGTTCCTCTTACCATACCTCCAGGGAATTTTTTGACTTTTATCTTTATAGTACTAGGTTGTTAGAATGAGGACCCGTATATCGGACTCTTTGAGATTCAGTTTTTCTATATACGTGGGAACCCTGAAGGAACTACCAAGTCACCAATTCTGAAACGGAAGGTTACGTCCCCCACGTCCAAATTGGGGACTCATCCCTCGATCCTAGGGTGTACCGAGCCCCGGTTTTCTCTGGGTTTGTATTTTACCTTCGTTATAGCATTGTTTAAGTTATTTCTGAATTTTTTACAAGGTGTAGTTTTTTAGAAATTTTTTTTCTCTCTTTTCTATTTACGCGAGATTACTACTATCGTCGTGACAATTGTTGTCGGTTCTGTCTTCTTTTGATTCATAGGTAACTGTCCACTTACCTATTTCATCTCACCATGTAGGTATTTTACCTTATAATGAGTCGGTGCTGCTTCTTCCTCGATTATGGTAAACGTCGTTGTACCCACCTGGATCTCTAGTAGTATACTTCTCTACATTCGGTTGGTCTCTTTCTGTTTATAGTATCCTAAAGTAAATATATACCTGAGAGTTTTTTACTACGTTTACTTGAATAAACATTTTGTCTTTGTGTGAGGGTCTGTATCTTTTGTTTAAACACCAATGGTTTCCCCTTTCCCTCCACCCTTCTCCATTTAATCCTCGAACCCTAATTGTTCATGTGTCATGAAATATATTTAATCTATTTATTATTCTAGGATAACATCTCCTCTCCCTTGATATAAGTTATAGAACATTATTGGGTATTACCTTTTTTAGACTTTTTCCTATATATATATATACATTATACATATTATATATTGACTTATTATATATATATTTTGACTTAATGAAACGACACATGTCTTTGTCTTGTGTATCATTTGGTCGATATGAAGTCAAAATTTTTTTCTTGAGGTGTGTCACCTAAAAATGAGTTTCCACAATCAATAGATTGTTTTGTCATCGTTAATATGTATAATTAATATCTATATGGTAAAAATACTAAGAGACAAGTTAATTAAACAGATTGATTAATTTAACAAGTCATTTAATGATTAAGATCTTGAATTTATTTCTCCTTAACATGAGATGAAACATTAAAGAAACTTCTTTATTTCTTTTCTTTCTCTTAGAAAGGAAGGGATCTCACTTCGACTGACCTACGACATCCTTAAAGGTGTAGACTTATAGTAATCCTCTTTCTGACGGGGGTGAACTCCTCTATACGAAGGATAAATCTAGGTGATATAGAAGACCTTTAAGAGTTCAAAAATGAACTATTTTATTCTTTCTATTAAATGTTATTACATCTACCCTTTACCCAAAGTAGAACTTTCGGTTCAAACTCCTAAACACGACTCTACTTAAATTTCGAGGAAGGGGAAAACTCACGGTACGGGACTAGGTACTACTACGATGGGTCCTCGTGTCCTACCTCGGCTGACCTTTGTCTTTGACTTAGTTGACACTGTTGGAACAAGAGTGTAAAGAGAAAAATAGTGTAAAAAGACTTCATAAAACGTCAGAATATTTACTTACCAAGAGGTGGAAAAGGAAAAGGAGAAAAGGAAGATAACCACGGGAAGGTGACCACTGTACGGAGTCATAACCAGTCAGTGGCGTACGTACCCTTTCTTACACCCGTTACACGGTATGTGAGAAACCCAAATGTGTCCATTGTGTTGTCCACACACGACGGAGTCGTGTTTACTCTTGATGAAGTACGTTTACTTTTGGTGTCCTAAACGTACGACAAGGGAAGTTTTTGACTTAATGACGTCAATTTGAAGACTTGTTTTAGTCGGGGACTTTAAATAGGGAGGGGGTTTATAATAGGAGTGTTAATTCTCACGATGTCTGATACTTCCGTTCTCCCGATAAGGTCACTAGTAACAAACTATGTCACTGAGACTGACGATTTTACCGAGACGAGAAAAGAAGTGTCAAGAAGTGTACCGAAACTTAAAGTCTTCGGTCAGAAGAGTTTACTTTTTATATTATTAAAGATTCTACATTATCAGTGTTCCAAATACCATAACTCTTTAACTTATTCTTTATGATGAAACGTCATTAGAAAAATTTTACACCTTTTATTTTAAGAAAATATTACATTTACACTGACTTTAAGAAAGAATCTTCTATTTTAATTATTTGTATAAGAGTCTTATACAAAAATTATTTTTTATATATAAATATATACATTTTATATTAGAAAAAATCGAGAGGTCATTGAAGTAAATTTTTTTAGAAAAATAACCTTGTATCCACGAAATGTTACAACACAATCAAAGATTACATGTCGTTTTACTCAGTCGGTATGTACATGTATATAGGGGAGGCGAAACCTCAAGGAAGGGTAAATCCAGTGGTGTCACGTAACTCATTTCATACAAGAGTAATCAATAGATAAAATACATATTTAAGTCATCACATATCCATAGTTAGAGTTAGAGGGTTGAGGAGGATGGGGCAAAGGGGGAAACCATAGGTATATAACTAAGATGTAGACACAGAGATAAAAACGAAACGTGTATTCTAGTCGACATGGTAAAAAGATCTAAGGTGTATATACGTAATTATATACTATAAACAAAAAGAGAAAGACGGAATGAAGTGAGACACACTGTGATAAAGTTATAACAGAAGATTTGCAAGGGTGAGAGATTTAAGAAGAACAGTGTACATGTGTATTTGCTATGTCCCGCGACATATCTACAATCTACACTCTTTCAACTACTACCCTTACACATGTAGGTGTGTACAATCCCTATTAGAATGAATCTAACATTCTTACATTAACCGTAAATTTCATTTTTCTTTACTTTGGAATAAGTACGTACTTATTGACAAATAAATACTGAAAAACAACAAACATAAAAATAACTTCAATATCTTCGTGTCTAAATTCTTAGTTGATTAAGATATTACAAAGAGGGTTCTTAAGATGTTTTCTTTTTTGTTTGTTTTTGTGGATCACCCGTAGTAAGAGTCTCCGTGAAGAAAATCGGAGGAAGGAAAAAGAAAAAAAAAAAAAAAAGGGTGATAATCGGGCACTGAAATTCACTGTATGACGAAGTACTCAAAAATCAAAATCACAATAGGTACCTGAGAGGTGCTCCCTCTTCCTCCTTACCAAAGAAAGGAAGGGACAGAAGTAACGTATGATCATAAGGCGGAGCTCGTGTAGAAAAGGTTCCCCAGAGGACTTTCGTCAAAAATTCCCGAGAGTACACCGGACGGCTACGTCCTCTACATTCTCTACACTCAAGACAGAGACTCAACCCTTCTAGAGGACTTCCTCCTTTACCGTCGGGTGAGGTCATAAGAACGGACCTCTTAGGGTACCTGTCTCCTCGGACCGCCCGATGTCAGGTATCCCAGTGTTTCTCAGTCCGTGCTGACTTCGTTTAATCGTGTGTACGTCCACCGTGTGGCTCCGTTCGAAGACTTGTAGAGAACCAACAGATTGTTAATAAATAACTTTCGGACGTTCTATGAGCGTTGACATGATTAATACGGGTAAATGTTTGGAAGTTCCTTGTGACTTAGTATTCAACTATCAATTTCTCTTACACAAAGTCCGGTATAATCCCGATACAGGTCCGAAGACGATCTTACGTAGTATTTATTTAGGGAACAGTAAAGTTTAGTGTTCCAACAAAAAGAAGTTGTATTTCAATCGAAATGACCTACCCATTCTTTTGAACTTTAATAGTTCACGAATACCATTCACAATTGAACATCAGAAACTGTAGTTTAAATACTGTTCAGTCAGGGTAAAAAAAAAAAGTCTTGAACACCGTACTTCAAAGTCGGTGAATTTACCCTATTTAGTTCGAGATTACTACCAAGTTTTGACCTCTATGAGAGAAAAGATAAAAATTAGGAGAATCACTGTAGTAAATAACAGATGACCTTTAGTTAAATCCTTTAGTACAATCAGGTGATTCGTGAAGTCTATTCCACTAAGGTACTTCGTAAGGTTGTAATAGTGTTCCTTAACGAACGGTATTTTCTTTTTCTTCATTCGTCTTATACCGGACGACTTCCTCAAATGTCAAAATGTCGGGGAGGGTGACGTCGTGTATTCAGTGAGTCAATGTCAATTGAAACCTAATAGTGAGTGTCTAACTTTCGGGTTGTCGGTAGTGCGTCAGACCCGGACACCACGGTGAACATACACACAAAGATTTAGTTACTACTCCCATAGCCTTGGCTATGACCTGTACCTCTACCGTTTAATGTCACTTCAGAACCTGGGTTGAATGTGTTGAAACCTCAAACTGTGATACGTCTAAGACATATTAAGTTTACCATTCAAGAGTAGACGAACGGCTATTTCTCTTTTCATTCATATTGCTCTCTTCCTTTTGTCTAAGGATCCCCCGTCGAGACGCAAAATAACGATCTCTTAAGTCCCGAACGAAAAAGTCAGACGTTTAAACTCCGAAAACGGGAAGTAGTGTTTTAAATTTACTTATTACGATACCGATAAAATACAAACTCCATCTTTTTCGAATCAATACGCAGTATTTCATTGGAACCCTAAGACAGTACCCGGTCAGTCCATTTTTCTCATCAAAGTCATCAATAAAATAAATAACATTTAGTGTCATCACTCAATATAACCGTCTAACAGACATTTCACATAAAAGATACGTTGTAAAATTTACTGTATATCTTTTCAAAGGAATCTTAGGACCTCTCAAAATGACCAACAAAGGAGGAAAATAATAAGATCAAGAGCTACTGACGACTACTCTTTGACAAATTTTAATGATAGTTCAAAAACGGAACTTGTGTTAATACATTTCTTTCTTACCAAATATAATATTGGCATGAACTGTTCGATTACAAATCGGAGTGTTTCGAGAACCATAAATAGATGACATTGTAAAATTGAAATTTATTCTGTACTGAACAAATCTCGAGTACAGAAATATATTATCTTATGTTAAATGGTAACTGAAACTTAAATCCATATAAAAAGTTCATTTTTAGAACAGCTTCTAGTCCATATTAACAATCTTAAGGATTTGACACGATTAATCCATACGAAACCTTTTTACACACATACACACACAAATACACATACGAATCGAGTCCTGACTTTAACACAGAACATGAGTCCTATGAAACTCCAATATGACACCACATGTTAAAGTCACTGACACTGTCGTCACAATAATTGTTATTTGTTGTTTTTAAATAATCATCCTTCTAAAGATTTTTTATAAGTCTTCTACTTAATACTTTAAAATGGTGTTTCCTCAATTTTAGTTAAAAGTCATGTTGATAATCCTTCAGTGATAAAACTTTGAAATACAAATCTGAACTGATCTTCATAAATTATTTCATAAATGAAGTCATCTGAGTACTTAAAAAATTTCCGATATCTAGTGATTTATTATCCCTTACTGAATGGTATAAATGATTTTGTTGACTGAAAAAACCGATAAAGATTTCACAACAGATTGAACAAAAGAACATAATTACACATTCAAAGAACAATCATTATACATTCATACTGTTATTTGACCTTAGTTCTCAACTTATAAAAAAACATCAAGGCATATTAGAAGGTCTTGCGTTAGTTAAGAACTGTGAAAACGGCATAAAGATTATGGATAAGATAAATACAATGCTTTTCTTTTTAAGGATCGTAAATTTAAGATTTCACAGTGTACTAACCGGAATTTATATAAGAGTGACTTCTATAAAAAATCAAAATACTTCAATATATACTGTGATAAACAGTTGAGTCCTCATAATCATTCATCTAATGTATATAAGAGGGTCTTACATCAACCCTGTACTGTCAGAAAATAGAAAAATATTACCCTTATATCTTTACTTAATAATATAAATATAATAATATATTACAATACTAGTTAATTTCAAATATTATATAAGAATATATAAGTTATAGAAAACTCATGTATCTCTGCACAATTCTACACACGAGTCAACAGTCAGGACAGACTGAGAACACTGGGGTACCTGATATCGAGCGGTCCAAAGAGACAGGTGTCCTAAAATGTCCGGTCTTATGACCTCACGTAACGGTCAGGGAGGTGGTTCCCTGGAAGGGTTGGGTCCCTAGTTTGGACGTAGAGAACACAGTGGACGTAACCGTCCACCTAAGAAATGGTGGTCGCGGTGAACCCTTCGGGTATTTCTACACAGCAATAAATTAGACAGCACAGGTCGAGAAACCCTGGGGCACCCGACGTCGAACGGTCCGAAAGGACAGGAAGTGGTAGAGGGTCTCGAATGAGTTTGAGTACAGGTAACTCAGTCACTACGGTAGGTTGGTAACACATCATTTGTTGTAATTGATTAAATTCTTTATTCATTTTTATAGATACATACAAAAATTTTCGGAGAAAGAAATTTGGTTAATCGATAGTGAAATACAGTCCGTATCAAGATCTCGACCTTCTGTCTCCTTACTGATTCTGTCTATGCAGGAGACTGTAGTACTTCAAAAATAAGACACTCCTTTCTATCCATTATTTACTTGTGTGATTTTGTATTATATTGAAATCTGTTACTTCACCAATCAAATTTCTTATCCGTCCCAAGACCCAAGATGAACTCCAGTCTACCATCGACTAAGATACACACAAACGTCTGACAAAGAGTCATTTACATTTTAAACGCGTCTTTGACCTATCGGTCCAGTATCTTTAAGAACTCCTTCTCGAAAGGAAAGTCCGTCTCGTTTGTCATTCACATTTCCGAGACTCTACCCTTGTCTGAAGTTCCGAACCCGCCCCCTTGTCCGTTGTAATGACTCCTGATCACTTGTCCTACTTTTTATCACACTTTATTACTCTAGTCTCTCCACCTTCCCCCTGGAAATGTGAGTCCCGAGATGTCCGGTCCCCCTCTACACATCCGAACAAGACATGGATTCCTAACCTACGTCTTCTGATTCTATTACACTTAAAGAATACGGTTCTCGTATAATCTCCGAAACCCCGTTATTTGTCACCCCCTTGGTTCCACCTTCATAAACTCTTTAATCTATCCTTCGACCACGTTATTAGGTCCCCTTTCCAATATAAATTAACTTATTCCCACCGGTATCACTTTCCCACTTTTCAACACTTACGTTATGCATAAAATTTATACTAAACAACTAACCTATACTCGTCACTTCTTTTCTCAAGTTACTTCTCTGGTTCTAATAACCGTCATCCATGGTCTACCATGGTAATTGACTGCTCCCTTCTGCTTACCTTTTACTCAAGATCTTCTTTTTTTTACTCGAGACAAAAGCTATGTAATTAAACGTCAAGAATAATTTGAGTTTTCACTTCAATAAGTCATCTATACACCCATAAAGTCTGACTATGGGTACCCTCTCTCGTCCTGATTCCTATTCTACACCCCTAAACAGTAGTATGTTACTAAAAATTACTGTACCCTGACCTACTTGAAGGGATCCCTTTCCCATACCAACTCCCCGACCCTGGACACCATAGGGTTTCAGATTGGGAGTCTTTATCCTCACCCCTCTAACCTTACCTCTGAACCGTCTTCGTCGAGCACCAATTTTTCTCTCGCGACCGCACCTCGTAGGGTCCTCGACTCCTTGCCTGACAAAGTACGGGTACTTATTGATGACGTGTACGTGGACGAACCAGGGGAGTCAGTACAGACTGACAACCACTGGGGCACCTAACATCGGACGGTCCGAGGAGGTAGGTACCCTAAGAGGGTCGTTCTTATGACCTCACGCAACAGTACGGGAGGAGGTCCCCTAGAAGGGGTGCGTCCCTAGCTTGGGCTCAGAGGGCACAGAGGACGTAGCGTCCGACTAAGAAATGGTGGGTCGGTAGTCCCTTCGGGACTTCTTAATCGTCCTGGTAAGGATGTTCTTTATGAGTCCCGATTGAACGTAAGAGGAGAAAGAAATTGTCTATCAAGACAGGGTCTCTGTTGTTCATACTTATGGTGTCTGTTGCCACAGTTGACAGACACACGGTATACACCCCTGTCTCGTTGTCCTTTCGTGATACCGCGGAGGTCGACACTACCCACGTTCCCAAAGAAGTCTGCGTCGTAGGCGTTCTCAGTGCAAATAAGGACGTCCATGAACTTTACGAGGAAGGTCTTTCCACTAGAAATCGTCACAAAGTTTTACGGTACGTTCTTCATTCCCTTATTTCTCGAATGTTTAAAGATATTGAGATTCTTGTTTTACATATTCGAGGTAATTTTCACTCATACACACTATGTATATATGTCACGTTATAATGAGTCGGCAATATTTTCTTGTCTTAACATGTAAACACAGTGTAAACGTCTCTACACCTACCTGGATCTCTAACAGTATCTCTACTTCATCTAGTATTTCTTTTTTGTTTATAACGTATAATTGTGTGTATGCACTTTAGGTCTTCTTTTGTCATATGTACTTAAATAAATGTTTCGTCTTTATCTCTGAGTCTACATCTCTCGTTTGTATGCCTGTGGACCTCCCCCTCCTCCCTATGTAACCCTTTAACCCTAACTGTTTGTATATGATGACATATATTTTACCTAGTGATTACTATGGATTACATATCGTGATCATTAATCAATGTTGATTACATATCGTGTTCCCCCTTTTTTTTCTTACCTTTTTCACTCATGTACACCTATACATATGCTACGTAAGTGTACCCACCAAAAAAATACTTTGTAGAATCTGTATATATAATTTTTTAGGTGTATGAATAGTGGGTCAAATTTGGTTATATCAACTTCGGAGGACACCTGTGGAGGGGAGAGGGAAAAAGAAGGAGGGGAGAAAGGATCTCCATTGATGATAGACTTTAAACTACAACAGAAAAGGAACACAAAGAAACGACATATGGTTATCTGTATCCATTTAGATATAAATTTACCAAAGTGTCTAACACACAAAAAGACGTGTAACGAATAGTAAAATCGTAGTAGTGTAGGACTAGAAATTTTATTTTAATATTTTCACGTCTACTAAAACCGTCGAACAACTACAAGTATTTATTTTACTTTAAAAGTCGAGATTTTAAAATTTATATAAAGAGTACTGTTAAAACGGTAACTAAAATTACAAAACAGATTTTAAATAAATTAATATAATATACACAGTGTAAAGATCATCCAAAAAAGTTTTTTTATCATAGATCCATTTGCAGTGTAGTGTTAAATCCCAATCTATAAAGTGGAAATTACAAGTCTTATTGTCAAGAACTTACGTCTATACCAGATAATTCATACCCGATAAGTTTCCACTGACTAAAATTGTCCTCTTTAGACAAACGAGACAGAAACTTTCAGTGCACATCCTAACAACTTCACAAAAACCGTGTTCAACTTATAAATCCTTCTTCAATTGAGAGAGTGTAATACTACTGTAAACTGAAGATCCCTACACCTTTTCAATTATATATTGAGTGTTTATGGATTGATCACAAGAGATCATTAAAAACATTCTCTCAAATTTCATCCAAATTTTTACATTTAATTACTAAAAATTTTGGAAGAACCATTCGTTTTCTTTTTATAAAGAACGAAAATATATGTTGGTTTGAACTCTCCACATTTCTTTAGTTCACCTAAATGAGGTAGTTTTCGTAAAAGACATGCTAAGGGAGTTTATAAGTTACGAAGATTTTCTAATTATCATTTTATTTATGTTTTATTGTACATTTATTATAAAAATGTTAAAATTCAGTATACACGACAGTTTCTACTTTGTATATACATACATACATATATATATGCATATGTATACATATACATATATACACACACACATATACATATATATACATATATGTCCGATAGGTTCGTTGATTTTGGTCATTGAAAAAAGGTAAATTAAGAAAAGAAAATAAAATCTCACATCAACTAAATGTTATAACACAATCAAAGTCCACATGTTGTTTCACTAAGTCAATAGGTATATGTCTATAGCTAAGAAAAAGTCTAAGAAAAGGGACTATCTAATAATGTCTTATACTTCAACTCGTGAGGTTGTTGTTTAAGACTCAGTCTCTTACTGAGAACTTGTGTTTATCCAAAGTTCTAAAAATGGGAAGGACACACCCTTTTCACTCTTTCCTTACAAAGGTATGTTGAAAACCTTTAAATTTTTTATACGGTTGTTGTATGTTGGAATAGGAGGGTTGTGGGGTAGTACTTATGACGACGGTTGAATCGGAAGAAATGTGTGTGACTATAATTTCGTTTACGATACTATAAAAGGTAAACCTTTTAAAATATAACTACATTCAAATCCCCTTTTTTAAAAAAAATTTCAAATCCGAAACGATTAGAGTTTCAGAAAATTCATACAAGTCTATTGTTGGACACGACCGTTCAGGAGGGATAAAATATTAACGTCCAACTGAACCCTACAATTTACTGGAAGGGTTCAAGATACCTGTCACATACCACCTTGACCCTTAGTTCAAGTCTAGATTGAGGTCTCTGACATGAAAAAAAAAAATTCACGTGTTAAATCAAATAATCATAAAAGTGTCTCAACACGTCAGTAGTGATATTAATTAAATCTTATACAGTGGTAGGATATTCCTTTGGAGGGTCATGAACGGGGTCGAGGGAGGGGTGGTTACACTCCATTGATGATTAGATGAAAGATAAAGGTAGAAAACGTGTAAACTATATTCACTTTAATAGGTTATACACTTTAAAACACAGACTGAAGAAAGTGAATCCTATCATAAAAGTTCCAAGTAGGAATAATATCGTACATAGTAGTCAAGTAAGAATAAATAACGGTTCACATATTATAAGGTAATACACTCATGTGCTATAAAACAAATGTAACATACAAATAGTTGACCACCCGTAAACCCAACAGAGGTAAAAAACCGATAACACTTATTACGACGACACATGTAAATACATGTTGTCAGACACACTTGTATACAAAAAGAAAGAGAACCCATATTTGGATCCTCTGCTTAACGACTCAGTATTCTATTGAGAACCCATGAAAAAACCTTTGACGGTTTGAAAGAAGGATTCGTCGGTGTAGTAAAACATAATATGGGTTGTTACACACTCGGTAGGTTAAAAAGTTACCGGATTAGTTGTAAACAATAACAGACCAAAAAAAGGACTAGAATCGGTACCATCACCCACACTTCACCATGGATTAACATGTCGCTGACATAAGAATTACGAAATAAGTTGACGGAAAACTATATATTAAACCTTAAATCTCATTTGAGGTTAATCTGTACTCCATTTTGATTGTCTTCTTATAAATATATCTTTTTAGTACCTTCCCGTCTCCTCACTTCAAGGGGAAGTGTGACTTTGACAATCATCATTCGCAATATTTGACATATAATTTCAAAAGGAAGACTCAAACCGAAAGTACCGTGTTCAATCTTTACTGGTACCTATGACCGGTTTTCACTCTATGGTAAGTCAAAACAAAATAATCTTTATAAAGTACTCTCAACTCCGAACATAAAAGTACGACTAGTACTCTAAGTTTTTAAGTATTAATAGGAATATGTAAAAAAAGACAACTAGATTAAAATTGATATGAAAATTTTCAGACAGACAAACGAAAAAACTATTTACTATTGACAGACGTTTATATAGAAAAAAAAAACCGTGACATCCAAGTCAGCCGTTACACAACAACTGTTTCTGTTTTCCTTAGTTACATCTATGACAGCTAATTCTTTTACGAAATCTCGTCCTTACTTTTTTCTTCCATTATTATACATTATATTGCTATTAATTGTAATAACTACTTTTTACGATATGTGGATACAAGAGTAAATTAGTGTTATTAGAAATGTACTCAAGACTAAAAGGAGTCACTTCCTAGACTCTAAGGAACTCAAATTCTTAAATGAGTTCCTGTGACTATGAATGACCATTCACTACCTCGGTCAGAAAAATGGATCACTGCCTGAACTGTGTAAGACATGTGATGACGTAATAGGGACCGTTGTTTTAATAACAGATTGTTTGTAAGGTCACAGAAAAAGTTTTCTATTTACCGTTTTATATGATTATCCTACGTAAAATTATATAAAATTTACGTAAAAATTAGAGTTATTGTTAACTTATAGATAAAGTATTTGTAGTTGACTTGTGACTGAAAAGTGTATAATTAAATAAATAGATTGTTTAAATAGCACGTGACGACGAGAGGTTTGTGACAACAACCACGGTTCCAAATCACATGTATTATCACAAGTGATGATACATCACTTGTAGTATCTGTTTTACTAGGGGGGAAAGTCCCTCGAATATAAGAGAAGTTCCTGTCTCTGTTATCTGATCTACGAGATAAAGTTTCACGTCATTAAAGTAAAACTTGTATACTTTAGTAGATTAATATGATAGGATACAAGATGTCAACTAATTGATGTCAATTAAATCGTTGTCTACACAAATCGTGAAGATTTATAAACCGTCCCTTATCGAGGATATTCGCCTCTTCCGTTACCGTGAGGTGAGGTGATGAGAACTGACCTTTTACGGTACCTGTCTCCTCGGACCATCCGACGTCAGGTACCCCAGCGGTTCTCAGTCTGTGTTGACTCACTGAAGTGAAAACGAAAAGTGAAAGTACGTAACCTCTTCCTTTACCGTTGGGTGAGGTCACAAGAACGGACCTCTTAGGGTCCCTATCCCCTTCGGATCACCCGACGGCAGATACCCCAACGTGTCTCAGCCTGTGTTGACTTCACTGAATCGTCGTCGTCGTCGTCGTCGAGGATATTCCCTCAAAGGGGACACCGAGTCGTCATTTCTTAGACGGACGTTACGTCCTCTGTCCCATCCCAAACTAGGGACCTAACCCTTCTACGGGACCTCTTCCTTTACTGTTGGGTGAGGTCACAACAACGGACCTCTTAGGGTACCCGTCTCCTCGGACCACCCGGTGTCAGGTACCCAAGTGCTTTCACAGTCTGTGTTGAATTACTGATTTGTTGTTCGACGATACTAAAACACGAACAGTAAAACGGTGTACGAACAGGGAAAGTGATAGCATATATTCCTCTATAAAAAGTTTTGATAAAGTGTATGATAATCTTTTAATTTAGTTTAGTGTAGATATATCATGTTTATTCATTTTTATAGTCTGGACAGAATTTGTATCAAAAAAAGGAACAGTGAGTTATAAAAGTTCTCTGTTTTTAAGGTAATCAAAATGATCAACGATCAGAGTTTTTTCTTCCGTTTTATTTCAAGTGTTTTAATTTCAATATTGTGAAAGTAAAGTTGTACTGAATAAAGATCACTGTATAAA
Organism: Capra ibex; assembly: GCA_006410555.1. NCBI lineage: Eukaryota > Metazoa > Chordata > Mammalia > Artiodactyla > Bovidae > Capra > Capra ibex. The sequence goes on along the minus strand of SJYO01049755.1, from coordinate 31,114,452 downwards.
CCAACAAAGACCGTAAGTAATACATGTAATAGTTAATAGAAGTAAGTAAAAATGAACTCAGAGACGAAACAAGGATGGTATACTTTTCGTTTATTGTGAAGATGTAGCGGTAATTCTTATAATGTTAAACAATTTATTTTAATCAAAATTTTATCAATTTCGTATAGAATACGACGAGTATCTTATTACGTAATTAAAAAGGACTTATCTAATTCTTCATTAAAAAACGAAAGTTTCATCTATATGAAGAGAATAAATGTCATTATCGTATTAAAATTCCAATCAATTTACCTTTGTATGTATTTATACCAAAATACAGTTTTTATCATCGTCGTCCTTCTAATGTTTACAGTGTTATAGAAAATCGTAAAAGATTTCTAACTAGTACATTACTTTAGGTATTTTGTATCGAACGTAAAATTACAAAATAGAGGTATATGTGTAAAAGTTTACTCAGTCAAATCCGATTTTCAGTTACTGTCATAAACAATTTTCTTTTTATTTCTTTCTCCTTCATTCGATGGTCATTTATACTAAAATTTTATTTTATAATTACTAAGTGAGGTTGATTTCTAAGTCAAGTCAGCGAGTCAGTACAGACTGAGAAACACTGGAGTACCTGACGTCGTACGAGAATTTCCGTTTTTCAAATCAAAAAAGAGGAAGTTTAATTACCTAAACTATCCATTATCAAACAAATCATCTTTAGCCACTTAAAGAAAATATCATTATGTGAGACTATCAAATCGTAGAATAGAAAGGTCGTTTTAACCCATTTCGTAGTCCCATGTATTAAATCTTCCATGTCTGAAACAAAGGTAAGAAAAACCAATTCTCTTCTGTTAAAATGGAAAATACAAAACTTTAGGTTGAAACTGAAGTATAAATATAATAAGACATACATTGTTTATATGTTTAGACACGGTGGGGTGAAGACGAAGGAATATAAATTTTAAACCCATATTCGTAATAAGAAATACAAACAAACGAAGACTTTGTTTCTCTAGATCGAGAAAGAATCTTCTGAAAGTATATTATGAATTATAAAGAAGTAACAAGGACTATAAGTTTAGACAAAAGACTTCTCTCTGGAGATGGACGACGTTGGGGACGGAACAATTACAGAGATTTGACAGGGCTTCTATAACGAAGTATTCTCTAGTATCCTAACACTCCAATTTCGCAGACGGAGGTTACGCCCTCTGGGCTCAAACTAGGGACCCAGTCCTTCTAGGGGACCTCTTCCTTTACCATTGGGTGAGGTCATAAGAATGGATCTCTTAAGGTACCTGTCTCTTCGGACCATCCGATGTCGGATGCCCCAGCGTTTCTCAGACTGTGTTGACTCGATTGATTTTATTACATGAAAGGTAAAAACGTCGACAAAATCTTCTTTTTCTTTTTACCCTCAAAGCCTCGTATACTGAATATAAAAGAATGTCACTTATGTGAGAATAGAAATTGGACCAGTTAGAGTGTCCACCATGAGAAGGGGATCTATAGAATACCGAAATAATTGAAACTCTGTTACCTTTTGGTTGGACAACTTTTATGTTGTACCGACTTGACCGACTGGATGGTGAAACATTGTACACGTGTAGTACTTCAGGGTTTTCCGTCATAAAATACACGAGATCACTGTTCGAACCGAGAAGGATGAAAATTTTACCATGACTTACTTTTTATAGAAATCTGTCTGAATAGAGACGTGGGGGATGGTCCAGAAAGTCTTTATAAGGAAGAGAGGAAAATATGATTAAATAAAAAAAAATGAAGTTTCTCATATAAGACTGAATACAACTTCTTTTGGTTGGTTATTTATGACACTAAAAGAGGGGATCGACATGTTTTACTTGCACTATCTTATTCGTGGTCTTCTTCGTGTAAACTACCGTCGTTGTAGGGGAGGTAGTTGTGTGACCGTGTTCGTCTTCAAGCCAGAGCGGTCCATAACGACACGGTCGTAGGACGGGATAAATTATCCTAGTTTACGAATGAATTCTTATTAAGTTTTGACTAAATTCAAGTAAGTGTACACGATAATGATATTAATTGAGGTGAATTACGTTGAAGTTCAAAGTGAAACTTTTACAATCAACTGATAACTGAATTAAAAATGAAAAGGACCCGTTAAGGGGTATAAAACTCACCTTTTTTTTTTACTCTATGTAAAGCTAGATTTTAACAATTTTCAAACAAATGTTCCAACTAAATTTTATGCATTACGAATCGTGTTACGGGACCCCGTTATAGAACAATATAACCAACTTAGACCTTTAGTTAATGGTGTCGAAAATCCCATAAATCAACTTTTGATAGTAATCTCAAAAAAAAAAAGAACTTTTACTACGGATCTAAGTTCTTGAGTGGAATCGTGGACGAAACCTTTGTCCATGAAGTCCCTTGTCGCTCTTAAGTCTTTTATGTTCTTTTTCAAATAACAAACTTTAAAGAGCTTACTCTTGTAGTCAAGATCTCAATTTTTACATTCACTGGTAAACATATTTATTTTCATTTAGTGAATTCTTAGTTTCTTTGGAAAACTTCTTTCAAATAAAATCGTCACAGGGATAATCTTTACAATTACTATAAAAAGAGAACATTTCGTTTAATACTTTATCGATTGATAATTAGCCCAGAATATTACTCAGTCACCTTGATGAAAGCAAAAACTATTGTGTTCCCATTATACTACTCCAATTGAAGTGGTAATAGTAGGAGTAATGAACTTCTAATGAACTACCAGGATATTTCGTAAAACTCTTACCGGAATTTCCTTGACACTCCTTTATGTGTATGTGTCGTCTTTCTGTGCATGTGTGTGTGTCTCTCTGTACAAGTTTTTACTGCGAATCTTATTGAAATTCTTTCACTAAAAAAAAGGTCGTCTTTCCGTAAACTTGTGATGAATATAGAATCTATCAAGTTTTAACATATAGTAAATTTTTAATTAGTAACATACAATTCGAAAATTTCAACGACTCAGTTTCTAACCACGACAGAATTGAAATAAACTTACCCGAAGGTAACTTACGTCGTTGTATCAGACCGAAGAGTAGATTTAGATAAGAGGAGTCAACGATTTGAAATGGTTACCTTTGAAAGGAAGTGTTTAATATTGTTTGATTTCCACCTGAAAGACTGACCTTGATAGTAGAAATTAATTTTTATTTTAGTGTGTCGTAATCAAGTTACACCTATGAGGTGTCGAGAAACATATTAGTAAAACTTAATAATTTTTGAGGGGGTTTCAACACCATTGAACAAAATGTCTAAACCGGTCATTTTTATTCTATGACGAGGGTCTGACACCGTCACTTACAAGAGTCAGATTGAACTTGACTATCCATAAACTAAATAGTCAAAATTTTACAAACCATATAAAGTTCTATCACACTATTTTTCTCACGGGTGAAGTTACCACAAATGAATAACGTCCCCGTCTTTTTTCTCTATATAACCAGAACACAATAAAAGTTACTGTCTAATTATGTTACAAGAATTATGATCTAAAGTCAGAGTTCGGGACCACGCTCACGACTGTATTTACAATTCTTTTAACGGTCATAACCACTACAGACACTTAGGTACTTTGTCGTCGAGGATCAGAACCACCTTACCCGATTTATATAAGGACGGAAAACACTCAATGGTGACCTGCTAGTCCATATATTCTCTAATGTTTTGAAATTTTTCACAAAACTTGAAACGATTCAAACACACAAGAAAATCAATATAAACATTATATGAAAGCTATACACTGTTTCCAATTTACGAGAATACTTTCTTTTAACCAAAAGAACAAGTAAATGGGACAAAATAATTCTCCGTCTGACAATGTAAAGATAAAATTCCCAGAATCTTTAAATAACTGACCTATTCAAATTTTTCGAATATTATCCCTGAAGGGGTTACCAGGTCACCAATTCTGAGACGGAAGGTTACATACCCAACACCCAAGTTATGGACCTATTCCAGGGTGTACGGTACCCCACACTGGTTTTAAAAATTTTTATTATAATTATCTTATTTTATAAATTCCTACCCTCTTTTTGTCTATCGTCGATTGACGATAATATTCTGTTTCATACCCTTATGAAAACAGAGTCTCTGTCTACCATGGGTAATACAGAACCACAAATGATTTTTATGTATCTTTTAAGAAGTCTTTATGGTCTGGTGAAGATCTCTCTTTTGTGTGTCCAACACAACAACAGAGACATCCGTGAAAGTACGTTAATTGCATATTTCAACACGGAAAGTACAACAGTTAAAATAAGACCATTAATGATATATTTTTAATAAATAAATCATTTTTTTTTTACAGACATCTTAACACGAGACTTTAGATGTCTTTTATCTAAAGTCTATATCACTAGAAAAGTATTATATATAAAGTATAAAACAGTATAAATACAATTCTATAAAATCAATCATTAATTCTTCAAATTAAAAGATTACAGATATTTCTAACCTAATAATCAAAGTCTAAGTTAAAATTGAGAAGATTCATAATATATCATAAGATATCTACATTTATTAAACTTTTAAAGGTTAAGGGGGTCTATTTCGTGTCATACATTATCGTACATTATATTGGTGACAGATAAAAGTATGGGAGAATGGTCTCGAAAAATAGTAACTATGTGTTTTACTTCTTTGTTAGTTTCCCTTTACACATACTAACAGATTTTTGGCTTCTTCCCGTTTTATAAATATGTTGTCTTTTATTTTCACTAGTGTCCTTCAATCGTCAATATAAAGATCTTCTCGTAAAGTGGACCAATGGTTTTCTTTTATGACACTTTAGACTTTAGTAAGAATTTTACAAGACATTGAGGGAAGGACCATACTCAGTACCAATACCTGTATAGTATTTCTATCGAACCGAGTCTTCCGATAAAGTGTCACTTATTACGATTTAACGATTTTGAATGAACAGAGAGGGGTTCGGTATATTCATCCAAATACAATAAATAGTCAAAATATAAAAATAATAGTGAGAAATTTCAACGACTGTATATACGTCTGTCACTAAATTTTTAACCCTTTAACTTTAGGTCATTGGACAGTTATTATCAAAAATAAATGATTGACAAATTATAATTGTCATATGGTAATTATTGGTACCTAGCCGTCTCAGACAATACCTATTCCCTAAACCTATAATCAAAAGTTAATGTAATATACAATGTAATAAATTAAATTATCAGAGTCCTCGAGACACTGTACAAAATATTATAGGTGAATTGTTAAAGATTTTGACTCTGTATTTAGTCAATTCAAGTGAGTTATATAAGTAGTGTGTTTATCAATAATCCTGATGACGAGTCAAAACTCTTGACACTGATATACCGTCCTTTTTATGTCTAACGTAGTGATAAGAGTATTTTGAACGTAAGAACAACCCTCTCTGTCTGTTATTTTTACAGGTGTAAGACTCATTCTATTAAGATCCACCCCTATTCAAGATATTTTACTTTATCCTGTTCAACAACCCCTTATCAGTGCCCACCTCACCATTGTGTAGGTCAATTAACCCTTAATCTCTAAAAAGAACTCTGGACTCATCGTTCCCCGATTCAAACAGTTCTAGTCTCCTTTTCCGTAAGACCGAAGTCCTTCTCACTTGAGGTTCTGAGACTCCGTCCCGTCCGTTTTACAGATCTCTTTTCACTCGTTTCCTACAACGTTCTTCTTTGGTCTCACCTGCCACCGCCACCCCCTACCTGTTTCGTGATTCGGTAGTGGAGTCCACTCCGATACCAACTCCACAAGTCTAAAGTGAGATTTTTGTCATTCTTTATCAATTTCTCTAAAATCGTCTCCTCACTATAATTAACTACTTATAACATGTTATATAGTAGAATCTTCCAAACAGTTCTTCCTGAATTTTACCTCCTTGGTCTTTCCTTCGTCCTTACGGATCATCTAGAAACCTTCCATAAACCGTCCGGTCCACTTCTTACTGGTTCCAAACCTGTCCCCACCATCGTTACCTCTTCGGCACGATCCTACACGACACCTTAATCTCTCCCTAGGTTTACCTGGGAACCAAAACTACACATTTTCGTAAAACCTACTGACATGGAAATTGATTCCTCTACTTCTACGACCTCTTCGTAAGTGAAACTACTTAATTTGAACTTTACGAAAGATAAGAAAGATGATCACTACAAATCGTCCGTTACGTTGAGAAGACTCTCGAATCACGTCTCAATTTCCAAGTCAGATCTTTCACAGTCTTGGGTCTAGGGTGTATGAGTAAAGTGACATAGTGGGGAGAAACGAAATGAAAACAAACACCCACGTACGATTCAGCGAAATCAGTACAGACTGAGACGTTGGGGTACCTGACATTGGGCGGTCCGAGGAGACGGGTACCCTAAGAGGTCCGTTCTTATGACCTCACCCAACGGTACGGGATGAGGTCCCCTAGAACGACTTGGCCCCTAGCTTGGGAGGAGAGGATACAGAAGACGTAACCGTCTACCCAAGAAATTGGTGATCGTGGTGCACCCTTTGGGAAACGAAAACAAACAAGTCAAATTAATACATATTGTCTAGTACAAACTGTATATAAAAAGAGGAAATCAGGAGTACTGATGTGAAACTCTAAAAGTAGTGATAGAGGTAAACTATTTACTTTTGTTTACTCAGGGTTTGTATGACCAATTGATTGGGTTCGAATTTGTCTATCATTCACCTCTTTGGTCTTAAACTTGATATCAAACAATCTGAGATAAGAGTTTATAGTAAGTGCAGGTTTGTGATTTAATAAGAAAAAAAAAGGAAAAGAACGACGGTAGGATGACGGAATAATCAAAATCTTTAAAACTTTCATTTTGAGATAAGTACACGAATTTTATCTTCCGAATTATTACCATTCTTAGATACTTATAACATCAAACAATTTTGTTTGTTTTTTTACAAGGTCCGAATTTCTTGTGATTCAATTAGTCTGAATATAATATTTAGAAAAGTAGTACAAAACATTAATTAACAATTTGAACCTTAAAAAGTAATTCCACCGTGACAACTCTCGAGTACGTCCCCTTGTAAATGATGAACCTCGATGTTTCTCTAGGTACTACATATTTCTATAAAACGAAAACCCATTCAAAACAAAACAAAAAATAAAAGTAAAATTAAACTTTTTCAATACAAACGCACTATGTATGTCCCCCAGATAAGATATACATGGTCCGTGAGTATCTATGACAGTTTACCACGATAGTGAAGTGTTACCTAAATCCACCAGTCTCCGAGACAAAAAGGAAAGGAAATAACGTTCCTTCAAGTCTTCTCTACAAGTCATACGTAATTTATTTTCTCTTTACAACGAGTTATTTGTTTTATAGTTCCATACAAATAAAGTCCTGTTTCTTAATCACTAAACACAGTGATAGAATACCTTAAGGTATGTAAAATTCACAGATGGATTATTAATATGATATATAGTAAAAGATTAGAAGATTTCTAATACAAATAGAGGATCCTAGAGTAACGAATACTATGTGATGTTTTAGGGTTATTTTTTAAAGTATTGTTACAGACTTTTTAAGAGTATCAATTTATCGTCACGACTTTGTCCGTTTTAATACTGTCGCTCACCCTATTCCGTGTTTCCTTTTCGAACACAGAAGTAATTCCTTCTTGAGACCAGGGGTGGGGAAAGTCAAGTCAAGTCAAGTCAACGAGTCAGCACAGGTTGAGAAACGTTGGGGTTCTCGACGTCGTACGGTCCGGAGGGTCTCAGATGGGTTTAGGTACAGGTAGTTTAACCACTACGGTAGGTTGGTAGAGTAGGAGACAGCAGGGGAAGAGGAGGACGGGAGTTAGAAAGGGTCGTAGTGCCAGAAAAGTTTACTCAGTCGAGAAGTGTAGTCCACCTGTTTCATAACCTCAAAGTCGAAGTTGCAGTCAGGAAGGTTACTTGTTGGTCCTGACTAGAGGAAATCCTACCTGACTAACCTAGAGGAACGTCAGGTTCCCTGAGAATTCTCAGAAGAGGTTGTGGTGTCAAGTTTTGGTAGTTAAGAAGGGGAAATGAGTGGAATCTTTTAATCAAAAGGACAATTCTCTCGTAGTTAAGACGGGAAAATGAATGGAATATTTTAATCCAAAGGGAAACTTCTCTCAACTCTAGAGAGATTACGAATCTTCGACAGAGAGGGAGACCTACACATTTTACTATTGATTTAACAGAATAAGGTAAAAAATCTATCTATAAAACAGGGTTTATTTTTATTTAACTTGTATTATAGTGTTATCGATTATCATTGACTGCTGAATGATAAATTCTATATACGGAAATTCACAAAATTGTACAGAGATATATATGTGAGAGAGTAAATTAGGAGTCTTATTGGGACTCCCTATACATGATAATAAAAGTTGGATAAAACATCTACTTCTTTGCTTCCGTCTCATTCAAACAGACTCCAGTGTTTCGTTCATTCCCTAACTCGATCCTAAGATTTGGTGTATTATACTGACGAAAATTTAAGACGATTTAAAAGAATGTTAAAATCGTGAGGATGTTATGACAAGAGGAATATTTACACTTATATTATTCGTATCTTTTGTTTTTTTAGAATGGTGTATCAAGATTTATCAGAATAGGATTTATTAATCTATTGAGTTGAAAAGTGTTCTCCTCGTCCCGATGTGAAAAATTTTATGAAAACGGACACAACAATACGACTTCTAACAGAAACGGACCACTTTCTTAAGTCTTATGAGACGAAAAATATTTTGGTCTTTTATTTTTAAATCGTCAATAAAATCCGCGAGTTTATTCGAATGTTAAAAGGTTATAAAATCTTCGATATTATAACAGTATAATATCGGGTTCTGAAAGATTTCATCTCGTATAAATTTCTAATCCACCAGGTCTAAAGATAGGTTAAAGACCTAAGGGAACTTAAGACAACGTCTGTAATCGGAACACTAATCTGCTAGAAGGATAGAGAAGAATTTCTTCGGGTCCTACTCTCTTAAATCATAAATTACTTCGTTGAGTATTCTCATATGGACTATCAAATTTTTTTAATCGGAACAGATGAATTCGAAGAATTTTAACACAGAGTCATCAACAATATACATATTTGTGGATATGGTGACTTCCTTCCGATCAAATGAAGTGATCTTCGTTCTCTCTAAGAAATCCAAAACATAGTACGAGTAATTACTCATTCCGTGATTGTCTATTGACTGTATCACCTTTCGATTAGTAATATAGAACAAAGAGGGAACAGTTATTAATCGAACAATAATCAGACATGAAATCATAATAGTGGTCACTGGCTCCGACAATTTTACGTACACTAGTATAATAGTTACAATAACTAAGACATTCACAACAATTCAAAAAGGATTGTATTAATTGTTGTCATGACTCTCTCCTTCACGATAAGTACAAAGAAGTTCCCTTTTAGTAAATTTTATAACCAAATATTTTCAAATTTGTTTTAGACTGTTACAACGTACACACGCTCCCAACTAACAAATTAATAATAATAAAAAAATTACATCCCTTGTTGATACAATAAGTGGCGTTGTCGACACTTCAGCTCTAATCGGCACACCGGTTGGCCCAAGATCTACTCGACCAGGCTGGTAAAGTTCTTTAAGTCTAACTACTATTACTTATACGAACAAACTTCCGTTAACAGAAAAAACTAGGTCCAAACAAAGGTTTCAAAGTCATTTTTACTAATGTCGCTTTTTGACGGAAAACAAAATAAAAATTTATTAAAATAGACAAGTAAATAAAAACCGACACGACCTAGAAGGAACGACACGTCTGAAAAGAGATCAACGTCACTCACCCCCGATGAAAGGTCAACACCACGTGTCCGAAGAAACCACGTGAAGAGTAACACGACAGAAGAGAATAACTCCGTGACCGAGATCCTGTGTGTCCGAAAGCATCAACGTCGTGCATCAACGTCAACACCGGGGTCCGAGAACTCGTGTCCAAGTCATCGACACCACGTGTGGGAGTCAACAGACCACCGTACGTTCCTAGAAGGGTCTAGTCCCTAGCTTGGGTATAGAGGACGGAACCGTCCACCTAAGAAATGGTGATTTGGTGGTTCACCCTCTTCCGTTACCGTGGGGTAAGGTCATGAAAACGAACCTTTTAGGGTACCTACCTCCTCGGACCATCCGACGTCAGGTATCCCAGCGATTCTCAGCCTGTGTTGACTCGCTGAAGTGAAAGTGAAAAGTGAAAGTACGTAACCTCTTCCTTTACCGTTGGGTGAGGTCACAAGAACGGACCTCTTAGAGTCCCTTTCCCCTCGGACCACCCGACGGCAGATACCCCAGTGTGTCTCAACCTGTGCTGACTTCACTGAATCGTCGTCGTTGAAAATTTTATAATCTTATAAATGAGAGTGTGAGACCATTCTGTCTTATAAATCCAACGAGAAAAATAAGGACATGATCTGCGTTTTCCCGATTCACTGGGTCACTTCTAATTCTTGTACGCCAAGGTTCACGTCAACTCAAACCTCCTGATGTAGTTGCTGGCCGTCATACTGAGGGCCCCGTCTAAACCCCTCGACGAAGACGAGAACGGGTGCGACGTCTCGTAGTGCACCGTTTACTAACTCGTTTATGTTAAACAATTTGAAAAACCTTACCAATTTTAACTGTTGAATGAAGTCCTCTACAATGACCCACCACTCAAATAAACTCTTAAAGATAAGATAAAGAATCGCAGTATAATGTCACGAAATCTCGTTCAAACTGGACAAATGAAAAACAGGTAGTATATTACTTGAGTTAAAAATAAAACATAAATCTTTTTAGATATTTTGGATAACCGACCCTTGTTTTTATGAACTTGTATAAGTTTGAAGGGGAGGTAAGTATGAGTTGGAGGTGGTGGAAATGAGGTGGGTAGGGAGAATGGAGTTAAAAGTCTAGGAGGGTTTATACTATTTACCTTTATATAAAGAATAACAACCATGAAGAACCTCATATAATATAAAAAAGATACAGAGAGGAGGGGATTTTCGAGTGGCTACCGTTTTATTTTGTTGTTGTTGTTGTTGTTTTTATGTATTTCATTTATCGAATTTTTATTTGTAAGACGAGGGCTTTATTTAATTGACTGTGTTGTGTTACTCTTCCCCTTTTACTCTAAAGAATCGACGTGATCTACAGTCCTTATTGAATTCTTTAGTAAATAAAACACAAGACTAGATCTAATTTAAAGGAACATTTTAGATAAAATAAAATAAAATCAAAATCAAAAGATCACCAATTACACAAAAATTACTATAGAAAGACTTTATTTTCAACAAATACGATAATCCCACTAGGGTTTATGATCTTTGAACTCCATTCACTAAGAACCTTAACGGAATTGTTGTCCGTCGTTTGTATTACTAAGGTCCTTTGACGTGCCTTCCAGGTAATAATTATATGTTGTATTATACTATGTTGTAATTAGATCGGTCACATGTCACTTTCGACTGTAACAGAAATTACATAGTCACCGAGATAATTAAATAAAAACTTAAGGGTTTTTGGTGAAACGTTTTTATCGTTATAAATTCGACAGTTAGTTTTGTGAACAAAATTCCATTTGAACGACAAGGACTAATTTATAGGGAATGCGTTCGTAGAAAAGTAGAAGACATCCACGAAGGTGACTCCGATTGGTAGAGGTAGTAGGTCACGTGGGTGTAAACAGAGTTCTAGGTAATTGACCTGTCTGACATGAAAACCCAAGTTACAGCTGTGAGCACGTATGTCTGGTCTAGACATTCATAGACCTGATGAAAACTTTGTGTTATGAAGAATTTTGAATTAATGAACTCTTTTACACTTTAAACCCCTTTCTTAGAGAATCAAGGGTCCTTAACATTTTTAACCTATATTAAAGAAGAGATCCTAAACTAACACCCTCTAACACTTCGTTCGGTGAATAAGAAGAGTACATACTCAAAAGAGGGATTTTACCTCTATACTCACGGATTTAGAAAGACGAAGTATACAAACCATCACGTTTTCTTGTATATCCTACAAGTCGAAACGGACCATCGCGTTCTGGTATTTTTACCGTATGTTTGACCATGGTACGTTTCCTTAGAATTATTCTCTTTTTAATTCTAACAAATACTGGGAATTTGTACAAACAGTTTTGTAATTCTTGAAAAATTTGATACAATATTTACATATCCCTTCAATTTTTATCATGAAAATTACAAATCATGTGGTATTAAATTTTATAATTTTTGTGACTTCTAATTACAAAATAAAAAAACATTTTTTTTTATCTTTCTCATCAAAACTGTCACGAACGGTACAAGAAAAAGTTCCTGAATGTTCTCCTTCACTCGTACATACTACTTTAAATGAGAAAACCTTCAGACTAAAGGTCATAAAATAGGAAACATAAAAGTTGTAGTACTTTATAGAGAGTCTTTGGTAAACTATCGTTCAAAAAAACAGTCAAAGTGAAGGAGACCCTGGAGAGATAGGAAAGTTTCTTAACCCGAGGAGTAATTACAACTGTTCAAAAGGAAGTCGAATTCGAGAACCGACATAAAAATCCCTGACTCTGTTACTGTTACACTTGTAAAGGTACCAGACACGAAAGAAGATAATTGATGTAAATGCAAGCTAAACTTAAAATGAAGGTCGTAATAGTAAAAAACAAAGAAATGACGGGTGAGAGGGGAAGGTCGGTTAAGAGAAAGTCAACAGGTACAAACGTTTTACAGTACACTTAAATAGTGACCCTCCCTCTGTCCTCCGTTGTGTCGATATGTGAAACAACAGTCACACACTTGACTTCCTTTATACAAGCAACTGGTTATTGTTAGTACTTGTCTGACTTCCTACACTACACTAACCAATGACTAGTTTTACGTGTAGGTAATAAATCCATTAATAAACATCTGACTTTTTCAATCGACACTTCAAACATTTCAAACGTTATGTCAGTTCAAACACTCAAATACGTTGTGAGTGGCAATTAAACTCAATTGTATGATTGACTTCACACTTGGTCCAAAAACTTTCTGATCACGATAAATTGATTCGTCACTACTCACCTTAAGTACACATAGTATTAACCCGTTTCACACTCAACAAATCCAAAGGAAATCAAGAAACCTCGTTTTTACTAATATATATATATGATCCCTACTGACTACGACTCCGACTTTGAGGTTATGAAACCGGTGGAGTACGCTTCTCAACTGAGTAACCTTTTCTGGGACTACGACCCTCCCTAACACCCGTCCTCCTCTTCCCCTGTTGTCTTCTACTCTACCGACCTACCGTAGTGGTTGAGCTACGTGTACTCAAACCCACTTAAGGCCCTCAACCACTACCTGTCCCGTCGGACCGCACGACTCTAAGTACCCCAACGTCTCTGTCTATGTTGACTCGCTGCCTTGACTTGATTTGACTTCCCTAACTATCATCTATTAGACTATAATAACGTCTAAATCGTGTAATGTAAAAATGTTCAGTTGAGTCTCTAAATTTTTTAGAACTGATCTGTTTGATTGTTCTTAATTAATAAGGACTTAAATATGATTATATTTAACTCAAAACTAGATGACGGAGATTTGTGATTTGGTCGATACAGTGTCTAAGGAATCCAATAACACTATAGTAATACGTATGGACATAACGAATGCCTTAGATACTATCGGGAATCATTGATCGACGTCACAACAAAATGGGGTTTCAAGTTACGTTACACTGACATTAAATCACTCATGGTAGATTGACGAGGGAACACCATCCCTCTCATCTTTGGTGTTTTTACGGACGATAGTGACGACAGGAAGTCTACGTTATCTATATACACATTTATCACAGACATTGTGTTTCAAGAAACTCACATACTGTCTTCGTCTTTACTTTAACAATCTTTTTTATGTTTACATGTTATATCATGTAAATTAGACACCCAGGGGTACATTAAATTTCTGTAATTAAACCCTGGTAAGAAAGAAAGGAACTTCATGTCAACTAAATGTCATCATAAAACCAAAGTCCATATATTGTATTACTAAGTCTAAATCTCCAATATAAAGTAAATTTCAATAATATTTTATAACGAATATAAGGGACATAATATTTAATGTAGGATATAGAATAAATAAAAGATGGTATATCAAACACGGAGAGTAATAGGAAGGGAACCGAAAGAGAGGGAGAGGGGGAGAAGAGTGACCATCGTTGACCAAACAAGAGACAAAGGTACTCAGACAAAGACGAAACAATGTAAATAAATAATAAACTTAAATTGTATATTCACTTTTATATGTCATAAACAGAGAGACAAATTGAATAAAGTGATTCCCATTATAGGACGTCCAGGTCGGTACAATAAAGTTCACCGTTTTAAAGTAAGTACCGACTCACTATAAGTATACACAGACACACACACACACATACACACACACACACACACACACACACACACACACACACATAGTGTAGAAGAAATAGGAAAGTAGACAACTACCTGTGAACACACCGAAGGTATAGAACCGATAACATATATTTCGACGATACTTGTAACTCCACGTACGTAGAAAGGTTCAATCACAAAAACACAAGAAGTTTATATATGAGTCTTCACCTTAACGACCTATGACACCATCAAGATCAAAAGTAAACAACTCCTTGAAGGTATGACCCTGATAGAACGTTTCTATGGTACAAGTAAATTAATTGTCAGTTCTTGTCTCTCTCCGTTTGGGTTATGGTATGTTTTCTCAGATACTTCAACGAAGAGAATCTCTAGTCAATAAGTATTTGAACCTTTTATTTTGAGTAATTGTTTTGTAACTTGCAACATCCATTGTTGAACGTTCTTTCAAATTGTTAAAACGACCACCAATTTAGGAAATGAAAAATTTACGATCAAAAGATCATAAAATTTTCGTATGAACGACTGGGATTAGAAAAATCTTAGTGTAGTAGTGTGAAAAGTAAAAATAAAAGGGAGAAGGTCGTGTGATAAATTCTCTAAGTAAACATTTCCTTTTGAAACGAAACGAATACCAGTAAACTTCATCAAATATAAACTGTGTTTCCTTTCGTAATTTGAGTTCGTGTGTATTTTTACTTTCAAATACGTATAAAAGAACCAGAAAATGTCGTCCGATGACGTCATAATCTAGGTAGGATTTATAGGTCTTTATTAAAAACTTCGTTTAAAGTATTAAGAAAACAGTGAACTTAACATAGATTTTTATAACAAAAATTCAGTAACGATTAAGAGTACATTATTATATTTCAATTATATAATTTCTTTTGATCCATTTTTCCCCGACAAGAAAAAACACAAAAACTTTTGATAAGGTCTTTTTATTAGCTATTTCAGTAATTTAACTATTACAGAGTCAGACTAGTAGTTTGTAAAAGACAAATAAGACAATTTACGTACCCAATTATTATTTACACTTATGATTTTATAAAGTTCAAAATTTTTAACATCTTACCGAGGACCTAATAAAATATTATACCAATTTTAAACGGTTATCTATATGATAGTATCTGTTACTTTATAAGTTTGATATTGACTAAAAAATTTAATGAGTCACAAGAAACGTAACTACCCATTCCTTGTCGGTTCGCAGTAACATTGTTATTAAAACTTCACTGTTTCAGTCATAAAAAGTCTACGAAAATTGATGTTGTTCTCGAAGGGACCACCGAGGTATCATTTCTTGGGCGGACCCAGTCCTTCTAGGGGACCTCTTCCTTTACCGTTGGGTGAGGTCACACGAACGAACCCTTTACGGAACTTTTCTCCTAGGACCGCCGGATGTCAGGTACTTCCTAGAGTGTTCTCAGTTTGCACTGAATTACTGATTTGTTGTTGTTGTATCTAAAGTTTCGTGAACTTCTCAATGGAATGGAATAATAATAAAAACAATTACAGTAGATTATAAACTCAACCGAAAGGACCACCGAGTTTGTCATTTCTTAGACGGACGGTTACGTCCTCTGTATCAAGTTAGGGACCCAACCCTCCTAGGGGACCTTTTCCTTTACCGTTGGGTGAGGTCATAGGAACGGACCTGTTAGGGTAGCTGTCTCCTTGAACCACTCGATATCAGGTACCCCAGTGTTTCTCAGTCTGTGTGGATTCGTTGATTTGTTGTTGCAAACTCAATCACTTTAGATTTGGTTTATACAAAATAAAATACACGAAAAAACAAACGTTTATAACATTTTAAACATAACACTCTGAACCTTTTTTTAATCAAAAGACAATTAAGAAAAGTAATTTTAAAAAATATGACTCAAATACTCTCTTATTTTACGGGTATTTACGATAATATATTTTCGTCTACTATAGAATTTCACTGATAGTTGTAAAATTTCATACTAAATCAAATTACGATTATCCCCTCACGTAGAGGTCATCATACAGTTACTGGACTAATACATAATATTAGTGATGATATATATACTAGAAAATTTTTGTATATGTTTTATTTCATTACGTATAACCACAGTACGTTTTGAATTACTCTACCCAGTCCCACTGACGGTCGTAGTGTATGTTAAGAGACAAAGAGAAAATCGTTGAGGACTTTGGGGTGAAGGAAGGGGTGGAGTTCCGAGACCTGTTCTTGGTATGTTTTATCGACGTTTAGTTCGAAGTCAGTAAAGTGTGGTCAGAGAAAGGTTTGTTTTCGTTAACACTCTCATACAAATGAAGACTTACCGTGACGTATTTACACTTTTCAAACAACCAGAATTTTATAGAGTCCTATCGTGAAAACCGTCTGAGAACCGGTTCCGAAGAAGTACCACGACAATATTTCTGCCATAGGACAAAAGAACAAATATATAAGTAAAACAAACAACAACGATAACAAATTTTGGAAATCTACGTTGGTTACATAGCGACTCAAAGTTACGCAAACATATCATATTTGGCCATGACACGGACTTGGTCAACTTAGAGCACAAGATGAAAGTACACAACAGAATAATAATTAAATTTAGACATTTATTAACGAAATACCACTATACTACTTTTTGATTCACAAGAAGAAACTCTTGTCATCTAGTCTTTAGGGTCTAATTATAATTTACACGGTTCAAGAAAAAATTTTTATTTAAAATTTGAACGTCTAAGCTTTTAATTTCACCAACGACATCTTATCCCATATAAAGAAGCTTCTTAGTGCATGTTCGTAGAAAAACCGGGTATCAATTTATACGGATATTTTCTAATCTTTTAATATTTATCCGTAAGGTTTCTACTGACCCATAAGGAACTTTAGACGGATATAAACTTCTACGTACAATTTCGTTTTACCATCGAAATAGTCAATTCTATGTCCGATTTAACATAATTTCTTTGGGAATTTTTCTCCGAGTTCGTTCTGTCCGTAAATAAAGAGAGAGTCTTTTGTTTAGATCTTCATCAGTAAGAAACTGATCTTGAATCGTGTACGGGTGTAGACCAAGAGTCCCTGTGACCCTCACATCAGAAATCCGTCTTTCGGATCACGGTTGTTTCGACAGGTAGAGACCCTAAGACTATAGTCCTCTGTTTAATCGGTAGACAGTGTGTGTACAACGGAGTAAATCGGGAGGACATTTTTTCCATAATAATAGAAAAAGAATATTTAATTCTTTGAAATCGAATCTCCTAAATTTATTGTATTGGTTTCTAGTAATTTGGATTTCTCCTCCTTTCGACGTGAGATCGGGTCCAGACTACCCGAAATTCCTCTTCTTTAGACACCATACTTTTACACTCGAAGAATGACACCAAAAATTTATTTACGTTAACTCACTATTAACCTATAATAGGTAACATAATGGACAATTGTGTATAAATGTATATTTACTCACATTTAAACAACGTTGTACTTATTCTTTGGTGAAAACATGGAAATTACTTAGAAAATTGAAATTACTCAGAAGAAGGATTTTACCTTTCTAACATTTTTGAAAGCTTGTTTCTTTTATTTTACATATCGTCCATCTAGTACTACTTTCATGTCTGTTTAATTTTAGTGACTGTCGTATAAAAGTTTTTAGGTCACCTGACTCCTTATATCAAGAAACCTCGGGGTCTAATAAACTATAATAGATTTCGACCTCGAATAAAATTTTGTTAATTGTCAGACGGAGTTTTTTCACTACAGAGAGAAAGAGAGAGAGAGATAGTTTATTTATGTATGTGTGACATAAACGACTTCGTCTGTTTTTGACCAAATCATTAATAATTACTATTTTTTTCCCAAGGGGTTCGAAGTTCTCCGACTTAATTTACTAAAAGTGTCTTGAAAAGTTTTAAAGATTCTAATACTAAAGTATCGGGGGTGAATGGGACGTTTATTTTTCGAAAACCATTGACATTGAAGAATTGAGAATTTTACCTTTTTACTAATGAATCTTCGATCGTAACTAAATTATCTTAGTTATTTTAGGGAAATTATCGACCATGGACCTTTGACATTTTATATAGAAACTCTCTCTCTTGTCTTTTTTTTAATTGAGTAAAAATTTTTCTAAATACGATGACAGAGATCAAGTGCTTATTCTTACGAAAACTATAAAATTCTACCTTTATGTAGAACATCAAAAGACAACACGAGAATCTTCTATGATTTTTTTTTAGAAATTTTATATTTTGTATATTAAGTAAAAATCACTGGGAAGATTGAATAGACGTAGATAAATGATTTTGTCAGTACAAAATCTTTAATAACGATCGTTTAAACAAAATTATTGGTACCAGTCCCTTACACATTATATTATAAAAACATATGAATTGACGGTTTTTGAGACCTGTTTCTCATTGACTTCAAAAGTCGTATAGAAGTTATATAACTATTCCCTTCAATAACGAAAATATATTGTGTTTCTGTGAATACATTGTGAAAAAAAGTCCATTATTTTTTCTTATTAAATAACACTTTATTACTAAGTAAAATATTTACATTTTAATAAAAATATTTAAAGTAACAAATTTTAGTTTTTAACGATCTAAAAAATAACTATTTAATATTACTCTAATTTTATAAAGATTCGACACTATGGTGCAACAAAGTGACTTGAAAGATTTATTTTTAACTCTTTTTTTTTTTTGGTATTTCATCACACCAGGAAGTAATAACAAGTCTTTACTAAAGTATTAAACTCTCTATGACTATCACAGAAAATATACCAGTGAATTAATTTAAATGTATCTCAAACGTTTATGACCAGAAATCTCAGATCTCGTTTTAACTGATCGTGTAGAAGTTTATTAGTATCTCAATCTCTGTGACTAACTTCCCTCTCGAAGAGTAAACGTGAAAGTAATGTATCAAAACGAACTTTGAAAACAGTGTTATTAATTTTATCTACGGGATCTAACTTAATTTGTGACACGTGTATGTAAATCCACTAATTTTGTTCTAAACTATGTTGACGTGATGGACTTCAACCGAAGGGGCCACCGAGTCAGACGTTTCTTAGACGGACGGTTACATCTCTGGGTACAAGGTAGGGACCCAGTCTCCCTACGGGACCTCCTCCTTTACCGTCGGGTGAGGTCATGAGAACGGATCTCTTAGGGTACCTGTCTCCTCGGAGCACCCGATGTCAGGTACCCCAGTGTTTCTCAACCTGTACTGACTATCTAATTGTGAAAGTGAAAAGTATGTATTTAAACCGTACATTTTAAAATTGGATTTACAAAATTAACTACCATAGACAGTAAGTGTAAATTCCGTAAAAACCATTGTAAAGAATATAATGGTTCTCGTCACTAAAATAAAATAAAAAAAGTGGACCGAAGAAAAAAAAAAAAAAATTAGGTCTTCTCAACATGACCCCGAACACGGGGTAGGACTACTATATCTAGGACTTACCTTAGTAGTCCTTACCGTGTCACGTCCACAGTTTTAGTTTCATTCCGGTACCTTAAAACTCTCCCGGGAGGTTAATGACTCTTGAACACAACGGGAGTTTACCAGAGGACCTAAAGAGAGACATACTCTTCCCGAGGAATAACTACAGGGGGACCCAGGTCTGAGTCAGGACAAGGAGGTTTTTCCAGGCCAACTTAACGACGTATCATCGTTCCCGAACAGAAGTACAGGTGGATCTTAAGGTCTGGGGGTAATGAAGTTCACTCGAACTTTGACAGAATCCACTTGATACCGACGTTTCAAAAGGTGACAAAATATAGATTCCCTCGTATGTTATCTCACTAATTTCAGACCTGAGAAATAGGAACACTACTTCCCCTTGTTCCTCGGGTCAAGAGTCCTTACCGTAGTCAAGAGGATACTTGTTTTACGTCCCTACACCTGAACAACGTCCTTCCCTCTGGTGAAAGACCCGGGCTTTGACCCGAGAACCGATTGTGAACCCTTACTTAACAGACTCCTTTGTGTTCACGACTGTTTCGTTCTCTAAAATAATCTTTCCCGTGGGTCCACCTCTCGTCATCCCATTCCCTTGGGTCCTCTTGTCGGGACGGTACACCGAACGTCAGAGTCCAAAATACCACTACCCTAACAGAAATCGGTTAGTAAGACTGAGTCTCAAGAAGGACCACCACGTGTGGAGCAAGTCGGTTCTACCTACGGTCTCTCTTCCTAAGACCCTCCACCAGCCTGTACACCACAGAGGAAAACTGGAAAGGACTTGAGAAGACCAACCACTACCGAATAATCAAGGTACAAGGAATGGTCCTGGAGGACAGTATTTTGTTAAGTACGTTTGCCAATGATACCACGGACCGGTCCTACCCGTCAAAGTCAGTCACACGAAGGGATTGTCTGAAAACCGTGTAACGTCTTTATCCTCTTGATACTTAAGACATTACTAAAAGTACGGTGACCCAGTCCCTCCGACAGGGTGAAAATTTGGGATCACGGTGAGTTGTACAAATGTAGGGTTTTTGGGTCAGGTCGAAAGAAATTTCCTTTTTCTCTGATATTTGGTTATGGAGGTGACTTTCTCTTGATTATAAGGATACTACAGTTTGAGATACTTATTGGAGGATTTTGTTTTATGGTAAAACTAAAAGATGAACTGAGGTTCCCACCCGAGACTGACTAGACGAATCTTAAGATGATCCAAAATAAAAATAAAAGTGAGAATAGTCCCATAGTACATGTGGTAAATTTTGTGTTTAATATGACTTCTACACAACTTATTTTTCCTATGTGGTGAAACTCTCAACACTAAATTCAAAAAACCCCTGATTTATTCCTGACGTCGAGTCCTGTGTCGAGGAGTCAATCAAGACTCTCTGACGAGGTTCCTCCGTCCTCCTTTTAGTCCGATATGTCTTCAAATTTTGTATCCCCCGTCCGTTAGACTTGTAATTTCTAGTCCTTAGTTCAATTCCTTAAATCGTAAGTCACGTACCCTTCTACGTTCGGAGACCCGAGTGACTAAAGTAAGGAAAGTATACGTGGAGTCGAGAGACCACGGTTTATGACAAAAGAAAAGAAGTGGAATTTCTCACCGTAACCGACGAAGAACGTAAGGGGGTCGAGGAGTCGCTAGTGGTACCCTCCACCGTCGTAGACAACCTAGTGTCAAAACCCTCGGAAGTAAGTGTAAACCTCCGGTCGTTGGCTACCACCGACACTGTAAAGAACAAATAACTATACCGTCCTCTATCAAAGAAAAACGTTCATATTGTTCTTTTGGACGTCAGGACGTAGGGTAGTGTGGGGACGAGAGGTACAAGACGAGAAATCATTGATCTAAGTTTATAACGTTGACAAATCGACTATAAAAGGTGGTTCCTAACTTTCGTACAAAAGATAGTGTAAATCGTTAAAAAAAAAAGTAAAAATCTCGAATATCCATATGTTGGTGAGGCAGCGGTGGTGTAAGAGAGTTAAAGAATTATTTAGTTATAAAAAATGTATCATCAATGATAAATTTATTAAAAAGTTTGGTGGTAAATTTTATACTTTATTCATTTAAAATATGAGACTTCTTAGCTTCTTTATGTAGGATTAGGATGTCTCTTTCACTCTTCTCTTACTTATCAGGAGTGAGGTTTAGTGTTTTCCTTACACCGAATCTTATTTCTTTTGTGTACTTCATATAATTATTATTACAAATAGGATAGGGATATGAACTCATACTAAACCGGAGGAAATATTGAACCATTAAACTTTACCACTAAAATTGAATACAAGGAGGGAAGGGAGGTTAGGGAGACTTAACGAGTCTCTTTCTGAAGAACTTTTATTTTTTTTTTAGATATGTCTGTGACTTTGAAAAAAAAGAAAGGACGTTTTACACCTCGTCTACTGTAGTCTCATTTCCTTTACGTGTGATCAGATACTAAGTCGTGTCCGAATTACCACAAAGACCCTTTCTTTCTTTCTTTGGTTATGCTTTAAGGCGTTTATCTCTGATGTTTTAGAAGTCACTACATTGTCCTCTCTGACTCTGGTTCCTTCTCGTCCGTCGTCAGTTACTTCCAGCTCGGTTTCTTGTCGTCCCCGGTACCATTCACTGGGTCACATCTCCCGAGGATCACTCTAAGTAGACTAGAGGTACTCCGCCTGACCGACTAGTTACTTCCTCCCAGACCCTGTGTCGTTAAAGGTTTACTCTCCTCGACATAAACCAATGTCCTTCCTACTTCTCTCGGATCGAAGTCTTGTGATGTTGTTAGTCCTTCTGTTTCTTCGGAATTAAGTACGGGTGTTAAAGTAGTCTTCACCTCTTTCTTAAGGGTCTCTCCAATTTAAGAGTCTACTCTATTCTGTCGATGTGGTCCCAATCTCAGGACCACCCCTTTTTACCCTGGACCTTTAACTCTATCCTTGAAGATATCTTTTAGAGTTTAAAAGACCTTAAGTCATACATCTTTACCGGAAAAACAAAACAAAAATAAGTCAACGATTCGACCCAGTATGAGAAATGATGGGGTTTCTTTTATTTCTGTTAAAATTTTAGGTAGAACTAGCTTCAGCTCGAACTGACTGGGGACAAATATTACTAGAATCTATTAAAATGAAGTAATAAGTCACATAATACAAACGTAACCCTCAAGACTTTTATTTAATGAACGTTTTTTTTTTCACCCCCATTCTGTGAAAGACTATTATTCCTGAGTGAAGAACTCTTGTTCGTTTCCGGAAAAGAGGTCTGTTCTGTACACAGGGAGTCCTGTACAGGGGAGGACACGAGGGTAACCAATTTGGTTATAGATCTCAATTCAGTGTTATGACGGTCCAGTACCTTAACGATCCGAACGATTCTCTTATTCCTAGATTTAGAGGTTGTTTTACTGTATTCTACGGTCGTCAGTCCTCCAATGTAGACAATCTTGATCTGAGGTCCCTTATCCTAGTTCCTTCCTGTTGTTTTTCAACCCATTCCCTTTATTATAATTCCTTTGTTAGATGATGATATGTCTTAATTCTGAGAACCGTTCTTGGAATTTTAGTACCTCCGACTCACCACCACGTCTTTTCGTGTTCGCAAATTACTCGTAGTTCCAATATCATCGATTTCTCCGAACTGGACGTTTCTCGACACCTCTACCTCTGATCTGGGTTTCTCCGGTGATCTGAGTGTTCTACGTATCGGTTGTTTCCATAAAAAGTTAGATACGCCGGTCTTTGTTTCCTCCCTTACCTCCTTCTTTCCCTCTTTCCCCTTTTTTTCTTGTCTCCCTCTCTTTCTTTCCTTTTTACTCTATCTTCTTCCCTCTCTCCCTCCTTCCTTCCTTTTTTTTACTCGACTCCCAACGGTTTGTCTAAAAATTTTGACGTCATAGAACGGTGTAAGGGTCTGAATCCAGATAAAAGATTAGGTCTAAGGTACCTGACTTTTTCTTAGGGGATCTGTTTTTCCGGGACATAGAGATATCGTCCACACATAAAATTCCTAAGGGAGTCAGGAAAAGGTTTGTCTGGATACCGGAAAATGAGTTTGCAAGTGACCTCCTTCCCTTTATCTATTCGAAAAAACTTAACAACGTTCTCCGAGAACGAACTGTGACTATGGACCTTTGGACTTTGTAGAAGTATCTGGGACCAATCTTAAAACCACCGTATGCCTTCGATCTATTATTTGTCTTGGTACTTTTTATTTTATTTTATTTATCTAGGTACCGGGTTCTACTCGAACGGTACTCACCTCACCTAACCAAAGTTGTATTGAGTGACCCTAAGACATTGTCTATAAGGGAAGGGACCTAAAGACCCAATCAAATCCGGTGTTCTCTTTTAAACAAACATACTTGACCCTTTTATATTCACTTCTTCGTCGGTACAGACAGATACGAGTTTTCTAATCATGTCCGCGGTCCACGTAGACGTCGAATATGTAGGCAGTGAATTAATGACCGACTGGAACCACACCTCTTCATCCGTAAGAGTGAAGGGAATCAAGACCGACTAAAACGACGGTAACAAAGAGACTGAGGGTCCGGAACTCGTTTCAATCAAGGACCTCTTTACTGTGGTCTAGGAGTCCGTCCAGTAAGTGAACTAACTTCACCCTAAGAACCTCCATTACTCACTAGTCATTCTTAAGACTAGAGGGAGTACCTAAGGTTGAGTAGAAGTACGTGAAATCAGATAGATACGAAAATGGTATAAACACAGGGATAAAGGAAAGGTTGATTATAGGACAACTGAAGTTCGGTATCTTGATAAATGTCTTCGTTGTCTCATGATTTGGTCGGGATTTTGGTACATTATCGATTGGGACTTCTATTTAAGTACTAACTTATATTTGATACCACAAAGACAAAGATACTAACTTAGAACTGACTATGTCACTCAGGTTTTCAGGTAGACTATTAGTAAAGAGATCAGGGAGTCATCTAACCTGTATGAAACTCCAACAACCTTAGGTTGGTAGACAAGGAACAGGACTACCTATTTTTGATAGAATCCCCCGTTTCGGTCTTCATTCGGATCCTTTTACAAGGGTGAGACGTCTTTTGTAGTTATTGATTTTTTTTAGAATAAACTTCGTCCATACCCTCTACCTCTCTTTCGTTCATAATAGGAAATTTTTAGATATTTACCGTTCTTATCACCGGGAACAATATGGAGATAAACTTAATAGTTATTACCTAGGATATTTCTGTCACTTTAGGACCTCTAATTCTCTCCTGATGGTCTTTAAAGTCACTTTATTGTTGGAGTTATTGTCGCCTAATTGTACCGATGTCCATACTCCATACACCGATGACTAGATTACTTACGTAAGAAAAAGTAAGAGCAGGTTTTCTTCTGAGTCCCCTCCCTCCTCCACTACACACACGAGTCAGTGTCAAATAGGAACACTGAAGTACCTGACATCGGACGGTCCGAGGAGACAGGTTCCTTAAAAAGTCCGTTCTTATGACCTCACCCAACGGTAAAGGATAGGGTCCTCTAGAAGAACTGGGTCCCTACCTTGGGTGTAGAGAACACAGAGGACGGAACCGTCCACCTAAGAATGACGACGTGGTAGACGCTTCGGACCCTCCTCTACCACGACACTAGGTGACCAGACACCCAGACGGGTCGACGGACCGAGACGGGACGGGGGGTCCGCTGAACCGAGGTACCGACGGTCTTAACCTTTGTTAAAGGATAGTAGACCTTGTCTGTTTGAGATGTAACTTTCTCAACTAGGTTCGGATACAACTGAAAGGACGGAAAACGGTATTATAAAAGACTTCTAGAGATCTAGTCGTAGTGGTGAACAGTTCGTAGTATGACTAAGGATAAGTCAGTCTTCGTTGACAGAAATATCTGTCTTCTTTACTGAAGAACTTCCGGGCATTCTCCTTGATCGAACGTCTGTGATTTTAAACTTCTATCTAAAGAAGTCCTGTGTAATATATAAGATTGAAGTGGGGTTTTCCATTTTATTAATCCAGACCTTTAGTTTACCACCCTTTTTACCGGGATAAATGGCAGTAAATATCGGGTAAATCCATCAAACACGAGATACAGAGGTGTTGAGATCCGGGATCCACTAATCTTCATAACCAAGATTTCTCCATTAAGACTTATTCGGAAGTTTATAAAAGGCAAAATATACCTTTTATAAACTTCTTTTCTCTGGTCCTATATATTTTCTTCTTAGTGATATGATTATCTCAACTTTTCACTTTCACAATCAGTGAGTCAGTAAAGACTGAGAAACGTTGGGGTGCCTGAAATCGGGTGGTTCGAGGAGACAGGTACCCAAGAGGTCCGTTCTTGTGACCTCACCCAATGGTAAGGACAGAGGACCCCAAGAAGGACTGAGTCCCTAGTTTGGGACCAGAGGACGTGTCGTCTGTCTAAGAAATGGTAGACTCGGTGATCTCTTTAGATCCTCCCCATCAACGGGGGTTAATAGTCCTCCTCCATCTCGACGACGATGTATCACCCTGGTCTCTCGTCCACTGGACAACCGGTAGAGAATCATGGGATAGCCGGTCAACACTTCTTTTTACCTGTTCTCGTAGTCGATTGTGTATTCTTCTCGAACCATTGATTTCGGAGTCTAGGGATTCTACTTCTAGACCTAGTACGGTTGTTCGTTCGACGACAATTGAAAAGGGTGGACTACTCCCAAAGTCATAGACGTTTTATCGAATTTCAGTAATAATGTATATAGTGAACTCCCCCTTGGTCCTGGAATCTGGTTCCGACTTGATATCCAGGAAAAAATAATTTAACAAGGAGGGAACAAAAAAAAAAAATGATAAAGGGGAGGAAAGGGCTTAATCGTTGATAAACTTACGTGAGAAACCCTGAGTCCTTGTTCCCCCGACTTACTTCGGACAAAGGACATTAGTTTTTTATCCCCTGGGTTTTCCGAAATCTCTGTCCTTGGGGTGTCCCAAGACGAGTCATAGTAATAGTTCAGTTAAGGTGAATGGAAAGAAATTTTTTTAAAATTATAAATGTAATTATAGATAAAAATAAATAAACCGATACGACCCAGGACCGTACGTCCTAGAAATCAACGTTGTGCACTTGAAGACCAACACCGTACACACTAGATCAAGGGAGAGGTCCCTGGTTCGAGCCCGGGGACGGAACCCTCTCACCTCAGAATCGGTGACCTGGTGGTCCTTTAAGGGAATAGAAAGAAAGAATTAAAAGAGGGTCTTTTCCCCTAGGGATTTCGGAATGGATTATTTGTCAGCTGTACGATTAAAGTCAGACTAAAGATCTCAATCCATCAATATTATTCTTTTCACTTCACTTCACTTTAGGGAGTCAGCACAGGCTGAGAAACACTGGGTTACCTGACGTCTGATAGTCCGAGGAGGCAGGTACCCTAAAAGGTCCGTTCTCACGACCTCACCTAACGGTAAAGGAAGAGGTCCCCTAGAAGGGCTGGGTCCTTAGTTTGGACTCAGAGGTCGTAACGTCCGTCTGCGAAATGGCAGAGTCGGTGGTCCCTTCGTATTATTCTTTTTCCTCAGGTTTTACCACCACCGATTTTCTGTTTCTTTCCTTTTTCGGGTACTTCTACCTTGTTTTCTTTTAGACTCCTAACCTCACTCTTTAAGTCCATTTTGTTTGTCGGCAGGACCGATCGGGTTAAATGTATCCCGTCCGAGTCCCCCTCCTCTGTTTTATATATTTTTCTCCTCGGTTCTAACTCGGAGAGGAAACCCTAGTCGGGTGGGAGCACGGAACTCCCGTATGATAGGAAACGAACAACTTATTTTGACTCGACATTGACTTGACAGTGTGACCAGACGGCAAAGTTTAGAAACGACGCCGTTCTGTCTTGGTTTCTTTAATGTGTGAGAGGGTTGTGATCCCTTAGATTGAACTTTTTATAAACGTGACTTTGTGACTTATCATACTTTATAAAGACTCTCAAATAAAAGTTTTCGACTACGTTTTAATACTGGATTACCTTTGTAATCTATAAACAAAATTCATATAAGATTGTAACTGTGTAAGGAAGGGAGGTCTCGAAAGGTCCACCGTGATCACAATTTCTCAGGTGGACGGTTACGTTCTCTACATTCTCTGGCCCCAAGGTTGGGACCCAACCCTTCTAACGGACCTTTTAGGGTACCTGTCTCCTCGGACTACCCGATCGTAAGTATTCAAACGTTTCTCAGTCTGTACTGACTTCGCTGAATCGTGTAGTGTCGTATAGGGAAGGGAAGTAAAGAATTTTGTATAAAACCTCCTTAATTTGAAAGTTTATAGAAAAACTTTTTGTACTCTAAGAATAGGTCCGATAAATACTACTTAGTAGAATTATTAAGATAACTCGAATCCACTTATTAGGTGAAAAGATTGTTCAATTTATTGTGAATCCAATATCAGGAGGAAATTTTTCACTAGGTGTACTAGAACATAATTGGTATTGAACTTATACATGTCTGTAAAAATTTACATAACGTATAATGAAGAAAATAAGTCCATTTCGTAACGTCATCTCTCAATGTGTCTGATGAGTTCCTAGATGACTGGTTGTAAAATAGTTGTACTGTTGTTTGTATTAATAACTTAATACTTTTTTTAGGTTGTTTATGGACATATACATCATAGTCTTTCGAAAAAATTAAATATTTGTTATTTCTCCTATATGTTATAGATGAATCTATGTATAAAAATAGTACGAGTCAGTACAGACTGAGACGTCGGAGTACCTGTCAACGGGTAGTCTGAGGAGACAGGTACCTTAAAAGGACCGTTCTTTTATGGTGTTGTCCAACGGATCAAAGGAGGAGGTCCACTAGAAGGGTTGGGTCCCTAGTTTGGCACAGAGAACGTAGAGGACGTAACCGTCCACCTAAGAAATGGTGATCACGATGGACCCTTCGGTATTATATATAAGAATAATCATCTATTCTTTATGGACCGACCTTTCCTTTACCATTGAACGTTCCTTCACCAATTAAGAAACGGTCCTTCACTACCACGGAGACTTGGTCTATAGATCTTACTGGGGTTCCTGTATTGGGTCTTTAAGTTCAAAATATACCGTTATGAATTCTAGATCTGTCGGGCTCACTATCAGACACGAAGACGAGGAGATATACGGTATTAATGTGTCCACGTTAACGTTCTCACGACATTTACTCTTAGTGAGATCAAGGATATCCAACTCTTAAAAGACATTAATCTGTTCCGAGTTTCACGATCAGTGTGTACCTAAAACACTAGACCAGTTCATAAGTGTCGTTAAGTAAGACCCCGGTTTTGACAGAGGATTGAAGGTGTACCTAAGTCTATTTTAGTCTATGGTTTTTTCAGAAGGGATCTTTTTAGAAACTTTTGTATGTTTTATTAAAGAAGTTGGACATGTAAAATTCTCGATTTTTTGTTATTTTGAAATTATCGTTATTTATAAAATTTTCGATAAATGAATTTCCATATAAAGTTACTTACTTTAATGTTACTTCTGTATACTTTTATAAAACCAAACAAGTTTTTATAGAAAACTTCCTCTATCAGTAAAAAAGGAGATTATTAAATCGTGTCTTTCCACAGAACCATTTAACATTTTGACTCGTGTTTACTATCCAATCTTACTCTTTCCACAATACAACCTTCAAACCTAAACACACGGTATTAATTGTTATTTATTAGTATCGTCGTAGGGAAAATTTGGAGATTACCAAAGGGTGATGAGACTCATTTTTAAGTTAAGGTATAGTACGAGGTGGTTCGGGATTTATTATATATGTGGGATAAAGAGGTTATATTAGTAAGGGGTAAGTCAGGAGAAATGAGTGATACGACCTAAACGTATGGTAGTGGTAGTGGTAGTAGTAGTAGTAGTGGTAGTAAATGAACTCACATTTGATCGTGAAAACTGGTGCGTCAAAAAGGATAAGTCTTATGAGAAGTGTACCAATAGTGTTACAATTGTCTAATACGAAGTCGATCATATAGTGGAGAAGTCTCTTTGAAGTGGAACAAAAAGCTCAATAGAAAAAAGAGTAATGGTATTACTCTCGGAAATTTGTATATGGAGTTGATCGTTAATAAAATAGTAAAAAAAACACAAGTAAACAGTTGAAAAAGAGGGGGGTGGTTGGGCGAATCTTAAATTCGATAACCCTATTCTTTGGTACAGTTCAGGTAATATTAACATCGGGATTATCTTATTGTATCTTACATCGAATGAACTTAATTAATTAATTTTCTGTCTGAAAGTTTTAGTCTCTGTTGAGACATCTGGATGAAACGTTTTACACATTTTCTCTTCAATAAATCTTTCTTCCTCTTACTACATTCAGTCTTTGAGTCTAAATATATTTCTTCCTACTCGTAGTCTCTTCATTATTTACTTTTATTCAATTTTTGAAATTAAGAAAAATAAGAATCAAGTCAAGTCAACCATATTATTAGTTGTCAAACAAGTTCTTTTATTATTTTTACGATATCAGGTAATAATATCGATTAACTATTTACTTAACTCTCGTTACTATATTGTCTACCTTCCCTCCTTAATCCTTAAAACCCCAAGGATGTTTCATGTACATGATGAACACGTTACCATAGTCATAATGAAGTCTCAACTGAATCTAAGTAAAATTTACGTATGGCTTTTGTGATTCTGTTAAAGACTTTGTACATTTTTTCATACTTGTCATACGACTCTGTTTTACCTTAGTATTTAACGTGTAGTTCGGGTGTTTTACGTTTTTTTGTTCCGTTTTCATCTTTATTTTTATTCCCGTTTTGGATCTTTTGTTATTACTTCTACGATCAATAATTAGGTTAATATAGTTATCGGTAAAATTTATAGTTACCAGATTTATTCGGTTAATTTTGTCTCTTTAGTAGTCAAGTCAAGTCAAGTCAAGTCCGCGAGTCAGCAGAGGCTGACAAACGCTAGGGTACTTAGCGTCGTGCGGTTCGGAGGGACAGGTAGTGGTAGAGGACCTCAAGTGCATTTCAGTGCAGGTAGCTCAGCCACTGTGGTAGGTCGGTAGAATAGGAGACAGCAGGGGAAGAGGAGGACGGGGGTTAGGGAGGGTCGTAGTCTCAGAAAAGGTTACTCAGTCAAGAAGCGTACTCCACCGGTTTCATGACCTCAAAGTCGAAATCGTAGTAAGGAAGGTTTCTTTAGGGTCCCGACTAGAGGAGATCTTTCCTGACCAACCTAGAGGAACGTCAGGTTCCCTGAGAGTTCTCAGAAGAGGTTGTGGCGTCAAGTTTTCACAGTTAAGAAGCCGCGAGTCGGAAGAAGTGTCAGGTTGAGAGTGTAGGTATGTACTGGTGTCCTTTTTGGTATCGGAACTTATCTGCCTGAAAACAACCGTTTCATTACAGAGACGAAAACTTATACGACAGATTCAACCAGTATTGAAAGGAAGGTTCCTCATTCACAGAAAATTAAAGTACCGACGTCAGTGGTAGACGTCACTAAAACCTCGGGGTGTTTTGTTTCAGACTGTGACAAAGGTGACAAAGGGGTAGATACAGGGTACTTCACTACCCTGGTCTACGGTACTAGAAGCAAAAGACTTACAACTCGAAATTCGGTTGAAAAAGTGAGAGGAGAAAGTGAAAAAGTCCTCCGAAAAATCAAGGAGAAGTGAAAAACGGTGTTCCCACCACAGTACACGTATAGACTCCAATAACTATAAAGAGGGCCGTTAGAATTAAGGTCGAATATTTTATTTCGTCTCAAAGGGTCGGGACAAAATAAAATTTTCAAGTCAGACTCTGAGATATTTACAAAGTCGTTTTATTTTTAAGATATTAGTTAATACCAATACATTTAGTAGTCTGGTTTTAATCTTGTCTGGATAAAACATTTGTTTGATCGGAATTAAACCAATATAAACTATTTTTACTCCCATTGAAATCCCTCTTTTTCTATAAAGTTTTTTACAATTTAGGGTCAAACAATTACCTCCAGATGTAGATCATTTTGAGTAGAGAATCTATCAAGAAACGACAACACACTATAATTACATTTTAAATTAACTTAAGAATTTCTTGTGGGATTCAAACAAAGACTTCGAGTAGAGTCATTAAATAGATACCTACTTCTAGTCTACGGAGTACTGGATGTTGGTCCTGATCTTTTTCTGTATTAAATTCCCTGACAGAGGTTGGACCTACCTTCCTGAAAAAAATAGTCCTCTTTGATATGATGTGGTCCTACTCTTCTACTGCTGTAATCTCCGTCTGTCGAAGGGGTTTAACGACCTGGACTAAGCATAATAGTAAATACAATCGAACTAAAGAATCTGGAAACATATATTTAGTTTACGGAAAGATAGTATCCGGACTAGGATACGATCAAAATTTTTAGTTAGGTTACTAACCCAAACACCGGTTAATGGACACAGATCAAGACCCAATGGAACCATTTAAAGAGATGATGGTCTGAGATTGACCGACCGGGACTCTTTTAAATGAATTTTTTTTTAATATCAGTATAAGTCCAGTGACACTATAATGATCTATCCTAGGGGAGTAGCCCGGTTAATTATTACGGACGAGACTGAGACCGGAATTTAAACTCGAAAAAAGATAATGGGTTCGAGTTAGTGTTGTTCTTTTCAAAGGCGTTTCCTCCCTTTTTAGAGGGTGTTAATACCCTACCTAAATATATCTATTGTGGTCCGATATCGTTAAGTCTAAATTTCAAAGGAGACACAACCTTTGTTAGTTAAGTATGATTCCTATTAGTCAGATCATTGTGATCTTTTGACCCGATATACGGAATATCTACCACCACGGTTGTGTATTAAAGGGACCTTCTATTTCTAAGATGTCTCGTCTGATTCAGTCTACTGGACTCTATATGACCCGATGTAGATTACCTTCGAGCCTCTTCCGTTACCGTGGGGTGAGGTCATGAGAACGGACCTTCTAGGGTACCTACTTCCTCGGACCATCCGACGTCAGGTGTCCCAGCGAATCTCAACCGGTACTTGCTTGTCACTGAAGTGAAAGTGAAAGTGAAAGACGGTATTCTCCCCACAGTAGACGTATAGACTCCAATAACTATAAAGAGGACCGTTACAACTAAGGTCGAACACAAAGGAGGTGGGGTCGTAAAGAGTACTATATGAGACGTATATTCAATTTATTCGTCCCACTGTTATATGTTGGAACTACATGAGGAAAAGGATAAACCTTGGTCAGACAACAAGGTACAGGTCAAGATTGACAACGAAGGACTGGACGTATATCCAAAGAGTTCTCCGTCCAGTCCACCAGACCATAAGGGTAGAGAGAGTCTTAAAAGGCGTCAAATAACACTAGGTGTGTCAGTTTCTGAAACCGTATCAGTTATTTCGTCTTTATCTACAAAAAGACCTTGAGAGAACGAAAAAGGTACTAGGTCGTCTACAACCGTTAAACTAGAGACCAAGGAGACGGAAAAGATTTTGGTCGAACTTGTAGTCCTTTAAGTGCCAAGTGCATAACGACTTCGGACCGAATCTGTTAAAACTCGTAATGAAATGATCGCACACTCTACTCACGTTAACACACCGTCAAACTCGTAAAAAACCGGAACGGAAAGAAACCCTAACCTTACTTTTGACTGGAAAAGGTCAGGACACCGGTGACGACTCAAAAGGTTTAAACGAACGTATAACTCACGTCGGGAAAGTGTCGTAGTAGAAAGTCTTAAACTTTGTCGAGTTGACCTTAAGGTAGTGGAAGTGATCGAAACAAGTATCACTACGAAAGATTCCAGGTGAACTGAAGTGTAAGGTCCTACAGACCGAGATCCACTCACTAGTATGGCAGCACTAATAAAACCAGTACTTCTATAAAAAACATGTCAAGAAGACACATAAGAACGGTGGAGAAGAATTATATAAGACGAAGACAAGCCAGGGATGGTAAAGACAGGAAATAGATCGGGTAGAAACGTACTTTACAAGGGAACCATAGAGATTAAAAGAACTTCTCTAGAGATCAGAAAGGGTAAGACAACAACAGGAGATAAAGAAACGTAACTAACGACTCCTTCCGAAAGAATAGAGAAGAACGATAAGAAACCTTGAGACGTAAATCTACGAATATAAAAAGGAAAAGAGGAAACGAAAAACGAAGAGAAGAAAAGTGTCGATAGACATTCCGGAGGGGTCTGTCGGTAAAACGAAAGAACGTAAAGAAAAGGTACCCCTACCAGAACTAGGGACAGAGGACATGTTACAGTACTTGGAGACAGGTATCAAGTAGTCCGTGAGATAGATAGTCTAGATCCGGGAATTTAGATAAAGAGTGAAGGTGACATATTAGTTTTCCCTAAACTGAATCCAGTATGGACTTACCAGATCACCAAAAGGAATGAAAGAAGTTAAATTCAGACTTAACCATTATTCCTCAAGTACTAGACTCGGTGTCAGTCGAGGACCAGAACAAAAACAACCGACATATCTCGAAGAGGTAGAAACCGACGTTTCTTATATTAGTTAGACTAAAGCTACAACTGGTAGACAACTACAAGTACACATCTCAGAAGAGAACACAACAATCTTCTCCCACAAAGGATACTGGCCACGTAAAAAAACCGTTTTGAGATAATCAGAAACGAGACGAAGTAAGACATAAGATTCCGGTTTAAATGGACAATAAGGTCCACAAAGAACTGAAGGATGAAAACGTAAGGTCAGGGGATATTACTTTTCCTGTAGAACAAACCCACAATCAAGATTTTCCAGAACATCCAGAAGTATCTTGGTAAGTTGAAGTCGAAGAAGTCGTAATGACCAACCCCGTATCTGAACCTATTGACACTATAACTTACCAAACGGAACCTTTGCTTGTCTCTAGTAAGACAGTAAAAACTCTGACGTAGGTTCATGACTTAAAGTCTGGGAAAACAACTGGTACTACGGATGAGGTAAAGAAGATTCCCTAAGGACGGGCGTTATCATCTATATTACCAGTAGACTCAATTTAAGTGGGTAAGGTCAGGTAAAATCAAGAGACTAAGGATCTTACAGCTGCAAGTGAGAATGGTAGAGGACAAACTGGTGAAGGTCAAACGGAACTAAGTACCTGGACTGTAAGGTCCAAGGATACGTTATAACGAAAAATGTCGTAGTCTGGAACGAAGATAATGGTCAGTGTAGGTGTTGACCCATAACAAAAACGAAACAGAGGTAGTGAAGTAAGAAAGACCTCAATAAAGAAGTGACTAGAGGTCATCGTATAACCCATGGATGACTGGACCCCTCAAGGAAAAAGTCATAGGATAGTAAAACGGAAAAGTATGACAAGTACCCCAAGAGTTCCATTCTTATGACTTCACCAAACGGTAAGGGAAGAGGTCACCTGGTGTAAGATAGTCTGGAGAGGTAGTACTGGACGGGTAGAACCCACTCTTTAGTAGTCTCATCCAGTTTCTCGTTTTGAGTTCATATACAACGGAAGTTCTTTTGATACAATTTATATTTCAGAGTGTATCTAGTTTTCATTTCCCTACCCCTTTGTATATGGCACGACTACGATTAACTTTATTTCGTCCTTATCGATATAATTAAAACCTAATATATATGATGTTTCGTTCCCTTTACTATTCCGTATTTTTCTCCGTGATGTATTTACTTTTAACTCTGTCAAAAGGTACTTTTATTTCGTTAGGACTTACACATACATGGATTGTTCTCTCATAGGTACTTCCTTCCCGTACCGTTGGGTGAGGTCATAAGAACGGACCTATTAGGTACCTGCTTCCTTGGACCGACCAATATCAGGTACCCGAACGTCTCAGCTGTACTGACTTCGTTGAATCTTACGTCTCGTATCTAATGTGTACCATTTCTGGAGATCTGGACGTTCTCCTTTACTTACTTACAAGACAATGTCAATCTTTGAAAACTATAAGGAGGTAGACTACACCTGTCTAAGTCGTCCGTCTTTTAGTCATTCCTATATTAACTTGAGTTATCGTAGTAGCTAGTCGACCTACTATAGATATCTCGTGAAGTGGTTATCGTCATCTTATGTATAAGAAGAGTTCGAGTGTATCTTGTAAGTGGTGCTATCTATGTAAGACTCGGTTGTGTTATAACTTCCTTTTTTTGTTTTAACCTCCTTACTGTGATGGGACGTTCTGAACGATGTTTCGATGTCATTAGGTCTCTCCCTCACAGTACAACCACTTTTTTGACTGTCTAGTCTTTTTGTCCTATGCCTAGAATCCTTTTTTTAGGTATATTTATATCAGTGGACCAGAAAATGTTTCCGCGGTTTTGGTTATGTTACCTCTTTTCTATCAAAAAAGGTGTTTGCTACGACCTTTTTGTTCCGTAGGTGTGTGTTTTTATACTTAAATCTGTATCTATCGTGTGGGAAGTGTTTTTAGTTAAGTTTTACCTAGTATCTGGATATACAATTTGAGTTTTGACATTTAAAACTCTACAATTACATCCTCTTTCACTTTCACTTTCAGTGAGTCGACACAGGCTGAGAAACGTTGGGGTACCTGACATAACAGGTACCTTAAGAGGTCCGGTCTTATGATCTCACCCGTCGGAAAAAGAAAAGACCCCCTAGAAGGGTTGGGTCCCTAGCTTACATCCTCTTGTAGATCTATTTAAGCCTATACAATTACTGAAAAATTTATGTTTTGTTTATCGTATTAAGTACTTTCTTTATTAACTATTTGACCTAAATTAACTTGAAGATTTGAAGACAATACACTCTCTGTGACGGTTCTCTGATCTTTCTTTTTAATGTTTGATCCTACTTTATAAACATTTTTTTGAAACATTGTTTTCTGAGTGGTTCTTATATCTGTTTCTAAGAATTTTAAGTGGGGGTAGTTTGGGTTGATTTTCACTCGTTTTCAGGAGCTCTCTGGTTTGTTTTATGTCTATTCGTATATTACAGAAAAGAATTACTATATAGTAAATATACAGTAATCCCTTTCCGTAAAATTTTGTTGTTGACCTATAGTGATATGTGGATGAAGGAATCTACCATTTCACAGACGGATGTTACGCCCTCTTGGCCCAATTTAGGGACCCAGCCCTTCTAGGGGACCTCTTCCTTTACCGTTGGGTGGGGTCATAAGGACGGACCTTTTAGGGTACCTGACTTCTCGGACCATCCGATGTTAGGTACGCCAACGTTTCTCAACCTGTGCTGACTCGCTGAAAGAAAGAAAGAAAAAGATATGTGTATGATCTCATCGGTTTTAGACCGAGTGACTGTTATGGTTTATGACTGTTCTTGTATTACATTTCACTTACGAGTGAGTAACACCATTATATATTTAGACCTGTCGGTCAAAATCTCAAACCGTCAAAGAATGTTTTGATTTGTATAAGAATGGTATACTAGGTCGTTAGTACGAGGACCATAAATAGGTTTCTTCGACTTTTAAAAACACGTATGTCGTTAAACGTGTTTCTACAAACGTCGTTGAAATAAGTATTAAAGGTTTTGAACCTTCGTTGGTTCGATAGGAAGTTCAACCACTTACTTATTTGAAACCACTCGTACATATACACGTACGATTCAGTGAAGTCAACACAGACTGAGACGTTACGATATCCGACATCGGGTAATCCGAGGAGGTAGGTACCCTAAGAGGTCCTTTCTTATGACCTCACCCAACGGTACGGGAGAAGTTCCCCAAGAAGGGTTGAATCCCTTACTTGAACGGAGAGAATGTAGAAGACGTAACCGTCCGCCAAAGAAATGTTGATCGTGGTGGACCCGTTAGGGTGTGAAACCATGTAGGTTCGTTACCTTATAATAAGTCGTGATTCTTCTTTACTCCATAGTTCGGTACTTTCCTGTACCTCCTTAAAATTTATGTATCATGGTACACGTTCTTTGGTTAGATTTTTCTGATGTATGACATCACAAGGTTGATATACTATAAGACCTTTTCCGTTATGTATGATACCTTTATCATTTTTCTACTCACTACGGTCCCCAGCCATCCTCTTTCCCTACTTATTCGTTTCGTACCTCCTAAAACCTCGTCCCTCCTAAAAATCCCGTTAATTTGATAAGACATACTATGATACTCACACCTATATAAAGTAAAGTGTAAACACTTTTGGATATCTTGTGTGGTTATCACTAGGGATTACATTTTATACCTGAAACCCACTATTGTTACATAGTTGTGTCCAAATGATTAACATAGTTTCATAACTTGGTAACATCACCCTCTACATCTTTCACGTCCCTTTGACGAGTAATACCCCTATTCTACTCACATCCTTAAGATTTGAAAGACAAGGTAGAAAGACACTTAGATTTTAACGTGTTTTTTAATCTAACTGTTAGGACGAAATTTTATGTTATTTTATTTTTGAAAATTTTTTACATATTGTTACTTTCACAGGTAGTACCTTGATACGTCCATTTTTCCGTTTATTATTAACTATTAAAAGACGGTCACACGAAGGTCATTGAGTCAAATTGTGGTATCGTTCCGTTATAGAATTAAGGGTGACATGAACATAGACATCAAACTAAACTCAAGAAGTATATATTGACTGTTCTATCAAAACTTTTTATAGTTGACTTTACCTGTGTTTTTTAGAACAGGTCAAAACACCAGATGTAGTGAATGTCATTACGAATACTGTTTTTATACTTAATATTTTCGAATAAATAACCGTAACAGAAAATTTTACAATAAAACATCCAAAAATGGTTCCTAATCAGGACCCACCAGTAACCTTCCTGACTACGACTTCGACTTTGAGGTTATGAAACCGGTGGACTACGTTTCTCAACTGAGTAACCTTCTCTGGAACTACAACCCTCCCTAACCCCCGTCCTCTTCTTCCCCAGCTGTCTCCTACTCTACCGACCCACCGTAGTGGCTGAGTTACCTGTACTCAAACCCATTTGAGGCCCTCAACCACTACTGTACCTCCGGACCGCACGACGCTAAGTACCCCAGCGTCTCAGTCTGTGTTGACTCACTGACTTGACTTGATGAAAAATAATACATTAAAAATAACCTCATATCAACGAAATATTACAACGGAATCAAAGATGACATGTCATTTCACTTAGTCGATATGTATATGTATATAGAGGAAAAGACCTAAAGGAAGGGTAAATCCGGTAATGTAGTGTGTCGTGATCAAAGGACTCCAGATGTCATCCAACAGTAATAAATAAATAAAATGTATATCATAGTCATCACATATACAGTTAGAGTAAGAGGGTTAAGTAGGATTGGAAGGGAAAAAGGGCAACCACAGGTGCATAAACAAGAGATGTAGAAAATAACGAAGATAAAGACGTTTATGATGAAAAACTTTTCACTTTTACTTCAGCGAGTCAGCACAGGCTGAGAAACACTGGGGTATCTGACATCGGATGGTCCGAGGAGGGAGATACACTAATAGGTCCGCTCTCATGACCTCACCCAACGGTAAAGGAAGAGGTCCCCTAGAAGGGTTGGGTCCCTGGGTTGGGCCAAGAGGGCGTAAGGTCCGTCTGTGACATTGGAGACTCGGTGGTCCCTTCTTTGTAGTTTTGAACTGTAACAGCTAGAGAGGAAGAAAAACTACGGATAAAATACATTTATGATTTAGATAATAGTAAGTTAACGTTAATCAAATTTTTTATAAGAAAACTAACGAAATAATACCGTTTATATGTGTTTGTCCTTTAGAATAATCAAGTTTACACTTTTAGAATCTTTGAAGAATTTATTTAGACTACTTTGTCTATAAGTTTTAGTCTGAGTATAAGACACTAAGAAACAAGAAAATAATTGATATCCCTTTTGATGACATTTCTTAAATCCTTATGATCATTCAAATTCAGATTATAAGACCCTTCAAGTAATTATCAATTAAATAAAGAATGACAGTATTTCAACATAAAGAGTTTACTTGTATAATGTTTCTTCGTATCACGAGTCTTATTACATAGTCCAGTCGAAGAAAGGTAGAATTCCTTCAAATTAAGGTGTATTCGTCACACGAGTATTGTGATAAAGTCACAACCGTCTGTTCCTTCAACGGTGTTGTTAGAACCTATGTGTAGGAGTTTTGACACTACCATAGATTATTTAGTGTCATTTTGGCCACGAGTTCGGATCTCCTCTCTCTCTCTCTTTTTTTTTCTTTTGATATCAGAGACTTTGAACGTCAGAAAGTTGAATCTTTACAAACTATGAAAGTTGTAGCCACACTCAAATTGACTTCCCGTCACCTATATTTAACTTTAATCCTTTGTTACTTTAGTATTTCCGAACTTCATTGACGTTTACAATTTGACATAGATTGACTTTTTCGATCCCTACAATGTTAATTCTTTATTTTACATAAGAATTATCGTATAAGATTATATATTATAGACATAACCAAAACGGTATGTAACTGTACTTAGTCGGTGCCCATATGTACTCAAGGGTTAGGACTTGGCGGGAGGGTGGAGGGTGGGGTATAGTAGAGAGACCTAGTAGGGGCACGTGGTCGGAGTTCGTAGGACATAAGACATAGTTTGTATCTGACCGTTAAGCAAAGAATGTACTATCATATGTACATTGGTTATGTCGTAACATTTCGTTTTATTTCATTTTTATTTTTAATTTTTTTTTCTTCAATTTTTTTAATTTTTTTTATATATTATATTATAGACTTCTATAACTGATTGTCATCAATAAAAAAATCGATTAATTTCGTAATGAAATGGTTGTTTACAGGCAGATCAGTTCCGATACCAAAAAGGTCACCAGTACATACCTACACTCTCAACCTGACACTTCTTTCGACTCACGACTTCTTAACTACAAAAACTTGACACCACAACCTCTTCTGAGAACTACCAGGGAACCTGACGTTCCCCTAGGTTGATCAGGTAGGATTTCCTCTAGTCAGGACCCACAAGTAACCTTCCTGACTACGATTTCGACTTTGAGGTTATGAAACCGGTGGAGTACGCTTCTCAACTGAGTAACCTTTTCTGAGACTACGACCCTCCCTAACACCCGTCCTCCTCTTCCCCTACTGTCTCCTACTCTACCGACCTACCGTAGTGCTTGAGCTACCTGTAACCAAACTCACTTGAGACCCTCAACCACTACCTGTCCCTCCGGACCGCACGACACTAAGTAACCGAGTGTTTCTCAGTCTACGCTGACTCGCTGACTTGACTTGACTTGACTTGACTTCTCAAACAATTCATAATAGAAAAATAAAAAGGTTCCGATAAAAATTTTAGATATTACAAGAGAGAACATGATAATAGGTCGAAAGTGAAAGTCTATATAGGACATAAAGGTAGTGACTTACTATATGTCTCAGTATGTGAACCTAGGTGGACTGACAACTTCATGTCATATCCAGACATCGAGATCATTCTACAAAAGTTCGAGAAATATGAAGATGTATTTAGAAAAAAAAAAAACTCGAACTCTGATTTGGATAGTATGGTTATCAGGCTAGTTCTCTCAATAGTTACAAACAAGAATATTATGACGTACTATTTTCTTAAAGGAAATCCTTGATTACGGGTCATCTCCTAAAAGATTAAACCTCCCATTTTATATTGTCTTTGATTCTTGTCCTTCCCTTTACCTGACTCTACCCACTCTCCCCGAGATCTTATCCTCGACCTATAGACTAATGTA
The DNA here is from genome assembly GCA_006410555.1 of Capra ibex. Classification (NCBI taxonomy): domain Eukaryota; kingdom Metazoa; phylum Chordata; class Mammalia; order Artiodactyla; family Bovidae; genus Capra; species Capra ibex. Next base: position 31,072,947 of record SJYO01049755.1, on the reverse strand, counting down.
TTTGGTTAATCTTTTGGATCTATTAGTGACGTCGTTAATTTTGAACATCGACTAAAGTAACTTTTATAGATGTTATTATTTTTATAAAAGGAAATAATTAGTCTACGAATAGAATCAAATTACATATCTGTATTAGGTCAAATTCGTCACGTAAATGGTAAAATCTTGTTTTTATCCTAGTGGCCGAATGAGTGTCTGAAGGTTACAATAATGAACCATAAGCCAAACTGAGTACACAGTCCAAACCTGAAACCTGAACCCTCACGGGTTAGCACTTTGGAAACCCAATGTAGCACAAGTTAATTCAATTTCAAAATAAATACTCTGATTTATACACTCTATAGATATTCAGTATACATACTAATATATTTATTGATATATATAATGACATAAATATATTCAAATATCTATATTCATACGTAATATGTACGTGATACTAATAAATATATTATATTATCTAATATAAGGTTCGTAACTCCATTATACGTATATCCTTCTTGCTTTATTTTTACTCTTAACTTCAATCTAGGACCTACCACACCTCATTTCCCTTTTCAAATTTTTCATCTTTACTAGAGGTTATCTCTAGACCTACAGACTTTAAGTTGAAAGACTTGTAAAAGAAGGTATTGTTCACAATCCATAAATCTAGGGTGATTATTTTAGGACGTCACGTGAATTAGAAATTCGAAGTAGGGTCACAACGAGTATTAAGACAATGGAACTTAATATAATCCTTCTTACTGACTCAGTTTATACGTTTTTAAACGTATAATTAGTGGTCAAAGTTTTGGCGACACACTATTTTAGAAAAAATGAAACGGGTGACTTTATACGATAATGTTGAAAAACTCTAAGGAGTAGGGATATTATATGTACGGGAAAATAATCGGAGGATTGTTTATGTTCTAAAATTAAATATTGGAAGTTCGTTTTAACTATTTTTAATCGTTCAGGACGATCGAGTTTCGGTGTGTTTACTTAGGGTTGTATTATGCTTAGGTTACCTTCTACTTCCGGATTTCATCGGATCAAACATAGGTCAATGGGAAGGACGACATCACTTATTTGAAGTTCAAGAGTTCTCTTGAGGATCTCATAAAAGGGCCGGGGAAAACGAACATCCCGGAACTTGAGTTACAAGTCGGGGTGGTAGATGCTTAGATTGTTTTTAAGACGAATCGAAGAGTCAATGGTGGAGACCTTAATCATTAATAGACCTCCCTTTTTCGACAGGGAGAAACCGAAGGAAAGAGTCGAACATAAGTATGTTACGGAGTGATGAAGTAACGGAATTTTATTTTGAAAATTTCACATAGAGAAAAGGGAGAGAAAAAGGATCACAACAGTCATCTTCTAAATCAAACTTTTATAGATAGCAAACGTTATGACGGTTGTTATCTGTGAGATGTATGTATAAAAATCGGATTAAAGTTTACTCCTTTGACTACGATCCACCTTATTAAACAAAGTCAAGTCAAGTCAACGAGTCGACACAGGTTGAGAAATACTGATTCAGGTCCGACTTCTCTTCTCTCTCTCTTCTCTTTCAGGTCCGAAGGAACAGGTAGTGGTTGAGGGCCTCGAACGAGTTTGAGTACAGGTACTTCAGTCACTACGGTAGGTTAGTAGAGAAGGAGACAGTAGGGGAAGAGGACGGAAGTTAGAAAGGGTCGTAGTCCCAGAAAAGGTTACTCAAGAAGAGTAGTCCACCGGTTTCACAACCTCGAAGTCGAAGTCGTAGTCAGGAACGTTACTTATAGGTCCCAACTAAAGGAAATCCTAACTGACCAAAATAGAGGGGCTTCAAGTTCCCTGTGAGTTCTCACAAGTTTTTGTAGTTAGGAAGTCACGAGTAGGAAGTCACGAGTATAAAGAAATACCAAGGTCTAGACTGTAGATATGTACTGATGATCTTTTTGGTATCGAAACTACTTTACCTGGAAACAGTCGTTTCATTTTAGAGACGAACAGTTATACGACAGATCCAACCAGTATCGAAAAGAAAGTTCCTAGTTCGTAGAAAATTAATGTACCGACGTCAGTGGTATACGTCACTAAAACCCCGGGTTCTTTTATTTTAGACAGCGACAAAGGTAACCAAGGGGTAGATAAACGGTACTTCACTACCCTGGTCTACGGTACTAGAATCAAAAGACTTACAACTCAAAATTCAGTCGAAAAAGTGAGAGGAGAAAGTGAAAGTAGTTCTCCGAGAAATCAAGGAGAAACGAAAGACGGTATTCCTACCACAGGAAACGTATAGACTCTAATAACTATAAAGAGGGTTGTCAGAACTAAGGTCGAACACGAATGGGTCGGGCCGTAAAGTGTACGACATCAGACGTATATTCAATTTATTCGTCCTACTGTTACATGTCGGTAACAAGGTATAGACCAAGATTGACAACGAAGAACTGAACGTATGTCTAAAAAGTTCAGTGAGTAATGCACCTCCTCGTCTTAAACTTGGATCTTAATAGACTTTATCTTTATCTAAATAGAAATAAAGTGGGGGTTTTGACAGAATGTCGTTCTGACTTTTGTCTTCCTGAAAGTCGAAGTAGAGTATGTATTTTTTCTCTAACCTTCAGTAGTAAGGAGAGTGTTCTTTTTTGATCCGTTTGACTCAACAGTTGTTGAAAAGGACCTGAGTAGTCTCCTTCTTACATATTTTAGTGACTGTGGTATTTTAGGCAGGTATTCAATTGTTTTCAAAGAGACGGGTTGTAAGATCCTTAGACATCTGAGGGTGTGTGGAAAACGAGATTTCCACTCACCGGGCGTAGTGTGGAGCCTCCGTCTTCGACCCATTGTCGCCTCTACCGAGGACACTGGGGTCGGGGAACCGGCGTTACCGACTCGGACGTCGGGGTCTCTTGTACCAACTTCGTTCTCTCCATTATATGTGTTGAGACCGGAGGCCCGATGTCGTCCCGGTCGTCACTGACGAGAGGTCGGCACCTCAGTGGACGTTACAACGGTGGTGATGAATGAACGTTACCGTCGTGGACGTTTAGGTCGTTGGAGTCTACGTCGTCTTCATGGGGGGATAGGACTGCGGGGACGGGATGTACCTTCGTCTCGGGCTTTGAGTTACTGTGACCTGTACCGTCTGCACGGGTCGAAGGGTCACGGGCCGCTGTTGCAGTTGTTGTCGTCATTGTGGCCGTCGTCGTTCCTTGGTCACTGCGTATTTTTCACTGCTTCCGTGTGACTCGTTATTATGGAGACGTCTCCGACACCTCCTACGGTTCACGACTAAAAGGTTCCGTCGGCCCATTCTCTTCGGTTTTGAACACGATATCGTGGTGGATGACTTTTTGTTTTCTTTCATTAATGATTGGACAACTGAACGTTAAAATAAGGACTCGAGTAACTTGACACAAAGACTCAAAAGAACATCGAGCGACAAAGTAACACTGTCGATAAAATTTAAGAGACACTCTAGTGTCATAAGACGATGAAATTGGAACCAAAGACCTATTGGTAGCAAAAGAAAACACCATAATACGATGGAAAAAAACACACACACGAGGTATACAACAAAGTAACAACCGGGTAGATTCATAACTGTGAACAGAAGACATCTATTTCGAAAAATTTGAACTAAGATTGTTAAGTTGTCCAGGTATTAGTCGGAGGTCTTTAAGTAGTTTAAAATAAAAACTATGCGGATGGTCAAATACCGAGATCGTCGAAGACAAGGTACATTTAGTTAGAGTCAACGATATAAAGAGATCTACTTGAACAGACAGTTCTAAAATACTTACCTTCCTTATGAAATGATTTTTCTACCTTTGAGATTTTCACTTGGTTTGTCGAGGTCGAGAAGACCTCGACTTCTTGAGTTATTTATTCTACTTCTTACGTAATCTTTCGTAATCTTTATCTTCTCTGTTATACCTTCTGTCTTATACACTCGAGCTTCTATTCTTAGATCTTCATTATGTCCATCTTCTCTTCTCTCTCTATTGTAGAATTTTTTTGCTTCTTTAAGACACTCCTGATAGATTGACGGAATCCGTTCCGTTGTATTCCTATTACCAATAGGGTCTCCTCTTTTTTTCTTCCTTTGTCAAATAAATTTCTTTATTATCGACTGTTGAAGGGTATATACCCTTTCTTTGACCTATATGTTCAGGTACTTCAATTCTCTTGTGGATTAATGGAAGTGCGTTTTTCTGGAAGGAGTTCTATATCATATAATTTTAACAGTTTTTTAGTTACTGTTTCTTTCTTAAAATTTACGACAGACCCTTCTTTAATACCATTGGACGTTTCCTGAGGGGGTAGTAAGATAGTCGTCTAAAGAGACGTCTTTGGGATATTCGGTCCTTTCTCATCTTACTGTGTAAGTCTTTTTAAAAAACTGTGTAAGTTTTAAAACTTTTTACTTTTGACAGTTCGTTCTTAGGTCGTCAATAGGAAGTCTATACATCTACTTTGTTTCCGAAAAGGGATAATTTGTTTTCGTCTCCCTTAAGTAGTGGTCATCTGGACTGAATATTATTAACAATTTTTCGTGAGAAGATAGACTTCTTTTTCTTTTACATGTCTTACAACTCTTCCCACTGTTTATCTTAGTCTTCTAATGGTCTTATTCAACAATTTATTAATTTCGCCCTTCCAATTTTCCTTTTAAAATCTATTATTGATATTATCGAGAGTCAAGTCAAGTCAGCGAGTCAGCACAGGCTGAGAAACGCTGGGGTACTTAGCGTCGTGCGGTCCGGAGGGACAGGTAGTGGCAGAGGGCCTCAAGTGAGTCTGAGTGCAGGTAGCTCAGGCACTACGGTAGGTCGGTAGAGTAGGACCCAGCAGGGGAAGAGGAGGAAGGGAGTTAGAGAGGGTCGTAGTCTCAGAAAAGGTTACTCAGTTTAGAAGTGTACTCCACCGGTTTCATGACCTCGAAGTCGAAATCGTAGTAAGGAAGGTTTCTTTAGGGTCCCAACTAGAAGAAGTCTTACCTGACCAACCTAGAGGAACGTCAGGTTCCCTGAGAGTTCTCAGAAGAGGTTGTGGTGTCAAGTTTTCGTAGTTAAGAAGTCGTGAGTCGGAAGAAGTGTCAGGTTGAGAGTGTAGGTATGTACTGGTGTCCCTTTTGGTATCGGAACTGATCTGCCTGGAATCAGCCGTTTCATTACAGAGACAAAAACTTATATGATAGATCCAACCAGTATTGAAAAGAAGGTTTCTCATTCGTAGAAAATTAAAGAACCGACGTCAGTGGTAGACGTCACTAAAACCTCGGGGGTTTTATTTCAGACTGTGACAGAGATGACAAAAGGGTAGATAAACGGTACTTCACTACCCTGACCTACGGTACTAGAAGCAAAAGACTTACAACTCGAAATTCGGTTGAAAAAGTGAGAGGAGAAAGTGAAAGTAGTTCTCCGAAAAATCAAGGAGAAGCGAAAGACGGTATTCCCACCACAGTAGACGTATAGACTCCAATAACCATAAAGAGGGTCGTTAGAATTAAGGTCGAACACAAAGAAGGTCAGGTCGCAAAGAGTACTACATGAGACGTACATTCAATTTATTTGTCCCACTGTTATATGTCGGAACTGTATGAGGAAAAGGATAAACCTTGGTCAGACAACAAGGTACAGGTCAAGATTGACAACGAAGGACTGGACGTATGTCTAAAGAGTTCTCCGTCCAATCCACCACACCATAAGGGTAGAGAAAGTCTTAAAAGGCGTCAAATAACACTAGGTGTGTCAGTTTCCGAAACCGTATCAGTTATTATCGAGATCGATGAAGTTAAACCAATTATTTGAGTGTAGTATTTTTCTCTAAAGACGAAGAACGATACTCCTCAGTTACTCTTGTCTGAATGAGAAAGTGACATTTTGTTTGTTTGGTTTTTGTCGTTTGACCCGTTTTATGTAATTTGATAACAAAAAGCATCAAAGTAACCGCCTAATTTTCACGTCCTGACACTAGTGAAACTTTCCTGTAACACAGGACGTTGGTTGGACAGAGAAACATACCTCCTTCTCATCTCTTTAGGTATCTCGTCCGTCTCACCAGAGTAACTCAACCTTTGGTCCTCTGTCTCTAGTCTCTAGTCGTACCGGTTCCATAGATTTTAAGCAACTAATCAGACAGGATAAAAGGGTATGTAAAAATCTTTTTTTTTTTTTGAACTGAACACAAAAGCTACTGGAGTAAGTGTCATGTACAAGTTACGACTCGTGAACTTAATAAGATCGACTAGGTATAATTATATCCCTTCAATATAAAGTATTTATAGTATGAAAGTAGTTTGTTATTTATGTTATTAAATTGTACCTTTTAAAAGTAAATGGAACCTGATTTTTTCCTTGCACAAAATTCCATAGATTTTGACCGTTCATTCATATAATTCTAAAAAGAGAACTCCAAGGTTTCGTGTACCTGGTCTGTTCGTTAGGGGACTGACGATATAAGGAGTACATGTCACCCGGAATCTGACGTTACCGAAAAGAGAATTAGACTTCCCTAGTCATAGTGGACCTTTTATATTTAATCGACTCGGAGACTCTTCGGAATATTACTGGAATCAGTAAAACAAGTCGTCAAGAAGTTCTCGTCCGGTCCCTGAGTGATCACTCGTACGAACGTTATGACTACAAACATGACACCTTTTAAAAGTCTTCCCTTAAGATAAAGGGACTCGTTCAAAGGTTCGTGATTTGAGAGAAAGTTTATTATTTTCTCCAATCTCTGATTGAATCCCTTGTCTAACTTAAAAAGTTACACCGCAATTATCCTTGTTTCGTTTCTCTGTCTAACGTAACTGTTCCTTTGTTTTTACCTATTACCTAAATTACCGAACTCAAGATTACCTTTTTGATTGTAAGAGATACTCTAACAGTATAAAGATTTTTTACACCGATGGGTAATTATCAAGGATGTACCTGGTTTTTGTTTTTTTTGGAATATACAGTAATATATTTAGTAATTTTAAAAAGTCGTTTTAATTCCACTTTTTTATAAAGACCAAGGAAAAAATAACAAAAGTAATAAATATAATAATACCTAAAGAATATATGAGTTATAGTAACTATCATTCTAAACGACGTAACTTAAAAGTGAACACTAAAAATTAAAAAATTTTATTTTTATGCCTATTCTTCCATTAAAGGTACAGTCTTATTATTAAACACCTTATTAAAACCATCTACATATACTACTTTTGACCATCTTACTAGTCACCTACTAGTCTACCGATTAGTTCCCTGTAAAGTCAAGTTTTAAAACAATAAACAGGGTCTTGTTCAAAGGTTCGTAATTTGAGAGAAAGTTTATTATTGTCTCCAATCTCTGATTGTGTCCCTTGTCTAAGTCAAAAAGTAGCACCGTAATTATCTTTGTTTCGGTTCTCTGTCTAACGTCTGGTGGAAGGGACAGAGGACTCTTTGGACATACGTCCAGTTCTTCGTCGTCAATCTAGACCTGTCCCTTGTTACCTGACCAAGGTTTAACCCTTTCCTCACACAGTTCCAACATATAACAGTGGGACAAATAAATTGAATATACGTCTCATGTAGAACACTTTACGGTCCGACCTACTTCGAATTTGACCCTAGTTCTAACGTCCCTCTTTATAGTTATTGAAGTCTATGGGTCTACTGTGGTGGGAATTACCGTCTTTCGTTTCTCCTTGATTTCTACTTTCACTTTCTCCTCTCACTTTTTTAACTGAATTTAGAGTCGTAAGTTCTTTACTTCTAGTTATATAGAGCAGGGTATTGAAGTGCCGTTTATCTACCCCTTAGTTACCTTTGTCACTGTCTAAAATAAAACCTCCCGAGGTTTTAGTGACGTCTACCACTGACGTCGATACTTTAATTTTCTACGAACAAGGAACCGTCTTTTCGATACTGGTTAGATCTGTCATATAATTTTTAGTGTCTGTAATGAAACGGCTGTTTCCAGGCAGATCAGTTTCGAAACCAAAAAGTTCCGACTCGTGACTTCCTGACTACGAAAACTTGACACCACAACCTCTTCTGAGAACTCTCAGGAAACCTAACGTTCCTCTAGTTTGGTCAGTTGGGATTTCCTTTAGTTGGGACTTATAAGTAACCTTCCTGACTACGACTTCGACTTCGAGGTTGTGAAACCGGTGGACTACACTTCTTGACTGAGTGACCTTTTCTGGGACTACACCCTTGCTAACTTCCGTCCTCCTCTTCCCCTGTTGTCTTCTACTCTACCAACCTACCGTAGTGGTCGAGTTACCTGTACTCAAACTCGTTCGAGACCCTCTACCACTTCCTGTCTCTTCGGACCGCACGACGTCAAGTACCCCAGTGTTTCTCAGTCTGTACTGACTCACTGGATTGTTCTGTTCAGGGACAATATATTCTATAAGTAACTTCTGGTATTTTAGAAACTTTTAGGATACTAAGTACTTGAGTATAATTACATATATATTACATATATATATTCGGGTTTAAAACAGATATTAAATCCACTATTTTCCTTTAAACTTTTATAAACTATTTTTGTGAACTAAATGTAATAGTACAGTATTTCATTTATCTCCCTTACTCTTGTTACTTTACTATCCATCTCAATTATAAAATAAACTAGTTTTACGTTTGTCTTGTGTAGAATTCACACCGTCAACTAGAATCGTCTCTTTTTTCGTACTTTTGAGTTTTCCGATCCTATATTATAATTAAACTATAAAACTTTGTTCCCTAAGGGTCCACCGAGTCACCATTTCGCAGTCGGGCGTTACGTCCTCTGGACCCAAGCTAGGGACCCAGCCCTTCTAGGGGACCTCTTCCTTTACCGTTGGGTGAGGTCATGAGAACGGACCTTTTAAGGTACCTGTCTCCTTGGAACATTTGATGTCAGGTACCCAAGCGTTTTTCAACCCGTGCTGACTCGCTGCTGCAGTCCACCGAGTCACCATTTCTTAGACGAACGGTTATGTCCTATCCGTCAGAGCTAGGCACCCAGTCCCTCTAGGAGGACTCTTACTTTACCGTTGGGTGAGATCATAAGAACGGACCCTTTAGTCCGTACTGAATCACTGATTCGTTGTTGTCGTTTAAACATTTATTTAAGTCAAACAGTTCCATATTTACCTTAAAACTAATGACATACTCTCTCTCTTTCTCACAAACGATTTCCCTTCCCTTTGTTTTTTCATTATAATCTTACGGATTATTCTCCTCTGTCTGTTACCTTTTAATAGGGTGAAATAAAGTTAAGATAAAGTTATAAACAAGTTCACGGACTACTCGATACACAGTCGGGACATCTCACCAGATAGTCGACCAAAGTTACTCAAACGGTATCACAATGACAGGAAGTTTTTGTTAATCCGTTTAATTACTCATATAGTTACTTTTATTAATTTACACCGTTCAGGTTGTATTCCTTCCTCTCTTTTTGTAGAGCCCTCAATTGAGAGTCAGAATTATCCATGCACAATGACATAGATTAAACTTAAAAGTTAATATTCCCAAATACAGTCAAACACTAGGAATCTATAATTTGTAGGGAGCTTTTCGATGTACTACGTTTCGTGATTAGTTTCTTTACAAAATTTATAAATAATAGAATAAAAATCTTATGATAAACTGTTTGTTTATCACCTAGAAGGGGTGGGTTCTTAACTTGGCCCCAGAGGACGTAACGTCCGTCTAAGAAATGGTCGACCCAATGGTCCCTTCGGTTTTGTTTCTTTCTTGTAAGATTTAATCAGTATCTTTGGAGAATGTAGGATTACATTGTATATGAAGTCTCTCTCTCTCTCAAAAGTCCCTTAGAATCTTTACGTCTACGACAAAAACTATTATCGAATGATTCTATCCATTGACAGAGGGATTTATATGGAGTACCTACAAAGGTTTGAACCGACTTTTTTTAAAAAAAACTTACTTTCGTTTGTCATCGACGTAAAGATATCTCAACATTTACACGATTCTGATAATTTACTGAAAAACTCTCATATTGATTTTGAACACCGTTCTTCGTTTTTTTTTTGTTTGTTTGTCATTTATCATATATATGATATCGCCTTATATACATATTTTTATACACTATTTATTTAAATATATATATGTGTATATACATTATATACATGAAAATATATAGTGTTAGGAATTAAATAAATACGTACTTACTTTTACTCAATAAAGGTATATACCAATAATACTAAAGTATAGACCAATAACACTTAATACAACGTTACTTATACCTTCACGTTTTTGTAAAAAATTTATGACTAAAACAAAAGAAACCTATATATAAATCTTCTTCTAACGACCTAGTATACCATCAAGATGAAATTGAAAAACCCTGTAGAGTCATGATAAAAGGTATTACCGACGAAGTAAAATGTAATGGTGGTCGTTATATGTTTCCAAAGAAAATAAGCTGTAAGAACGGTCGTGAATAATAGATAACAGAAAAACTATTTTCGTTAGGACTACCTACGATCCACTATAGAGTATCAAAATTATCAAAACTAAACGTAAAGGGACTACTCATTACTACAACTTGTGGAAAACTATATGGATAACCAGAAAATGTACAGAAGAAGCCCTTTTACAGACAAGTCCAGAAAACGGGTACTGTTTTTCCCCAATAAAACTAAAGAAAACCGGAATACAACACACTAAAGGTATATATATAAAGTCTATAATTGGGGAAAGTCTATATAAAAACGTTTAGAAAAGTGGGTAAGGTATCCAACATAAAAGTAAAATAATAGAGGAAACAAAACGTCTTCGAAAAATTAAACTACATCAGGATGATCAAAAAAGAAAAAGAAAAAAACGAAGGACACGAAAACGACAGTATATGTTTTTTTTTAACGGTTCTGGTCATAACTCATTACGACAACTTAAGACAAACGATCATAAATCAATTTCTATAAACGTAGACAATTATATAAGTAAGCCCTATAACAGAACATTAAAATCAAAGAACATCACAGAAAAAGACTGAAACTATTACGACCGAAGTATTTTACTTAAACAGTAATAAAGGAAGAGAAGTTTACAAACTTTTGTAAATCTTACTAACCGGAATTAAGAAGAAATTTATAAACCATCTTAAATGATCATTTTGTAAGTATAGGAGCTCAAAAGAAACAACCTTTCAAACACTAACGACTAAGTCAGAGGAATAAGTAAAAACCAGACAAGTGCGAAAGATAAAAAAGTACTAAGTCAGAACCATCTAAAATTCAAAGTTCGTTAAATAGGTAAAGAAGGTTCAATAGGTTAGACAAGTATCATAAAAGAATAGTAGGAAACATAAAACCAAAAGTCAATATTACAAAGGAGAAATTACAGAATAAAATAACGGAATAAAAATACTTAATCAAATCATTTACTCTATTTAGATCATTTTTAAAAAAAGTCAAAAATTTTTTATAGAAGTCTTTCGGTCGAAAAAAAAAAGACAAAACAAAAAGACCGGAGATAAAGTAAATAAAGATAAGACTATAAACAATACAGGAAGGAAGACGTTAGCAACCGGAATCAAAGAAGAAGAAAAGGGAACGACGACGACGACAATTCAGCGAAGTCAGTACAGGCTGAGACACGCTGGGGTCTCTGTCGTCGGGTGGTCCGAGGGGGCAGGGACCCTAAGAGGTCCGTTCTTGTGACCTCACCCAACGGTAAAGGAAGAGGTTAAGTACTTTCACTTTTCACTTTCACTTCAGCAAGTCAACACAGGCTGAGAAACACTGGGGTGCCTGACGTCGGGTGATCCGAGGACGTAGGTACCCTAAAAGGTCCGTTCTCATGACCTTACCCCACGGTAACGGAAGAGGCAAAAAGGGGACCAAGGAAGTATATACATATCAATCCAACAAATGAACTCCCAAAAAAAAAAAAAAAAAAAACGATATTTGAAGGAAATCTTGACAAAACGACACAGAGTAAATCATCCAAAATCAAACAACACAAAAGTAAAAGTAAACGGAGTTCTATGAAAATTTAAAGAGAGAAGTAAAAAAAGAAACTGGGTAACCAACAAGTCCTCCACAATAAATTAAAAATGGATAAACACTTAAAAGGTCAAAAGGAAGACAATAACTATTCACCAAAAGGTGTAACACATGTAATATGTATTGAAAAATACTATAATTAGAAGGATTTAAAAGATTCTGAACAAAACACTAGATTGTATATTAGAAAGAGATTACTACAAGACTCACGTGAAATCTTCTTGTACATAAGACGATGACGACTTATGTTACAAGATACGTCAAAACGATACAGACAGACATGATCTCAAGTTCAGGTCATAAAAGAACGACGAAAAATCAGAGAAACTAGAGAGGTAACAATATTCATCTTACAACAGTAGGGGACAATGATAGCATAATAACAGGTAAAGAGGACTGTAGACAATCATAAATCAACAAGAACACAACTCACGTATGTATAAACATTAACAATACTGGAAACTTACCTAATTGAAAAAGTAGTAATACATAACTGAAAGAGAAAACAATGTCAAAAACTGGATTTCGGAAAAAAACAGTATATTGATATCGATGAGGACGAGAAAAACAAAACTAAACGTAATTTATAGAAGATGGTAGGGAAGTGAAACTCGGATACAAACGAGTTTCACCAAGAGAATGTCTATTACAATGAACTCGGAACAAAAGAAAATTTAGGTAAAGTGATGAGATACAGAAAACTAACCTCTCAAATTGGATAAATATAAATCTCATTGTTTAATAACTATCACTGAATGATTACGGTAGAACTAATAAAAGACCGATAAAATATCAAAGAAAGAAGGACAAAACGACAGGAAGGAACATTTAAGTACTAAAAGACACACGATACCAAAACTAAGGGAAAAGAAAGAGAAAATTAGATGATTTCCAAAAAAGAAACACCAAAGGTACTAAGAATGTATTTCGTAGAATGTCATTATTATCCCATAAAATTCGACCATTGACTTTAGTGGATGTTTTTAAGATGGGGAAATGAAGAAATGGACAATAATAAAAACGAAAACTGTAATATTGAATATACAAAAATCTTAACAAATGTAATCGTTTAATAAATATCGATATCAATACGAAATTATTCGATATCAATACGAAATTATGTAAATAGGAAATTCTAAATATAATCTCAATTTGTTAATTGTATAGTGACATAATTTTACTCTCTCATAAGACTTACTCTGATGTATGAATTGGAAATAGTTATACAAAATATAAAAGTATTAGGAAATACCATGATTGATCGAAGTAAAGAAAAGTCGAACCACTTAATGAAAGTCGTAAAGATAATTATACCTAGATCACCCCGACTTGAGGAAGTCGAAACAAACAGACCCTTTCAACTATAGAGAGGAAGTAAAGACTTACTGTCGGAACAATTATATAAGAATCAATTGGGAAAAAAGGAAGTCGGAAAACTTATGCAGTAGGATAAAAGAGGACGGGACCTCCCAATTATTTGCTAATGTACGACCATCGTACTCACATACTGTTCGGTATGTCCTGACCCTTAGTCCTATGGACACCGACATTATGATGTCCGTCTTCCTTCTCGCTCGTATCCTATTAGTGGAAGACAACACGTCAAAGGAGTATAGACATTTTACCCTTCTTATACGGTAAGTCAGAGATCTTACGTAAAGTTGTAAAATTAGTTTACGAATCGGTGTATGTACCTTCACACCGAACAGAAAATAAGTATAGATCTAATAAGTGTTTGATATTTAATGAACTTAAAGATCCCGAAGGGACCACCGAGTCTGCCATTTCGCAGACGGACGTTACTCCCTCTTATTCACTTCACTTCACACTTCACAATCAGAGAGGCAACATAGACTGATAAACACTGGGACACCTGATATAGGGTGGTCCGAGGAGACTGGTGTCTTAAGAGATCCGTTCTTATGACCTCACCCAACGGTACGGGAAGAGGTCCCTTAGAAGGACTGGGTCCCTATTCCGGTAATTATTAACCATCAAGGAATTACGAAGGTAAAACTTGACTTATATTCTTTGATATTTATTACGGTACCTTTACTTTATACAGTTCTTGCACATTTTGTTTTAACGTTGACAGTGAGTGAAAAAATTCTTTTTTAACACAAGATTTTCAAAGGAGACAAATCTTTTTACTGTAGGATCCTACATTTTGTTAAAAATCGTATGTATAAAAGTAAACTTTGTTTTATAAATTTAAATTGTATTTTAATTTGGAGTAGAAGTAAATAGACATGAGTTAACATGGTTTTAGAGAGGTCTTTAACTAATAAGACTCGGTTCAGTGTTAATATAAGGTTATAATATAATATAAGTATATATAAGTACACTCTCCACTTTTACTCACTTGACTGTATTAAGACCAACTCGGTGTAAATGTAAGATGTTTGTTCAAAAAGAAAGATTACCTTATCGAACTGTTAAGAACTTTTGTAGTTGATGAACTTACTTTTAAGTTATTCACTCAATTCTTATGGTTTACCATTGGTCCGGAACCCCTTCGATATCTTAACTTTGTGTTGAAAAAAAACAAAACAAAAAACTGTCAAACATCATATCGAGACCACCAGACAAAGTTTTAGACAGTCTTTCTACTATTGACCTGAATTCTCAAGTCAAACTAAAAATTTGGTTTATTAGCCTGTCGGACAGACCATAATGACGGAAACCGGTAAATCTTTTTGTTAGCCTCAAAACTTTCTCGTGTCTGTAATTTTAGTAGTTTAACAACGACAAATAACCGTAAAAGATTCAAAGTCACGTACTTGTAGATCAGTCCGTTTGGTCTATTACTTCCGTAGAAGTGACTACAGTTATCCTGAGTTGTCATTTATGTGGGAGTTTCTTGACCAGAAATTGTTAATACAGTAGATTTCACTACCGTTCCTAGCAGTTGGAGGTAAACAAAACTACTACTAAAATCAAAGTGAATGAGTCAGTTATTCTGTCAGGGGGGGGGTTTTTTTTTAATTCTTTTAACGGTGATCTTAACGAAAAGCAAGATGGTCCGAGGACAAATTTTTAGATGTTTTATTTTTTCCCTGTCGACTTTTCATGTAACTATTATACCATAAAATCTTAATATATAATGACTTGTGTAACTTTTCATATTAAGTATCGACATACTTAGTCAAATAATCTGGGGTCCCATATTTCTATGAAATTTATATTATACATCTGAGACGATGAATACATAAGACATTACAGACTTGTGTCTGATATATTTTAATTCGGTCATTTAGTCATCCTAGGATTAATAAAACTACAATGAACCTATTTATTATAGTTATTATCGTCTATTATAATAATGTACGGAGATAAAGGGTGTCAGACATGATTCATGAAACGTACAAAGAGTGAACTGAGAGTTTGAGTACAAACTTAATATAATTATCTATGATATTTATAGATAAAATACCACTCCTCTAACTCTGAATTTCACAGAAGTACTGGAAGGGTCTCGTCAGTCATTTACTACAAACGTCCACTAAGACTTAGGATTAGATGGACCTAAATTTATCTCTACAAACTCGTCCACAAATCTAAGTAATGGATTTATTTATTAATGAATCTCATAAACATTCAAAGGATGGACTGCCATAAATTCCCGAAACTTTACCAGATGGGTAACCCTCCTTTTTTTTTTTTTCTTTTGGAGTAACAACCGGGTCAAATTTAAATACGACTAATCAAGTTATTATGTTTAATGGTTCTTTAGG
Organism: Capra ibex; assembly: GCA_006410555.1. Lineage (NCBI taxonomy): Eukaryota > Metazoa > Chordata > Mammalia > Artiodactyla > Bovidae > Capra > Capra ibex. The sequence continues at coordinate 31,057,239 of SJYO01049755.1, read as the reverse complement.
TAGACATAGTGTAACACAGTAGTAAGTAGTATACGTACCCATAATAAATCTTCTGTACCGTAGTTTTGTATCCAAAGTCCCCTTATCTATTCCGACACTGTTTAAGATCGACTTTCTTAATCGTACACCTTTACTTCGGTCTTTTTCTTTAAAACTAAAACACATTCCTTTTTTTCTAACGACTTTCTCTTTACTCCCTCCCTTCTTCCCTCTTTACCTTTGGGAGACTACTCATATTCTTCGAAATAAAGGGGAAGACAAATCTTAAAAGGACGAATATATAGAGGAGTCAGAGATTACTCTGAACGGGTAAATAAAAATCCGTTTCATTTATGTAATTTTTTTACATAGTTCAGATATTACGAATACTATGTATCTCCATTATTAACAGAGTTTTAATCTGTTGATACTATTTTGACTTTTATAGTCTTGACAAAATTCCTCTTGACGAGTTACAGGATCGGATCTGCCAACTTGTGGACGTTGTAGAGGTCTTTACATTTTCCTACTTCTTCCAACACAAAGGATTTTGACAGAAGTCCCCTTCAAGACATTTATTAATCTTCTATCTGATGAAGGGACTAGGAGGAACAGTACACTTTGTGAACTGAATCCTCTATTGACAGATCAGAAGACGTTTCACCTTTTATGTACATATAAACATTGAACCTCATACCTATGCTTAAGGAGTTCCGTCGTACTATACCGGTAGACGTTAAGAAACAAAAGGGAAGAGGGAGAATTATCTAGGGTCGTAGAGGGACTAAAATTTTTTACAGCTTAACATCAAACTGTCATAAACAAAACTTCCCTATAGTTTAATACTCGGAATAATCCCACGAGTACACAGAGTCTGATCGATCGGGAGGAATGACGTCTGAGACCTGTCTGAAACTTTCTTATACGATATCAAAGTCTATTAATGAATATCATTCTGGCTGTCTGTTACTTCGAGGTTTGGTTTTGTATGTTTTAGTCGTTCTTTTTACATATGTTATAAAAGGGAAAGACTATATATAGTAAAATAGGTAGAAAATTCATGACCTATAAGGGATTATCGGTATTGACTGACGTCCGATTTTGATATTTTTTTCAAACAATAGGAAAAGGATTTTGATATTTTTTCAAACAATAGGAAACGTTGGGGTACCGAGGTCCGAGGAGACAAGTACTCCTAAGAGGCCCGTCCTTATAAACTCACACAACGGTAGTGAAAGAGGGCCCTTAGAAGGGTCGGGTCCCTAGATTGGGTCCAGAGGACGTAACGTCCGTCTAAGAAATGGTAGACTCGGTGGGCCCTTCGGGACAATAGAAAAGTCTCTCTTGATTTATAGATTTTCTGATTGACGACGAGTTAAGTATACACTGAGAAGACTAAGACCTATTACCACCCTTATGAATATATCATCAGACCCCTTATGTAAGTCATTATAAAAACGACTCGTGATGTTTCATTTAATTAAACATGTAAGTGTTACAATTTCTCAAGTTTGTGTTTGGGTATTCACTGTAGACTTGAGAAAGTGTCTTAGTGACATCAGTGACCTTTCTTACGACCACTACGTTATGTCTGACATTGATTACCTAAAGGTTCTAAACTTTTTTCCAAGAAGATGTTTATAGTATATATTTGTGTATATACAAGTTAGATCTTTTTCCCATATCTGCAGGATAAACGTTTCGTCTTTACCCTATGTCTCAATCTCTTGTTCACATACCTATGGTTCCTTCTTTCCTCCATCTTCCTTGACCTTCTGACTCATACGTGTATTATGTGAGAAATATAATACATATTTTATCTATTGATCACTCTTGGATGACACATTGTGTCCCTTGTGATGAATTACGTGACACCACTAGACTTACCCTTCCTTCAGGCTTTCCCTTACCTATATACATACATATACCAGCTAAGTAAAACGATATGACATCTTCGATTGTGTTTTAACATTTCGTTGATATGAGGTTATTTTTAATTAAAATTTTTCCTTCTTTCTCAAAAAGTTTTACTGTGGCCGACATCAACAAATGTTCGGTCGTCCAACGTACCCCTCTATTTTGGGGTCAGTGGACGTGAGTCAAGTCAAGTCAAGTCAAGTCAAGTCAGCGAGTCAGCACAGGCTGAGAAACGTTGGGGTACTTAGCGTCGTGCGGTCCGGAGGGACAGGTAGTGGTAGAGGGCCTCAAGTGAGTCTGAGTACAGGTAGCTCAGGTACTACGGTAGGTCGGTAGAGTAGGAGCCAGCAGGGGAAGAGGATGACAGGGGTTAGGGAGGGTCGTAGTCTCAGAAAAGGTTCCTCAGTTGAGAAGCGTACTCCACCGGTTTCATAACCTCAAAGTTGAAGTCGTAGTAAGAGAGGTTTCTTTAGGGTCCCAACTAGAGGAAGTCTTACCTGACCAACCTAGAGGAACCTCAGGTTCCCTGAGAGTTCTCAGAAGAGGTTGTGGTGTCAAGTTTTCAGTGGACGTGATCTGTAGGACTTTGAAACTTGGAGAGTCTCCACAAGTCATCACTCGTCCCTATCTTTATCGAGTCAAAATTTTTCTTTTTATAACAAATATTATTTATAAAGTGATGTTTTAATAGAAATTTGTAAATATTTGAATCTTTCAATAGGAGACGTTTAAATAAAATGACGATAACAATGGTCACTCCGTACGTCTTAGTGTATCATCTACTGGTCTTCAACCTTGTTTTTTACACTCCTGGGTCGGGTCTTAGTCTTGTCTCTGTGGGTGGTCTTGATGTTAACTGACTATTTAAATAATTAAAAATACTTTTTCTAAATCGTCAATAGTGGTCTCTTGGTCTAGTTAAGGTAGTCAGGTATCAAGTATGTATAAATAGATACATAACACACGTATATTCAACGAAAGAGATACGAGTTTAGCTGCATATAACTCTCACAACATACAACGTCAGTTAAAAGAGTAATTCCCGGGTTTAAATTTTTTTTCTTTTTTGGAAATGTTTATTCATTACCTTGTAAGTCCATATACTTTGGTAACAAATCTATTACCAATTTTAGGTTCTTTACGAAACGTTATATTATATTTTACTTTTTTTAGTCAAACGTTTAGTATATACATCATTCTGTCTGTAACAATTTATACAGATTTTATACTCTTTTATAGTACTATGACAAATAAAACCTTATTATAATACTAATTAAAGAAAGTTATAAAAAAAGGTCAAAAATCCACTCATATGTAATCACCGAGTGAACCATTCCTTAGACGGACGTTACGTCCTCTGGACCCAAGTTGGGGACCCAGTCATTCCAGGGGACCCTTCCTTTACCGACCTATAGGAGAAGTCACAAGAACGAACCCTTTAGGGTACCTGTCTCCTCAGACCTTCCGATGTCAGGTACCCCAGTGTTCTCAGCTTGAACTGAATCGTAGATTTCGTAGTTAATTTGAAAATTTATTTCAAAAGTAAAGAAACTCTTTGATCTATGATTCAATCATTCTCACTCACCTAGTTTGTTAAAGTTAGTGACATTAACTTTACCCCAGTTGTCGTGGTACACGTCTTTCCACAGTTTTACCCTAGACGGCTTAAACTCCACATACAAAACTTTGCCCCAGTAGTCGTGGTACACGTCTTTCCACAGGTTTGTCCTAGACGACTTAAACTCCACATACATCGGGAACTAAATTTTTGATGTTGTTACTGTTCTTGTTCAAAATAACGTGAATTTATATTACATAAAACGAAGAATCTTTTGTTACCACGACTATCACTAACGAATGACTAAATACTCTAACGAGAATAGGAAAGGCAGATGTAGAGTGACGTAGTCGAGAATGAAAGTCAGGTGTTACCGTACACTTTAACATGAACTACTTCTGTCTCTGTTATCAAATAAGGTTGGTCTATGACAAAAATATATATTTATTAACACTTCACAATAATACAACCAAGTTCCCCATGACACGTTCATTTTTCGTGACTTAGATTTATTGATCTACCTATATTAACCGACTCACAACTTTTATTTTTGAAGAATTTTAGTTTAATGAAAATTCTCACGATAGTATATGTTTGTAATGTAACAGAAATCGTGAAAAATCTTTATATAGAGGAAGATAAGGTGTAGTTGGTTTAAAGTAATTTATTTAGGTTCGTGAAATTTTCCCCACCCTCCACCCTCCCCCCAAGTCCTAACCCTTGAGTACATGTGGGCACCGACTAAGTACAGTTACATACCTTTCTGGTTATATCATGACATTTCGTTTTATTTCATTTTTATTTTTATTTTTTTATTTAACTTTTGTTTTGTTTTTTTTTCCTTATCGGTTTTGTTGAAAGTTTTTCTCTTAATTTAAACTTTCTGAAAATAATATAGTAAAGTCCTGAATTATATTTCTATATAGTTACATAAAACCATGTCTCTTTTAATATCCACTAATAAGTCACCTTGTCTTATATCTAGACTTTATCTGAGTGTACATATAATAGTTAGAGAAAGATGTTTTACAATTTATTTAGTTTACCCCTTTTATAAAAAAGTTGTTTACCGTAATTTTAACGACCTACATAATTTTACTAAAAATTTTTTCCCCCTTTTTTTCTTTTATTAAGATAAAGAAAGAAATCAAAACCGACACGCCTCAGAGGTAACGACGTGGCCGAAAAAGAGACCGACGTCACTCACCTTCGATCAGAGGTCAACGGCGCACACCCGAAGAGAGACGTCGCCAAAGAGAACACCTCGCGCCCGAGATCCGACGTGTCCGAAGTCATCAACGTCGTTTACCCGAGCCGTCAACACCGAAGGTCCGAGATCTCTGGTCATCAACACCACATGCCCGACTCAACGAGGTACCGTACACCCTAGAAGGACCTGGTCCTTGACTTGGATACGCAGGACGTAGCCGTTCACCTAAGAAATGGTGTCTCGGGGTCCTCCGGGGTTCGTTAAAAATTTTCTTTTTACATGAAGAATGTGATTGAGAGGTAAGAAATATAAAGGATTGGAGTGAATAAAGAGTGATAAGTCTCAACATTCACACATGGATACGTGTGTGCGTGTGTGCTTGTATATGTACGAGTACCAGTGTACGTGTGAGTGGATGTTGTTCTAAGAAAAGTAGATAAATAGATATAGATATGGAGTAACATATATATAGATATGTGTTCTTCTGAGATGTGTACCAGTTGTGACTTTAGTCTAACTAATATAAGAAACGTCAGTTCTACCTCTTCGAGATGTGTCGGTCGTTTTTGTTCTGACCCTCGACTGACACCGAGTCTAGTACTTGAGGAATAATGGTTTAAGTCTGAATTTAACTTCTTTCAGCCCTTTTGGTGAGCTAGTAAGTCCATACTGGATTTAGTTTAGGAAATACTAATATGTCACCTTCACTCTTAATCTAAATTCCCTGATCTAGACTATCTGTCTCACGGACTACTTGATACCTGCCTCCAAACACTGTAANCTACTTGATACCTACCTCCAAACACTGTAACATGTCCTCTGTCCCTAGTTCTGGTAGGGGTACCTTTTCTTTACGTGCTTTCGTTTTACCGACAGACCCCTCCGGAATGTCTATCGACACTTTTCTTCTCTTCACTTTTCGTGTCCTCTTTTCCTCTCTATATTCGTAGACTTACGTCTCAAGGTTTCTTATCGTTCTTCTCTATTCTTTCGGAAGNTTAATCTAAATTCCCTGATCTAGACTATCTGTCTCACGGACTACTTGATACCTGCCTCCAAACACTGTAACATGTCCTCTGTCCCTAGTTCTGGTAGGGGTACCTTTTCTTTACGTACTTTCGTTTTACCGACAGACCTCTCCGGAATGTCTATCGACACTTTTCTTCTCTTCACTTTTCGTTTCCTCTTTTCCTCTCTATATTCGTAGACTTACGTCTCAAGGTTTCTTATCGTTCTTCTCTATTCTTTCGGAAGGAGTCACTAGTTACGTTTCTTTAACTCCTTTTTTTGTCTTACCCTTTCTGATCTCTAGAGAAATTCCTTTAATCTCTATGGTTCCCTTGTAAAGTACGTTTCTACCCGAGTTATTTCCTGTCTTTACCATACCTGGATTTTCTTCGTCTTCTATAATTCTTCTCCACCGTTCTTATGTGTCTTCTTGATATGTTTTTTCTAGAAGTACTGGTTCTATTAGTGCTATCACCCTAGTGAGTGGATCTCGGTCTGTAGGACCTTACACTTCAGTTCACCCGGAATCTTTCGTAGTGATGCTTGTCTCGATCACTTCCACTACCTTAAGGTCAACTCGATAAAGTTCAAAACTTTCTATTACGACACTTTCACGACGTGAGTTATACGGTCGTTTAAACCTTTTAAGTCATCACCGGTGTCCTGACCTTTCCAGTCAAAAGTAAGGTTAGGGTTTCTTTCCGTTACGTTTTCTTACGAGTTTGATGGTTTGTTAACGTGAGTAAAGTGTACGATCATTTCATTACGAGTTTTAAGAGGTTCGGTCCGAAGTCGTCATGTACTTGACACTTGAAGGTCTACAAATTCGACCAAAATCTTTTCCGTCTCCTTGGTCTCTAGTTTAACGGTTGTAGACGACCTAGTAACTTTTGTTCTCAAGGTCTCTTTGTAGATAAAGACGAAATAACTGATACGGTTTTAGAAGCTGACACACCTAGTGTTATTTGACACCTTTCAAGAAGTTCTCTACCCTTATGGTCTGGTGAATTGGACACAGGACTCTTTAGACATACGTCCAGTCCTTCGTTGTCAATCTTGACCTGTACCTTGTTGTCTGACCAAAGTTTATCCTTTTCCTTACGCAGTTCCGACATATAACAGTGGGACGAATAAATTGAATATACGTCCCATATAGTACTCTTTACGACCCGACCTCCTTCGTATCCTACCCTAGTTCTAACGGCCCTCTTTATAGTTATTGGAGTCTATACGTCTACTGTGGTGGGAATACCGTCTTTCACTTCTCCTTGATTTTTCGGAGAACTACTTTCACTTTCTCCTCTCACTTTTTCAACCGAATTTCGAGTTGTAAGTCTTTTGCTTCTAGTACCGTAGGCCAGGGTAGTGAAGTACCGTTTACCTACCCCTTTCTCACCTTTGTCACAGTCTGAAATAAAAAAACCCGAGGTTTTAGTCACGTCTACCACTAACGTCTGTACTTCAATTCCCTGGGAATGAGGAAACTTCCTTTCAATACTGGTTAAATCTGTCGTATAAGTTTTCGTCTCTGTAATGAAACGGTTGTTTCCAGGTACATCAGTTCCGATACTAAAAAGGTCACCAGTACGTACCTACACTCTCAACCTGACACTTCTTCCGACTCATGGCTTCTTAACTACGAAAACTTGACACCACAACCTTTTCCGAGAACTCTCAGGGAACCTGACGTTCCTCTAGGTTGTTCAGGTAGGATATCCTCTAGTCAGGACCCATAAGTAACCTTCCTGACTACGACTTCGACTTTGAGGTCATGAAACCGGCGGAGTACCTTTCTCAACTGAGTAACCTTTTCTGGGACTACGACCCTTCCGAACCCCCGTCTTCCTCTTCCCCTGCTGTCTCCTACTCTACCGACCTACCGTAGTGGTTGAGTTACCTGTACTCAAACTCATTTGAGGCCCTCAACCACTACCTGTCCCTCCGGACCGTACGACACTAAGTACCCCAGCGTTTCTCAACCTGGGCTGACTCTTTGACTGACTGACTATAGGGTAACCATTGACTCAGTAGTGAAATTTTATAGACGAAGGATGAAGAGAGTCACAATTAGTCGAATTAGAACAGCAAAATTTTTAGATGGAAACCTTTTTTATTTATTTATTTATTTATTTATTTTTAGATGGAAACTGGTTAAGGAACGTAGGTAAAAAGGAAGGTGAGATACATAAGAAATTGTATAACGAGAATCAGAGAGGACAGTGGAGACTTTATTTTATAATTATTAACAAGGAAGGTAGAAAAACAGGGAGTCACGATTAAACGTCAAGAAGACTAAGATCCTAAAGCGAAATTATAACGTCAGAAACGAAGAAGTTAAGGGGACCTAGGAGTCTAAGTCCTTCTCTTGTGAGGAGTGAGGAGTAAAGTTGATAATACGGTAAAATCTTACGTGACGGACTATACACTTTAGAATCAAGGGAGTAGACCCTAACTGGGACACCGAGACTTCACCTTCACACCTCAGAATTCGTGACCTGACCGTCCCTCCAGAGGGTAAGGGTGAAGGTCTTGAAACCGACGTGGTCTGGAGTCGTTGAGTTGAGACAACTGTAAATAGGGTTGGTAAATTGCGTGTAGGTGTATCGACAAATTAAATTAGGGATTCTGTAAAAGGACGTGTCACTGGTCATGGATTATTTTCGAGTTATTAACAATAAATTTACTTAAATAAGTCTTTAAATCTCGGTCTGGATAAAATAAAAGAAGTGAGATAAGAGAGTTAGAGACACTAAAATTATAGATACAATTGCGAAATAATAATTATGAAAAGGTAAAAGATTTTAGAAATATAAGGTCACTTAAAAGAGTTGATGAAGTTAGTAGACAGTCGTGTATGTATTGACTCTGGAACAATAACACGTCTTTCCCAGTAGAGGTGGGAGAAAAGGATTCATGGAAAGGGTGTGTAAGTAAAGATATATTTATATAAAAGTAAGGAGAAAACTAGTAACCAAAGAACCGGGAATATTTTTCAAATACTTAAATATTCATTTAAGAGTGTGAAAGAGAATTAAATAGAAAGAATGTCAGAGAAATTTTCAGTATATACACCCATCTCATTTTCAATGAGTAAACCTAATAAAATACGGAAAAATTCAAAAAAAAAAAAGTTTTATCAATGTGAGGAGAACGTTCAGTCAGACATAAGAAGTCTAACAGATGAAAGATAACCAAACAAAGTTTCAATAACTGGAAAATGAGATAGTAGAGGTAAGACAATAATACGGGTAGATCACGTAAAACTTTGAAAGATATAACATAGGTTTTAAAAAAGGGAAAATATAAAGTGGAACGTAACCTTATATTAACGAAATGACACAACACAATCAAAGACGACGTGTAGTTCCACTTAGTCGATGTGCATATGCACGTAGGGGAACGAGAACCTGGAGGAAGGGCGGAGAGTTAGGACGAATAGGTCTAGAAGTGTCTCGTGGCTCGACTCGAAGAACACCTATCGTCTAAGGGTGGTCGACAGATAAAGTGTGTACCATCACATACATGCACTTAACATGAAAATTTAACGTCAATTTTTCAAAGGTAAACTAATAACGTAAACAAAAAGTCCCGACGATATTGATTAATGGGGTTTGACCCACTGAATTATGTTATCTTTACAGAAGAGAGGTTCAAGACCTCCGACTTTCAGACCTTAATTCCACAGTAGTACCGGTACGAGGTAGATCCTTGAAAACCTTTCAAAAAAGGAGTGGAGAAGACCGTTAGGGATCGTAAGGAAACGAACACCGTCGTCTTGAGGTTAGAGCTGGAGACGGAAACGTTCCGTAGGACGGTGGACAGAGAAGACACAGACTCAGATAAAAATATATTTTTAGATTATTGACCTATATCTCGAGTGAGACAAGGTCCTCCTGGAGTAAAAATCATTGATGTAGTTGTTTACCTGTACTCAAACTTGTTCGAGGTCCTCTATCACTTCCTGTCCCTTCGGGTACCTAAGCGTTTCTCAGTTTGAGCCAAACCGTTGACTTGTTGTTGTGTAGTTGTTTTCGGGACAAAGGTTTACTCCTTCGTGGTCACCAATCCTCTGTGTTCGTGGGCACTAATCCTGAAGTTGTATGAACTCCCTTCCTCCGTACTAAGTTAAGTGACGTGTTAAGAAAATTATCAAAGATAAAGACTGACTTTCAAATGATAGAAAAGAAACTAATGTTTTTATAAAAGGAAGTGAGAAACTCGTATTGATATTATCGAAGAAATTTTAGGAACAGAGTATGGTTGCAGACACAGGAGAGTGTCGACCACTACAACTACTGGAAACAAGTTGTTCGTTCAAACGTGACATAAGGGACTTAAAACTAATAATACAACACCTCAGAGACCTAAGACAATCGAAGGAGGTTGTCAATGCTACGAAAAACTAGATCGTAACTCAAGTGTACCACTACTACGTTTGATATTTGAAAAACGTCACCCGTCAAGTCAAACTCCCAAAATAATCGACCTGACAAATATCTGACGAAGAACGTAAACGACCACAATCGAACCATAGTCACAGATACTACACGATCTGCAATGTGTTCCCTGACCCGAGGGAAAAGACAGAGAAAAAACGATCACAAAGGGAGTGTAAGACTGAAGGGACCAACAGGACAGAACGATCAAAAATCCGGACTTTATATCATCCAAAAAGATTACCTCGAACACAGGTGGATACGAGGCAGCGTTTGACTCGGACGGGACTCCGATTTCGGTGTCCGATAGTGGAGAAATCTCAAATATAAAGGTTAGTAGACCAGAGTAAGTTTTATCCGGAGGAAAACAACTGAGAAGTTCGGGTATTCCATCGACAAACTACCATAAAACCGGCCTCAAATTTCGTTATATATGGACATTCTTCCAGTCAGGTAACGTTTGAATAAGGTAACATAGTTTTCACTCTGAGTTGTTGTAGATAATCTATATAAATCACCGAAACGGAAGAACGGAACTTTAAAGTTAGTCCAAGCATAAACAAAAAGAGAAAGACATAACGTAAGTCCATTTAAGTAAATTAGATAGAAGATTAAATAATTTATAGATAAGACTAACGTTCAAATTCCTTAAGAAAAAAAAATGAAAGGTAAATGTAATTGATCGTCGTTTATTTGTTCTTTAACTACCTTGTTATTATTATTCATTAAGAAATTCTTCTTATCATTACGTCAGTGGATGGAAAACAGATTAAAGTAAGTAATACAAGGAAAACCATTATAAGAGAGAGAAAAATAAGACTTTCCTAAAAAAAATTTCAAAGGATATGAGAGAAGAACTGAAGGACATAGGTTTAGATACAGGTTTTGTCACGGTCTATGGTATGAAATAGAAACATTTAACGAAAGTTTCTAGTAATAGTAGAATGATTAAAATAACAGACGTTTTAAACGTAAGTGATATCAGTGTAAACGGCGTCTATGTTGAGATAGAGGACCTAGGGACTGGTTTGTGGTCAAAGTCGGTTACAGCAGACGTATACAGGTATATTTAGTGAAGTATTTAATCTCAGACACAAGGGGTGTCTTGTACCTGAGTAAAACTTTGGTCTGTTTCATTTAGTATTTCCTCGTAGTACTTCAATCTTAATGTCGGATTAAAAGTAATTCCCGGAAGTTAATTACATCGAATTTCGAAGTTCAAGTGTTAATTTTATAATTCGTCAATACAAATGGAATTAACAAAAAAGAAGGAGAATAGGTTTATGTGTTAAGTCAGTCTGTCACAAAAAAAAAAAAAAAAAAAAAAGTCCAGAAGTACGAAAATAGACGACCAATTGAAGTGGACACTGAAAGTTCCAGGAAATATACTAAGACCTCTTTCAGTTGTTGATAACGAAAAATTATAAAACTACAATTTCTCCTACCTCAGACCTAAACCACCGTATTATAGTTTGTAAAGTTGACAGTAGTATACATAAGTAAGGAAATTATAATTAATTAGGTAATTATGTAAATTGTAACTAACTTACGGATGGTACTCCCTTCGTAAACTATCACTGTTTACAATACAAAAGACGAAAATTAGAGTATCAGTTCACTACCTCTGACTATATAAACTCTATTCACGATGCTTCGTACCTGTATCCTTTTTGCAAAAGTGGTCAATAACGGTCGATTTACAGATCACGTTTGGATTTAATCTACCTTACGACAGTCCTTAGTAACAAGTACAATAACTTCATAGTGAAGAGATCGACGAGTTTAAGAAACAAAGAAATAACCGATCCCTAATACATTTAACAAAACGGATGTACAATTTTTACATTCCTACTAACAAAAGACATATTTAAAAATTTGAACAGGTTCGTAACGTTCGTCACATTTTCCACTTTTCACTCTTACAGTGTACAGTGTCACATAGTCCCATTACTCTACAGATTGTTTCTGAGGATCTGTGTGTCGAACGTTTCGTGAAGAAGCATAAGTACAAGAACCATTAAAGTGCAAATATTATATTGTATTCGTTTTTTGGATAAAGAAAGTTATCTTGGCACCCAGTTGAGTTCCATTTGGTAATAAGATATTTTTGTAACAAGTCTTTATTGGATTAATCCAGAATATTGGTGTAAAGATTCCCGATGACAAGACAATAATACACATTTTATATCCTTGTGAAGGGTTATTTCACTTTTATTCCTTTTGACTATACTTTAGATGTCCTCATTCGATTGTTAAAAGGTCTGTTGTCTCAATATATAAAACGTAATAACAAGACTTCTGGATATCCGAAACTAATGAACCGTGACGAGAAAAAAAGGGGGTGAGAAGGATCGTCTCGACGTCTAAATTAAAATAGCCATACTCTTTATACTTCGATCCCTTAAATTATTAACAAAGTGATCCATTCCCTACTTCATTTAAGGTAACGGAAAGCAAACTAATGTTAGAAGGGACGACCAAATTAATTTTTGTAGGTACACTCCTTCTTCTTTGTACCATCTCCTAGATTAACAAAATAACATAACCTACATCTCATCCTTGTTACTTTATCTCTCCAAATATCAACATTTTGAATTTACAAAGTACATTTAGATTGTACGTCTGGGTCCAGTTGGATGTCTGTTTACAGTCATCTGATCTAAGTTTTACGTGACGTCCGTCTTTTCTACTGTAAATAGTCAGTAGGTATGTAGTCATTCATTTTGTTAAAATCCCAACAGATCTGTCCGTAGATAATAAAGAATTTAAATTTAGAAATCATCTTCCTTTTGTCGTCCGTATCCTAGATATAAATCAAAGTGTTCTTTCCTCTGTTTCCGGACCCTTTTTAAAGTTTTTGTAAACGTCCCTACATAGACATCTTTTCTCAGAGTAAAGACAAAATATACGACCTTCGTCGATATAATCATTTAATCGAAAGAGTCAATGGTACTATGTCTGAATTTTATAATATGGTTTATGACTATATGTATTAAGTTAAAGACTAGAAACCTAGTCTTTGTACGGTTAGTTTAAAATTTCTCTCTTAGAAATACTTTTTTTAAAAATATTCAAAAACAAGAAAATGAACAATGATTTAATCTTTTAACAAAAATTATGGTCAAAACTTTTACCATCTCAATCCATCGTCCTATAATTTACACGATCGTAACACTTTTACAATAGGTTTTCGACAAGGTAATGAATCTTTATGTACTATAAAGTCTAGACTTTTGAATTTTCGTTTTCGTTTCCTCTTTATATTTCTTTGTTGTTCGTTTTTTGTCGTGTTTACTTTAGTTAGAATCGTATAGTCGACTCCCATATAAAACTTTAAAATAAAAAGGACGACGATAAAATAAAATGAAAAAATGGACGTTGATATTAAAAATCACCATATTGAAATAACAACTTATTAAAAAAGATCCTAATTATTATATGAAAAATCTATGTATCTTATAGATCAGGTATTTAATGTGCAGGAGTAGGGACAGATGGTACCTCTTATATATTCGAGATAATGAAAAATCACAAATTAAGATTTGTTAATAAAAAAGGTATGTAAGAAAAAAATTTTTTATTTAAATACTAAAAATTTTCAGTAGGGATCAAACCTAGGTTGTTAAAGAAATTTTGATAGTTACTAGAACCAAATGATCGTTGCTACATAAAATTATATGAAAAACTTACAACTCTTTAGTACCGTAAAGTGACGATAGATAAGTGACCGAAAGGTCATTCACGTAAAAGTGGGAGGGGAGTTTTGTATGTGGTCTATATGCAGAAACACTACTTGTAATAACACGATTTGTATAATGTACCACTTATAATAAAGTCAGGTGACGAAAATCTAGAATATCGATATTTAGTGTCGAAAATTTATAAATATTGTAAGGGAACTTGTGAATTCCCTCTCTCTGTTTTATTTTAAAAAGTAACCCAGGATGTCATTTTTACAAACACAACCAATTTTTTACGATGTCGAAAATAAAAAAATTTCTTTAATTCAACGTGGTTTATTGGAGAGACATATCGAAATCAAAACTTACTTAAACAGACTCGAAAAGGGAGTAATTACAGTTTTATTAACGATTATCCGTCCAGGAATTATATTACGTTTATAGAGAAATATTAAAATTAAAAACGAAGTAGACTTTATAGGAAACCGAAGATCACTATTAGTAGTTCGAGTAACAAGAAGTCTGTTTTTAAATTCTCCGTTATATATGACGGTTTTGTGTTGTTTAGTTTGTTTAATTAGAAGTCAAGGTAAATTTCATGTATAAAGAGACAGATTGTGGTCGAAGTTACGTACCAAGTTTACGTATTGTATTTCAACTGAATTACAACGAGTCACTTCTGTGGAACGGATACTTTCTCTTCGCCCGTGGAAAAAGACTTTAGGTCTCTGTCTTATTGCGACAAGACATGTTTTGTAACTTTTGTCCTCATGGGATCATAAAGACTTTCGGTCGTTTTGTAATGTTTAATTAAACCCCAAGTAAAAGCTCCAAAAATATTGTTCGGACTAAACGACGAAAAACAATGCACCGCTGTTAAAAAATCGAAAATGAAGAATGTGGACGAAACGGTCACCATAGGTGATCCACCGCTATATTAATATAAAAAAAAGAAATCCAACTCCTGTTGAACTCGTAAATACTACAAGACACTTTCCTTATAAGTAGCAGCGTTAATCTTGTACGTAGGAAATTAACCACAGAGTATTTATGACACTACAGTTAGATATAAACGGACTTATCATAAACACATAGTTAGATGTAAAGGAAACAACAACAACAACAAAGATACAAAATAATATCTAAGATTTTATATTTGATAACTAACTTAACCAAAGTAAAAATATTACAGAAGAGATATACCTTTATGTGTTGACTTACCCATAAGAGTTAAAGTCTCATATCAAGTCGCATTAGGGGGCGTAATACATCTCTACGAAACTCTGATTCGTGTCCAACAACCGTCCCTAAATTAACTTCCCCAATCTCTTTTTCTCCGTTCTTTAAAAGGAAAAAAGAGATTCGGACCACTCTTATGAGGTGAGTCGAGATATCGACGATTCTTCGTTTCCCATACTTTCGTTTACTTCACCAAGAGTCTAGGACGTTCTAGGGGAGAAGTATTTTTAGACAGAGAGAGAGAGAGAGGAAAGGGGGGAGGGGTGAAGCAAGAACGAGAAAGGAAGGTAAGAGAAAGGAAAGAAAACAAGAGAAAGAAGAGAATTACATATAAATATAAATTTAGAAATAGATAGGTAGATCCACCTATATATAAACATAGATAGGTATACCTATAGGTTTAGATAGATCTACTCATATTTATGTACATGTGTATATACATATACGTAAATATACTCCAAAAAATATTACGTCAAATACGGTGAACATGTAGTGGATGTTTTTTCTCAATTCCAAAGTAAAATTTTTGGTTCTTTATTCTCCTCATAGGAAAAAATTCTCCTGAGGTAAACAAAGATATAAAGTATAAGATAAACGAACGAAATACCTCTTACCAAACGATTAATATATAACGATCTTTATTTCGTGACGTAAAAAGAGGATCAAAGAACAAAACGTTCTCCTGCGTCCCAAAGGACACTTGGAACAAGTTCATGGAAAGACCATTGACCCCACAAATTTGAGAAGCCTGTCTTCTGACTTCCTATAAGAAGGGGTGAATTCTTGTTTCATCTGTATTTTGTTTCCTGGATATAATTGACGGAATTTAGATACCCCCCCCCCATCCCCCCATGTTAAAGTTTTCGATCGAATTTCACTTCAAGACTCAATCGTTCGTGTCATCGATTACGAATCTCTTATCGGAGGGAGTGAGAGAAGGGTCCTTTATGTTAGGAGGACAAATTCCTAGAAAGACGGTTATGGAGAAGTGTTGATAACACTGTATACGTGTGTTTCCACGTAAACATTTACTGTCGTATACATGGTTTCTGTACAACTTTATGTGTGTGTGTGTCTGTGTGTGTGTGTCTGTGTGTGTGTGTTTCCCTTGACCTAAGTAGTTCGGGTATATAAACTATCATACATTTACGTGGGTCACAGAATCCAAACTACTTTGTAATAAGAGAGTAAAAGACCCTAACAGACAGGAAGACTAGGAAATTAAGATATAATGGAACGAGTTACATTGAAATCGATCGTTCTAAAGTTCGTTGGAATAAAAAAAAATTTATTTTATTGTAAAGTAGACACCTTTCATTTATTTAGTACGAGACTCGTTATGGTGGAAAAGGTTAAAGTCACTGGATAAGTACAACAATTTTAGTCACTATATTAACGAGAATCTAAGATTTTCGAAAAATTCAGGTTTCGTAAATTCCGTTTAATAACAGAGTTTTAGAGGTCAACGAAGGTAAACCATTATAACAACATTACTATTACCAAACCACCAAAATTTGAAAAGTAAAGCAAAGATTAACTTTATCTCTGTTTATAATGACTACGACTTGAACAATGTAAAATATTAGTTTGTATCATTTAGTAGTTTTGTATTTATCTCAGTTAGAAGTATGAATATATTTCTTTACTTTTTATTATTGTTATATTGATAACAACGAAGTTTCCCGTCTGTTCACAATTCTTAAGTAAAAAAAAAAATGGTGACGAAGAGTTACAAAACCGTTATAAAAATTCTTTACGTTCTTTTTAGTTTCTTTTATTAACCTACCACGTAAAAATAAATATCAAAACTACTAGTCTTTATAAAAAAACACATGATTACGATTGGACAAAACTATGACTATGATAATATCCACCATAACTATGACCAAAAGTTTATCGTCAATTATAGTTACAAGTAGAAGATGTCTTTACTATTTACGTCCTGTCACCGATTAAATGGGCTTTGTTTTTAGTAGTACTTGAACATTTACCAGAAAGGGTGGAGGAAAACGACGTATGTCTGAAGAACAGAGTATATCTGAGAGGTAAGAAAAGTTTGATATAAATTTTTACGTTCTTATTATTCAGAATTGTGATTTAAAATAAACATACTGAGAAATCCTATAGACTCACCCCTCATTAAAAATGATGATTCGATGTAAAACAACAACAACAATAAGTTGTGGAAAAGACTCGGTCCATGTTAGTATTAGAAACTACTACTGAACTTAACACACTTAACTTTACCACTGATCCAATAGATCATTAGACTGAAACTAGTTTAATAAATTTCATAAGGGGTTAATTCGAGTCCATATTTTAATTTTACTATTAAAAAAGTAAAACTTTAATTAACTTAATTACGTACACTTCAGGAATTTTTGACAGACTTTGAATTTACATTTGATAATGGGTGATAATCTTTATGTCCCTCAGATTTTTACAAATTCGTGAAGAACTATAATCAACCGAATAAAAGTTTATAAGGACGTCCCGTAAACTGTGAGAAGAAAATATAATCGTAAATAAAGTAAGAGATTTTTTTTTGTGTTTCTAAAAAAAACATAGGATCCCATAACTTTCGAGCATCGATTTTCTATATTGATCTGAAAGGGTCTCAAAACTTGGAATATTTTTTTATCTCACATCCAATACCTCTGTCACACGGTACGGTGCGAAATAAGTGGTTTGTACGATGGATTATTTTGTGACACGTTCTTTTTACTCGTAACAGAGGTAAGTATTAATTCCGTCTTTATGGTTATGAGAAAAGTATTGATGATAAACGTACGTCACTGAGACCTTAAACGTTAAGCAAAGAGAATGAAACAAAATAAACGTGGGGTGTTATTGACACATTTCGT
This sequence comes from Capra ibex, assembly GCA_006410555.1. Classification (NCBI taxonomy): domain Eukaryota; kingdom Metazoa; phylum Chordata; class Mammalia; order Artiodactyla; family Bovidae; genus Capra; species Capra ibex. Next base: position 31,039,348 of record SJYO01049755.1, on the reverse strand, counting down.
CCGTAGTAATCGGGGTTTACTTTTTTTTTCTCTCTCTTTCGTTACCTCCGTGTCTGAATTTATTGAACGGTTCTGAGTGAATCGTGCTGCGTCACCTTGACATAGACCCTCCGTCCAAAAGATAGAGGTCTCGAGGTGAGGATTTATCTAGTAATCCTGAATTTACCTGGAAGTTTAAAAGATCAGATTTAGCAATAAATAAGTTACTCTTCTACCTCCTGTCTCTCTATTGACTGGCCTGTTACACTGCCTCCGTCTCAATCCTGTCCTCAGGAAGAACAGTAAAGATTACATTAAAAATTTTATAGTGTTATAGAATAATAGATGTAAAAATTCGGCAAAACAAAAATTACTGTTTTAAACTCTTGTAGATTTTAATTTTGTTTATGAATATTCTCAATTTGTAAACTCGGTTAAATAACGGAATCAGACAGAATAACTCTTTCCGTCTCAAAGTAAGGTGTTTTAGGGGTTAAGACAATAAACATATCACTCACCACCGTTTACACCAGTCGCTACGAAATCCTATCATTAAGAGTGTTTACACACAGAGAGTGTCGATTAGTCTCCGGGACATCAAACGAAATGTACTCCAGATCCAAAAAAGGAGTTTGAAGTCATCTTAGATCTGAGGTCTTCTTTTATTCGCTCCGTTCGTCCCTTCCGTTTTGAAGGCGTTTGTTACTACTTATCCTCTAAGAAGAAGTACTCGATACGCAAACAAGAGACAATCACTGTCCTTAATTATAGATTGGGACATATGTGTTGATCTTATCTTTTTATAAAAGAATTACGGTAGAAGCAAACCTACAGTCTATACACCCCCATTACGATTTGGACTTCCCTAACGTTAAATAGAGTTAGACCTTCCTTAAGTTTCATGGCATTCTAAAATAAGTAGATTGTCACCGGAACTTTTATTTTTAATAGTCCGTCTATTTTACTTTTTTTAAGACCTTCCTATGCATGTCGGAAGAATCTGACTTAACACTAAGAAACGTTTTGAAGCTAAAGAAAGTGAACAAGTAAATAAGTAACAGTAATTAAATAAATTATTATATGAGTACGTTGTTTGTAACTGATTATATGTCCAGACACGATTCACGTTGATTCCTTCTTTGTTTGTTCTTCCATACCTGACGGAAGATTCTGTCATTTCGATTCGATTCAACGAAGTCAGCACAGGCTGAGACACGTTGGGGTATCTACCGTCGGGTGGTCCGAGGAGGCGGGTACCCTAAAAGGTCCGTTCTCATGACCTCACCCCACGGTAGCGGAAGAGGCTGTGATCCCCCTTCGATTTTCATGACTACGTTTACCGATTTAATGGTTCAACTCTCATCATTTTCCGTACTGTCAATTAACATTTACTCTAAATTACCGTCATAATTCTTTGTCCCAAACGTAAGGGTGGTTGTCACATCCTCCCAAGGGAAAAGAGGTGTGGGAGAGGTCGTAAATAACGAACGTCTAAAAACCTAGTGTCGGTAAGACTGACCACAGTTCACCATGGAGTAACACCAAAACTAAACGTAAAGAGATTATTACTCATTACAACTCGTAGAAAAGTACACAAACAATCGGTAGGCATACAGAAGAAACCTCTTTACAGATAAATCAAGAAACCGGGTAAAAAACTAACCCAGCAAATAAAAAGACCTTAACTCGACGTCTTCAACGAACATATAAAAACTCTAATCAACAAACAGTCAAC